>PVHT021183524.1:13058853-13113697 GCA_004024745.2 Catagonus wagneri | reverse complement strand
GTCTAATCGGAGCTGTGGCCACTGGCCTGCGCCGCAGCCACAGCAACGCAGGATCCGAGCCGCGTCTGCAACCTACACCACAGCTCACGGCAACGCCGGATCGTTAACCCACTGAGCAAGGGCAGGGATCGAACCCGCAACCTCATGGTTCCTAGTCGGATTCGTTAACCACTGCGCCACGACGGGAACTCCTTTTTTAACTCTTGATATTGTCAGTCCCTTTTTTTGTTGTTTGTTTTGTTTTGTCTTTTTAGGGCTGCAACCTCGATATATGGAGATTCCCAGGCTAAGGGCTGAATCAGAACTGCAACTGCTGGCCACAGCCACAGCAACACAGGATCCAAGCCCTATCTTCTACCTACACCACAGCTTACAGCAACGCCAGCTCCTTAACCCACTGAGCAAAGCCAGGGGCTGAACCTTCATCCTCGTGGATCCTAGTTGGGTTTATTTCCACTAAGCCACAACAGGAAACTGTTTCTTGAACTTTAGGGTTTAGAGTGAAAACCATGGGCTGTAGAAACAGGAAGACCCTGATTCACATCCTGACTCACATGTTAGTTGTGTGATCTTCGGGAGGTTTACTTAATCTCCCTGAGCTTCCAGACTCCTGGTCTGAAAACCGGGAATAAGAACCCATCTTAGGATCGTTATCAAAAATAAATGAGGGAGTTCCTGCCATGGTGCAGTGGCATAATTCATTCATTTCTGCCAGTCACACTATGAGTTAAGTGGTCAGTCTGAGTTTTTTTCTCAGTTTCAGAAGAAAACAGACGAGTACACTGACATGCTCAAGGGATTTGGTTTTTACTCTTTAAATCCTGAGTGGCTGTGAGAGTCAAGGCTATGGTGGCTGGAATGGGACACCTCCTCTGCTCTAGACTCAGGCCTCAGATCCTAGCCTGGGAACTTCCATATGCTGCAGGTGCAGCCATAAAAAGCCAAAAAAAAAAAAAAAAAAAAAAAGGAAAGAAAGAAAAAGAAAAGAAAGGTAGTTCCCTGGCAGCCTAGTGGTTAAGGATTCAGCATTGTCACTGCTGTGGTGCTTGTTCAATTCCTGGCCCCGTGAATTTCTACATGCCATGGGTATGGCCAAACCCAAAACAAGCAAACACAAAACACATGGAAAAATGACCCCTTTCCACAGGGGAAGATACAACCTGGAGAAGTACAACCCTAAGAACCTCAACGACAGAACAGTCTGAAAGAGACTAAAAATTGTCATTTTTTGGAGTTCCTGTTGTGGCTCAGTGGTAACAAATCCGACTAGTACCCATGAGGACACGGGTTCGATCCCTGGCCTCGCTCAGTGAGTTAAGGATCTGGTGTTGCCTTGAGCTGTGGTGTAGGTTGCAGAAGAGGCTCGGATCCCGCATTGCTGTGGCTGTGGCGTAAGCCAGTGGCTGCAACTCCAATTCGACCCCTAGCCAGGGAACCTCCATATGCCACGGGTGTGGACCTAAAAAGGCAAAAAAAAAAAAAAAGTAATTTACCATAAATCTCCGCTGAGAGAGCTCCCAACATTTCCCTCTCAGGAAGAGGGCGGTTTAATCCAGCAGGAGGGAGGGAGAGACAGGAGGCAGCCATAAGCAGAGACACTGATAAACATGTGAGAAGCTTAAGGAAGCATTAATTCCATAGGACAAAAATAACAGTGACTAACTGGAGGCTTATTAAAGTGTGTACGAGATTGTTTTCAGACATCAAAATTTGAAGGAAAATCAGTACAGGAAGTAAGAGTAATCACAGTATTGCCTCATGACCCAGCTGTAAATCACTTGGACGTAGACACAAAAATGAACACATTCAGTACTTAGCTAACTGACGTTAGGTGTCTACCTTGAAGGGAGGGAAAGGATAGGACCTGTGGGTGAGCGTGGGGGTGTGTCTGGTGACAAACAGGCAGAACTAAAGAACTAAATTTTCCTTCTCCACAGTGGAAAATTGGAGGATCATGCCCCAAACTCATGTTATTTACAAAAAATGAAGGTGAACACCAAAATAAATAAGGTGAATGGGGACACTAAGGAGAGGAATGAAGCAGGGCTCTGTTCTTTCCCCTGTGATAAGCATTTTAGATCTGTTTGACCCTATGGGCAGGTGTAGTTCTTAAAAAACAACTTAAAAGATGAATATAAAAAATTTAAAATTTCAAAGAATCTGTTGAATAAATCTTGTTGTCAACTTTCTGTACTAAGATGGCATCACACTTTTTTTTTCCCCTTTTTCAGCCACACTTGCGGCATATGGAAGTTCCCAGGTTAGGGATGGAATCTAAGCTGCAGCTGTGACCTACACCATAGCTGTAGCGATGCTGGATCCCTAACCCACTGCACCAGGCTGTGGATTGAACCTGTGCCTTAGCAGTGAACCGAGCCACCACAGAGATGACGCTGGATCCTTAACCTGCTGCCCCACGGCAGAAACTCCCATCATACACTTATATTATCACATATTTTTATTCTTTTGTAAGGGTGTTCTACAGTTTATTTTAGAAGTATGACACTCATTAAACTCATTAAAGCAACAATGACCTGAATGCATTAATACTTCGTTCCAATGGAAATGTTCCTATTTAGTAACTATTAGCTTTTAATTCTACAATAGTCACCTTAGAAAGTTTTAGAAATCTACTTGGGGAATTGTGAAATTATTTCGTGAAGGATTAGTAGTGTATAATTCCAGGGGACAGTTCATATCAAACAACAAAATAAATTTAAAATTTCAAAAATAGGAGTTCCCTTCATGGTTCAGTGGTTAACGAATCCGACTAGGAACCATGAGGTTGCAGGTTCGATCCCTGGCCTTCCTCAGTGCGTTAACGATTCAGTGTGACCGTGAGCTGTGGTGTAGGTAGCAGATGCGGCTCAGATCCTGCATTGCTGTGGCTGTGGTGTAGGCCGGCGGCTACAGCTTCGATTAGACCCCTACCCTGGGAACCTCCATATGCCGCGGGTGCGGCCCTAGAAAAGGCAAAAAGACAAAAAAAATTTTTTTCAAAAATATACTAGTAATCACTGTCTTCCAAGATTCAAATGTGAATGAACAGACTTCAATATAATACTGCATGTCTGGAGTTCCTGTTGTGGTACAGCAGTTAACGAATCTGACTAGGAACCATGAGGTTGCGGGTTCAGTCCCTGGCCTTGCTCAGTGGGTTGACGATCAGGCATTGCCATGAGCTGTGCTGTAGGCCGGAAAGCTGTAGCTCAGATTTGACCCCTAGCCTGGGAACATTCACATGCCACAGGTGCAGCCCTAAAAAGCAAAAAAAAAAAAAAAAAAGCAAGCATGTCTTGTTTCTAAGAATTGACATATTTTGCACAGTATTTAGAAAGAAAATTTTTTTGAAAAAAGGGAAAACATTGATGAGTCTACTAATGAGAGTACAGGGAGGAAAAATGCTCTTTGCCACTAGTATAATCTTTGAGGTACTCTCTGTAATCTTCCTTTTCCACCTTTAAGATGGCAATTAAAAAAAAATCAAAAATAGACAAGAAATGGTCAGAGAGTTGAGCGTTAGGAGGCAGAATTTAATCTCTGTAGGTTATATTTCCTTGGGGCTTTGCTCATTTTCCAGGAGAGGACTGTGGGTGTGCCGGGCTGGACGGAGGAGCCCCAGGCCCCACTGAGCCGGATCTCAGTGCAGGCCACCGCCACAAGAGAGGACAGCAAGGTGGAACTTGGCGTTGGCTGGCCTGTGTCCCATGGGGGCTCTTCTTTGGGGACTTCCAGAAATGAGAGCGTGTGTGAAAGCAGAAGACAGTAAGCAAAGCTCCTGTGTTCCAAAGGACCCGAAAGGGGGATAGCAGAAAAACCTAGGCTACCACCATCAATGGATCCTCTTTAACTGCAAAGGTCTGGTGATGTGTGGGTTACAATAAAATATATGAATCCAGGCTGTTCATTCAACAAGTTTTTATTGAGCACCTACTCTGTGCCCAGCACTGCACTAGGTGCCATGGAGAATACAAGAGAAGTACAAGATATGGTGATCTGCCCTCAAAGAGCTTACAAAACGAGAGGCAGATGTACATGTGACTCAGGCAGCATGTGATATATACAAAGAGTGCAAGTTCAGACAATTCAGTGGCTAAGAGATCACTGAGATCCACAGGGGCTGGGAACGGTCTCCTAGAGCAGGGGGAGGAGCAAACACCAGCTAAGCGGGGACTGGCAGAGTGCCTGGAATGGGTAAGGATGAAGGCTGCAAGGTAGCTGGTTGGAGCAGAAGGTTGAATTAAACTGTGCACACTTGTGGAGCCTGCACAGACGCTGGGACCTGCATTGGCCCCTTGGACAATGACAAATGCTTTGATCCGTCTTGACATGAAGACCTGATGGGTTGTCAGGGACGCCTGCTGCCTTCCTCTCTTCACCTGATGCAGTCCTGTCTTGCTCTCCCCAGTCCCTCTCCCGGGAAAATGGAACTTGGGTGTTGAGTGGGGCCAGTGCAGAAGCTTAATACCCTTCTGGAGAAACTGATCAGGGCTACCAAGGCAGGGGCGGTCTTCCCTGACTGGCTATTTGCCCTGGTGCTTGTATATGGGCTAATCAAGTATAGAATATTCTGGATTCTTTTAAAAACTTCCCTCACGAGGAACAACACAGGTAATTTATTGATCACCAATCACAACTACCCTAAAGCCACATGTGTCCAGATCCTTCTTCTTAGACCACATGTGGCTGCAGGGAGTCCCACCTCCTACTGGGAACCTCACCTGCTCAGCTCGGGTCCCAGAGAAGCATGGACTCCTTTCTGGACCTTATGAACAGATGTTTTCCACTGGCCCCAGGCGCCTTGAACAGCCTGGGAAGCCTCAGTGGATTGCCATTCAATTCATTTCCAACATTTCCATGTATGCTGAACTCTGAGTTGGGGTGGCAGTAGGTGTGTTTAAAGTACCAGGGAAGGCAGGCAAAGAAGCAGATTTGGGCAAATGGGAAGCTATGGGATTGGAGGACAGAAAAATGGCCTTGGGTGTACCAAGACCAAAGACCAGTTTGGTCTTTCCCAAGAACAGCTGGCATGGGATGCCACAGGGAGCAAGAAAATGCTGCCTTGCCTCTTATTCACGAAGGAGAGGACGGGGCTGGGTCAAAGGCAGTGGGTAGGAGGGAGGAGCCCTCATGGACGTCAGGGTCGGAAGTCCACACAGGAACCTCAGGGAGGAGAGGGCTGGATGGAGGGAACAGCACTGAGTGAGGTCCCAAGGGGGCCAAAGCCACAAGGTGGGAGCGGCAGCGGACATGGGGTCCCTCCCCTCGCCTGCTTCAGGTGCTCAGGCAAGGCACCTCCTCCCGGTCACAGAGCCCCGAGAGGTGAGACATCAGTGGATGTGGGGCCGGGAGCAGAGCTGGGGCTCAGGGTCTCAGCAAGAGGCGGGTTCCTGGCCACTTGAGCCACAGGAAGGGGAGCAGGCGCCGGGTGAAGGTGGCGGTGAAGGTGTAGATGAGTTCTTGCGACTCTGCATTGGTAAAAGTCACGGTGCCCCCTTCGTAATCCAGGGCGATGCCCACTCTCTGGGGCCGCAGCGCCGGGAAGAGCTCGGCCTCGGGGCTGGTGTTGGCCCAGATGCCGGCGGAGGAGAGGCGCAGCGCCCACACGCCGTCCTCCGGCCGCAGGGAGAGGTCCCCCTTCCTCTTCACCGAGTCTCTGGCCACCCCCACCATGCAGCTTTCCAGAACTTCCTCCTCCTCCTCCTCCTCCTCTTCTTCTTCATCCCCCAGTGATTCCTCGTCCTCATCCGTTTCCCAGTCCTCGTATCCATCCCCATAGCCATATCGGTCCCCGTAGCCGGCCTCCTCTTCCTCCTCCTCCTCTTCCCCCTCTTCCTCCTCGTCCCCCTCCTCTTCATCCTCCGACCAGCCCTCCCGCTCCACCTCCACCTCCCAGTAGACCTTGCCCCACGTGAAGCCCTTGCTGCCCAGCACCCCCGGCTCACAGTCAAACTGCTGGGGGTGCAGGTTAGTGCTCCGGTACAGGCCGCTGTAGGTCACGCACTTCCAGTCCTCCGACAGCTGCAGGTACCCACTGGCCGACTGTGGGTCGAGGGTGACGCTCACTGTGGACAAAGAAGTAACGGTGCGTGTCTCCGGTGCGCCGGGAGGGGACCCCCAGTCTCCGCGGGCATCCACGGCTGAGCTCCCACACTGCACCATCCAAAGCGTGCGCTCCACCCCTGCGTCAGCGTCATGAACAGGCCCCTCAGCGGGATCTGGTCGGTGCCTGCCGGCAGGGGCCTGGGGCTGGGCAGCCCCTGCTTCAATACAGGAGCCAAGTGATGGGGCCGAGAAGGAACTCAGTCACAGGGAAAAGGGCCGGAGGTCTTGGGAGCGCAGGGACACAGGTTTGATCCCTGGCCCCTGCCCAGGGTGTGAAGGATCAGCTGTTGTTGCAGCTGTGGCTTAGGTCACAACTGCAGCTGGGATCTGACCCCTGGCTCGGGAACTCCATATGCCGTTGTGCGGCCACAAAAGAAAAATGAAGAAAAAAAAAGGTACTGGAAGCAAGGCCTCTGAGGACAGAATAACCACAACGGGGCCAGAAGGGTCAGACTATCAAATGAAGGCCGCTTCTGCGGACCAAAGAGTAGCAGACTGGTCAGAAAGTTCAAGGTGGGCTTCAGAGGCACAGCTGGGAAATTGTGTCAAAAAGAGCAGACTTTCTGGGGGCAGCAAAGCTCAGTGGGGAGAGCGCCGTTTACATGAGGCAAGTCTGGGGATACTCACCTGTCTTATATTCTAAGTCTCTCAGCAGCTTCCCTGCGGAGAAAGAAAGGACAGCAATGACCCTCAATCCCAGCAAACTTCTGAACCCGTTTCTTATTCAGACAGTATTCATTTCGTGACAAGGTTCCATCCCTGAGAACCCAAGAAAAAACAGCCAGAACACCTCAGAGAAGTGAGGTCAGAGAATCTGGCAGGAAGAAGCCAGGTCCCCTCGACCTGAGGCGGCGCCCCCCCAACCCTTACCTTGGAATTCTCTAAGGCCTCGCTGCAGAGACAGGAGTTTATCTGAGAATTCTCCTGTCTTCTTTTTAACCACCCGAGCAATGGGTTTCCCAATCCAGAACTTCTTCCGCGGATACCTGAGAAGATGCCGGATAGATACAACCTGTTGAGGGCGCTCTTGCATTTCCCTCAACTCTCATGACAATTATGAAGCAGGAGAGAAAGGGATGATGATATGATTTTGCTTTTTAGAGCCACAGCTGTGGCATATGGAGGTTCCCAGGCTAGCAGTCAATACGGAGCTGCAGCCACTAGCCTACGCCACAGCCACAACAGCAGATCTAAGCTGAGACTGCGACCTGCACCACAGCTCACAGCAACGCTGGATCCTTAACCCACTGAGCGAGGCCAGGGATCTAACCTGCATCCTCATGGATACTAGTTGGGTTCGTTACCACTGAACCACAACAGGAACTCCGGGAAAGCTATGATTATCCCCAGTTAACAGATAAGAAAACAGAGGCTCAGAGACACTCTGAACTGCCCAAGCCAAGCCAGAACTTAGACCAGCAGACTCGACATCAGGGCGCTTTTGTCTACCAAGGTATGCTCTCACACCACCCCATCCTGGCTCGGGCAAGGATAGTGGGCCCAGGAGCTGCGGTCACACGGAGAACTGGCTCCAGCGGAGAGCAAGTCTCCAGTTGTCAAGGATGTGTTTTTGCTTCCCAAGAGGGAAGGTCATGAACTGTGGGATGCGGGTACCTCTGGCCCCATATCGTATGCCGTTATTTCAGATGATTGTGGTCAAGGAGCAGGGGAGGGGACATGGGGACAGGAGAACAAAGGGCACCAGGGAAATGAAGCTCTTTTACCTGATTAAGAAGTCTCTGGTATCCTGGAAGGGGAGAAAGCACAAGCATCAATGGGAATTGAAGACTTCATTCATATGTACCAACATTATCAGAGAAGGGGACGCGCATCAATGAAGAAAACAAATGCGGTTTTTCTTTATGAAGCTGACATTCTAGTGGCAGCAATGGATAAAAGAAAAAAAAAACGCAGAATAATCACGACAGAGCAAAAGGTGGGTGGGAGAGGCAGGTGATGACGACGACGACGGAGCCAACTTCTCTGAGAGAATGACACTTGTGCTGAGATTTAAAGGAGAAGGTGCTGGTCTGGTGAAGAATGGGAGGAAGACAAGGTGGAAAAGGAGGCAGGGGCCAAATCATGCAGGGCTGGACGGGCACAGCACGGAGGTCAAATTTTGTTCCATGTTCGGTAGAGAGTCACCAAAGGGTTTCAAGCTGGGGAGTGATACATGTGATCTGTTTTATGTGTGGCCGAGACTGCCAAGTATCCTCCAGGATCCGTTCTCCCTCTCTTCCTTTTTTGGCCACCCCATGGCATATGGAGTTCCCAGGCCAGATATCAGTTCCAAGCCAAAGCTGCGACTGCAATGCTGCATCCTTAAGCCACCGTGCCAGGCCATGGAATGGACCTGTGTCCCAGAGCTCCAGAGACATCACTGATCTGGTGCACCATAGCAGGAACTCCTCCCTTTATTCCCTTTTTTTTTTCTTTTTAGGGCTGCACCCATGGCATATGGAAGTTCCCAGGCTAGGAGTCGAATCAGAGCTGCAGCCACCAGCCTACACTACAGCCACAGAAACCTGGGATCTGAGCCAAGTCTGTGACCTACATCACAGCTCACAGCAATGCCAGATCCTTAACCCACTGAGTGAGGCTAGGGATCAAACCTGCGTCCTCATGGATGCTAGTGAGATTCGTTTCCACTGAGCCACGATGGGAACTCCCCTTTCTTCCTTCTAACGGCAGAACCTGTGGAGTAACAGCTGGGCAGAGGGCCACCCAGCAAAAGACTACATTTCCCAGATTCTCTTCTAACCAGGTCTGGTCCTGTGTCTACGCTCCAGCCAATGTAACATGAAAGGAAAGAATGACTATGAGGTCACATCCTTTAAAAAAAGAAACTGCTTTCTACTTCCCCTTTTCCCTTGGCTCAGTCCTAAATACAGTGGTGGTGAGCCCAAACTTGATGACACAGTTGGGGACGACATCCCCTGGGGTTAGTGAAACAGCCAGATGGAAGTAACTGGCTCTCTGGATGACCTCATGGACAGCTGTCCTGATAGCTCCAGACCCCTCAGGTCCCAACTGTTGTTGCTGGGAGAGAAATAACTTGTCTGATAAAGAAATGAGCCCAAATCCTAAGTGATCAATCACCTGGCTGTCCTGCACAGAATGGATTAAACGAGGCAATGCAAACATGGGGCAGGGCACAGGGCGGTGGCGGGCGGGGGGGGTGCCCTCTGGAGGCTCAAGACAATGATGGCTTAGCCTCGACTGGCACAGTACAGGGGAGTCAAGGAAGCAGCACACTCCAGGTGTGTCTGAGACAGACTCGGCTGGGCATTCTGATGAAGGACAGTCAAGGACAGCCCATGGTTTGAGCAGCAGGGAGGATGGTGGCATCTGGGTAACAGGACAAGGAGGAACCGGGAGCGGGTTCTTGAGAGATGCTGGTTAGCTCCCTTTTGTGAGTCTAAGACTCCATAAGTCTATATTAATTTCTGCCTTCTCTTCACTCATCCCACAAATATTAATTGCTTCCTGTGTGTTGGGCACACTCCAGAAGCTTGGGATAGAGAAAAAAAAACAGAGAAAAAAAAGCCACAAATCCTTAGCAGCAGAGCAGAGAGTAAACAATCAACATAACAAATCCATTATATTATTATGATGAGTGCTGTCCAAAGAAGAGAATAGTGTGTGTGTGGGGTACTGGGTGAAGAGCGTAGGGGCGGTGTGGCCCCTTTGAGAGAGTGAAATTTGGAAAACAAATAGAATCATCACATTGTAGCTGCTACAGATGTTTCTCGGCAAGTCACAGGAAGATCGTGGGGCTCTGCTCAGGGGAGGCCATCCTAGAGGTCAGAGCTACACCCCGCCCCCACCATGAAGCTACTGCCCAGAGACTGGTCGTGAGTTGCTGGCAAATCCTTCTAATCTGTCTCTCAAAAAGAGTACGTCCAAGCCAGCTTCAGAGGACACAGTGTCAAATCTTGGGACGGCGTATGCCAACAACTCTGCTGAGACAGGTGGCATAGAAGCACAAACAAATGGGGCAGTGGGTGGGTGGTGGCTAGGAAGCCGAGAGGGTGTATCTTGTGATGCAGGAGCTGCTAGAACAGAGGGAAGGAATGAGGCCCGTCTAAGGGTCTGAAGGCTGTGAGCCGCCCAGAGAGGGAGGGACCCGGAGCACCTGTGCAGGAACCCTTCTCCCAAGGGCACAGAAGGGGAGCCTGGGGAGTCCCAGGCTACCTGCAGCCACACACATAGGAGAGGGAAGCAACCTGCCCAAGGCTGCCAGATGGTCTTGCGCCCCTGAGACTCTGGGGCTGTGGTGAGAGGCAGTCCGAGCAGAGAGGCTGGGGCAGGTTGCTGGGTAGCAACCGAGAGGCACCCTCAAGGTTGTTCAAGGGTGTGAAGGACTGACACTGGAACAGGAGCGGTGCGACCTGCCACACGACCCTGTAAGGCCTGCGTGGGGCTGAACCAGGGGGCTCCAGAGGAGCTCTCCTATCCCCTGGTTCCCGCTAACGTCCTTCTGGTGTCCCTGGCCCAGAAATCTTTCCTTTTCTATCAGCTTTGCAAAAGGCCTCTGTTTTTCTCATCCTGCTGCTTCTCCCTCTCGCCTGTATTTCTCTACCAGACATTTGGATCAGGGCCTCTATCTTACCAGGACGTTTTTACTGTCCACGGACAGTCAAATAATCTCTGGGAAATTTTTTTTTTTCCCTTTTAGGTCCACACCCTTGGCATAAATAAATTCCCAAACTAGGGATCAAATTGGAGCTGCAGCTGCCAGCCTACACCACAGCCACAGCAACGCCAGATCCGAGCAGTGTCTATGACCTACACTACAGCTCACGGCAATGCCAGATTCTTAACCCACTGAGCGAGGCCAGGGATCAAACCTGCAACCTCATGGTTCCTAGTCTGATTCATTAACCACTGTGCCACGACGGGAACTCCTCTGCGAAAATCTTAATGACGATTCAGGAGTTAGCTGTCCAGTTCCCTTGCCGCAGGAGCAAACCCAAAACATAGAGACAAAACCCAGCAGGAGCACCATTTCCTGTACTGGCTCTAAGCAGACGCCCACTTCCTCTCCCCGACGGCCCCAGGCAGGCCTTCAATCTGAGTGGTCTCAGGGGCACTGAAGGCCGGGCCTCTGCTGGCCCACAAAGCTCTTCTGGGTGGACTGGGGAGAGGCTCCCCTCTGGGCAGACACAACTGGATCCTGGTCCCCAGAGCACTCCAGCTGTGTCCCCCTCTGTTCTATCAACAAGCGCGGATTCACAGGTGGTGGCAGGTGTGGGGAAAGGAAAAGGGCTCACATCCCTGAGGGGGAAGGGGGGTGGGGGGAGGGGGAGGGAGGCAGCAAGTGACCCAGTCAGAGTCTGAGAGAGAAAAAACGAGAGAAGAGAACATCTGGAGGAAAGGAAGAAGCCAGAGAGACATTCTAGAGAAAGCAAGAGAAAAGAGGAGCCAGAGCCAGGAGGCCAGGGAGTCAGGACACCCAGGCTGGAGCTCTGACTCCTGACCTGACCTGCGGCCCAGGACAAACCCTGCTACCCTCCAGGCCTCAGGGACTTCCGCAGCGGGAGCCAGACCGGAGTTCTCTGTTCCTGCCAGTTGAAGGATGAGTCGGAATCCACAGCGACGGAGAGGCAGGCAGAGGATACCTGTGTGGCGCACATACCTGGGGGACTCGCCATCTCTTCCCGGTGTCCCGCTACTGACTTGCCCTGCCACTGGCCAGGGACAGCACTTCCCTGGAGGAGGTCCAGGGCGACACTGCGGCTGACAGACAGGCCCAGCCCCACCCTGCCCCAACCACGCAAGTGGAGAAGTTCATCACTTAGGCCATGTCCTGGCCGGCGGGGAGCAGAAAGATGGAGCATGCCCCCTCCCAAGGCTGCTGAGCCCTGACCAAGGCAGCGTGACTCCTCTGGGAGGCTCTGAGAGGAAGGAGTTGTGGTGTCATTTCAACTTGGCAACCCGTCCTCCAGTCCATGACTCTCCCTTTCTCAGCACCAAAGCCACCTCCTCCAGGAAGTGTTCCAGAGGCACCCGGCATGCTCTCCTCCTTATTCTCGGAGGCTAATTTCACACTCCCAGGGAAAGCTTGTTACTAGCTGCCCATCTCCTCCTGACCTTGAGAGAAGCCATTGTTCAGCTGTCCCTCGGCCAGCCCCACCTCCAGAGGCTTCTTCAACTCCAGAACCAAAAAAAGCTTCCCCTGGACCAGTGTCTGCCAGGCACTTGTTAGAAGATAGGCCCAGTATGGTAGTGATGAAGGTGGAGAATAGAAATGAAGGTATCAGTAACCTCCCCTTCCATTTCTACAGCACTTTTGAATACATTTTTTTCTTTTTCTTATTTAGGGCTGCACCTGTGGCATATGGAAGTTCCTGGGCTAGGGGTTGAATTGGAGCCACATCTGTGACCTATACTGCAGCTCATGACAACGCCAAATCCTCAACCCACTGAGCGATGCCAGGGAATGAACCCACATCCTCATGGACAGTATGTCAGGTTCTTAACCCACTGAACCATGGTGGGAACTCCACTTTTCAATATTTTAAATACTTTCCTGTAGAAATTTTACTTTTTGTAGTGCTACATGCCAGTTATTGCATTGTATGCTCATGCAACCCCTGCAGTAAGTGGTGGGGATAAGGATTATCACCTCCATGCTCCGGATGAGAAAACTGAGGCCCCGAGAGGAAGTGACTCTCCAAGGTCCCAAAAGTGAGTGGCAGGGCCAAGACCTGCCTCCTGGTCTCCCGGCTCCCTGCCCCAGGGCGGTCTCTCACCTGCATGAGCTCTGCAGCCGGCTGCTGCGCCTTGCCCTCCAGCTCAGAGATGACCTGTGCCAGCCGGGCAAGCTCCCCGACGCCCCTGGTCTTGTACTTCTCCCTGCCCTCTGTGACCTCCTGCTCCAGCTTCGCCAGCTGGTCCAGCAGGTGCTGCTCCCGCTCGCACAGGAACTGGTGGCCCTGCTCAAACTCAGCCATGATGCACTGCCTCTGGTCCTGGAGCTTCTTCTGCAGGGGTGGGAAGGGGGAGAAGGGGGTGATGCCTCCGCCCTGGGGTGGAAGATCCCTCCAGGATCTGGTGTTAGGGGTACACAGGCCGGCTCTTCGCCTGAGCTACCCCCATTCAGGAATTCTACAGCGTTTGGGCTGGAAGGGGTTTTAAAGTCCTCCTGTGACAACCTCCTTTCCTCAAAAAAGATATAGTCAGTCAGTTCAGTTCCACGGGACTAGAACCCTGACGCTGCCTGCCATTATCTGTAAACCAGGATGTTCTGGGGCTCTCCGAGGAACTCTGTGAACCAACAGTTTTCCCTCCTTGATGCCAAGTGCTGTATGTCACCTCTTCAGGGAAGTTTTCCTTGATTAATTTCATCCAAGCCTGACCAATCCCCTCTTCAACATCTACTTCATGCTGGACTACATCCTGTTCCCTCAGTGAAACTGTACAATGTCTATGCTCAGGGACTGTGTCTTCTCTTGACTCCGGAGCTCCCTGCTGAGCCCAGGCTGGGAGCTGGTTGGCATCCTCGCACAGCGAGGGCCTGGAGGCACTCCTAGGACGTGATGGTCTCCCAGGGCCTAACTGCTCCCTGCTGGGACTGGGCCCAGCACCCTCACCCTCCAATGCCCACTTCCCCAACAGGCTTTCCCCCCAAAACCTGCAGCCTTACCAGTTTTTCCCATCCTGATGCCATCTAATCAAGCACACGCGGGCTGCCTCTGTTCCTGGCTACCAACCAGCAGGGTGCAGGATCACTAGACACAGCGCTCTCAGAGCTGGCCAGGACTGCCTCGCCCACCCCTTGCAGTTCTTACCCTGGAGCCAGCTCCCTCCTTCCAGACCCTCTGGCTCCCCTCCACTCCTAGGAATCATGTCTTCCTCACCCTCTTTGAAAGGAGGAATGAAGCCAGGCCTTCCTCGGTGCCCTGCCCTCTGGCCCTGCAGCTGAGGTGAGTCGCACAAGGAGAAGGGCCTTAGCTGACATCCAGACAGACCACTCACTCGTCAGAGGAGGGAGTGGGCCAAAGCCACAGAGCCCAGCCTGGCAGGGCTTGGGCCAAAACCTGGGTCTCCCAGCCGCCAGTCCAGTAGGGGCTCCCTCTCCGGGAGCGCTGGCTGCGCCCCGGCTGTGCCTCCACCAGCTCAGGAGCTCCTGCTCCATTCTACCAAGCACCTGCCTCAGGGCTTTCCCTCGACAGCCTCACTTACCAGCGCAGCCAGGATATCAGCTTCTCCCTTGGCCTGAAAGCCCTGAATTTTGTCTTTGTCTCTCCTTAGGGTACTCAGGTGGCTCAGGATTTTCTCCTGCAGAAAGATAAGCAGTGGGGAAAGGTGGACGCTCTGGGCCAGGGCAGGCAGGAGAACTCGGGCCAAGTCCTCGGCCAGCGAGAAGCCTTCCGAGGGGTCAGAGCCGGGCCTCGCCTCCGGCTGGGCGCCGAGCAGAGCATGCCCCCCAACGGGGGTGAGCGGGGCTTACCCTGTGGGGCTGGGCGGCCTTCTCCACCAGGACGGCCTTGTGGGGCCTGTGCTCCCGGGACTCGCGGCACATGACGCACAGCAGCTTGCCATCGTCCTCGCAGTAGTAGTGCAGCTTCTCCTGGTGCCGCTCGCACAGCCTCGTGTCCTGCTGCTCCCGGGCAGCCTCCCCCGGCTGCCGGCTTTTGTCCACCTTCAGCCGCTCGATGTTCTCCACCAGGCTGGCCAGCTGCCACACGGGCCTGATATTCTCCTTTGTAAAAGGCTTCTTGCACAGTGGGCAGACTGGGCGGCCCCCCGAGATGGGGCGGATGTCACTGGTACAGCTGCGGCAGAAGACGTGACCACAGTCAATGGTCACCGGGTCCCGCAGGTAATCAAGGCAGATGGAGCAGGTCACCTCCTCTTCCAGGCTCCGCAGTGGCGCCGACGTGGCCATGGTGTCCTGAGCTCAGAGGGGTCCCTGTTCACTGGCGGGGACTTCTCCTCCTTGGAGACCAGACACGGAGTCAAGAGCACGCACAGCAGAGGGGCAGAAGGTGGCAGCCTCGCACAGGGCTGCCGGCCCCAGTGATCAATCAGTCAATCAACAGACACTTAGCAGCTCCTACAAGGCTTACATAGAATCAGAGCAAAAGGACCTTACGGATCCTCAAGTCCAGCTCCCTCATTTTACACATGAGGAACCTGAGGCCCAGAGCGGGGAGTTCGGTAGAAGGGAGAGCAGAGCTGCGCCACTGGCCCATGCCATGCTATTGGGAAAGTACTCCTGCCTCAAGACTCTTTCCTTCCACCTCTTTGCAAATGGCTCTAAGGTAGTAATTACGGTAGAACGAGACACCAGATAACCACCTGCTGGAAAACCTTCATAGTATACAAATCTACAAGGTCTCTTAGGTGCATGGTGCGGCCCCACTTGTGCAGTGCATGGGCTGCACAACTGTTCATGGGGAGCCCTTTACAGAGTCAAGAGACTTCTCTGTTTGCCCTCTAGATTTCAGGCCTCTAAGCGCACTGAAGTTCTTTACCAAGACACAGGAAGCATCTAGAGTCTGAGTTCCGGTGTCCTCTTTTTTTTATACGTTTCCTTGGGCTGTGCTGAGGTCTTAGCTTAGTTCTCTTCCCCTAACAAGCTGGTCTCTACCTAGACTCAGCCTGCCGGCAGAGCCCAGGCTGGCCACACTGGACTCGTTCTCAGGTGTGACCCCCCCAAAGCAGCTTGGCCTGACCGCTCTACTGCTCACAAGGGTGACTGAGACCAACGTGGGAGGCATCCTCAGGTGGCTTGTGACTGTGACGTGCTGATGAGGGCCTGGCCCTCAGAGGGAGCACAGAAGCTGAGCACAGAGAGGACTTTAGAACTGTTTACCCTGGCAGCCCTGGTCCACTTCCTGTCTGAGGTTAGGGAGCCTCAGCACACCTAACCCAACAGCTGCCTCCTGCCCTGACACTATGTGACGAGGGAGAACTCATTTAAGTACTCAGAGCCTCAGGTCACCCATCCATAAAATGGTGAGAGTGACACTTACCTTCAAGGGAGTTGAGTGGGTTGAATAAACGAATTATGCTGAAAATACTAAGCATAAGCGCGGCACAGAGGGGAACCTAGGAGAGCACCCAGAACCCTCAGTTTCCAAATCCAGCGAGTGTTCAGAGCACAGGGAGAGCAAGAGCAGAGATTTAAAGTGGCAGCAAAAGAGGAAGTGAGGATGAACTGCCACAGTGACACATGGGCTCCAGAGTTAATGCCAACGAGGACCCCGTGGGGTGGGGGGTGGGAGAATCTGGCTCTGCCCAAGATCCATGCAAGGACCCACGGAGGGACCCATGGAAAGACCCAGGGAAGGCAACGGGAGCAATCGCTGGGTAGACGGTCGGCAAACAGGGCACGCAGGCAACCATGAGGCTGAAATGAAACCTTTGGAACCACAGGCAAATCAATACGATTACTGATTTTGTACGTGAAAGACCATTACAACAGGGTTCAGTGGCCTTTGAGTTCCCTCACTGCAGTGACACGAGTGAGCTAGAAATAACACCCCCAAGAGAATACAGCACACAGGAATACAAAGTCTACTTCTTGAGGATCCAAGCGATATATAAAAAGTGCTTTATAAAGTGAAAGTACTGTACCAACGTCAGGGATTTTACTGCTGACAATTCCAACTGGAAGCACCAATGGATTTAGAGATGAGTGATTTAAGAGATGTAACATGTGGAAAAGACATGTACATACAAAGCTCAAATGAAAGAATTAACTAATTTAATTGGTAAATGAAGGTAATAAAGTTCTTAGAATGTTAATAAGGCTAGTAAAAATCCCAGGACATGCCTGGTTCAATTCCCTGGCCTGAGTGTTGAGGAAGTGAGCCTGATCCAGCACCCTGAGAGGTGGCACGGGTTGGGACAGAGGAAAGGGCCATGGTGCCAGTGATGCCCGTGGGTGTTGGAGCCCTGTACCAACTCACTCTGCTGAGGGACTTGGAAGTTCAAAAGCTGACGTTACTTGTCTCTTTTGTTGTTGTAGGTGGATGTTACCTTTGGGGCTGGGAATTTAATGACTGGATGGAAAAAAAAGGACTAGGAAGAGCTCAGCTACAGCTCCCAGTTCACCCAAACCCGACACAAGCAGGCGCCTCAACACTTGGAGCAGGTGTTCTAAACCCCTGGGGTCTTTGCTGGGCTTTCACGGGTCTTTAAACCCCCAAACTATAGCAAAATGATCACATACATACAAGATAAACAAACCTGTCTAAGGGGTACAGAAGAGCACTGCTAAATAAGTGTAGGAGGGATAATAGCATTAGAAAAACACCATCTTGCAGCCCCCATTATAATAAGACAAGGATCACCTACAGATGCTAAAACAATAACATGACCTAGGGGTCTCATGATGCCAAAGTACCGCCAGCGGGTACTCCATAATGTACCCTTGATAAGGGAGAGATCTCGTGATGGCTTAGCCAGTGCCCAAATCCAGCGTCCCTACCAGACAAACCAGCATGTGCTTCCCAACGTGGCGCCACATGAATTGCACAACATCACCTTTGAAGTAGTCCTGCCCAAAATGTCTGACGTGACAAGCCTTTCAACCTAATTTCCAGTTTACGGAAAATATGAGGAATAGAGAAATGAGCTAAACCACATCATCGGGAAACAATCAGATAGATTCAGAACATAAGGCGTTCCACAAGACAGCTGGCCTGGTCTTCCAAAAAGTCAATGTCATGAAAAATAAATCAGGATTGTTCTTGATTTAAGACTAAAGCAGGAGTTCCCTGGAGGCCTAGCAGTTAAAGATCTGGCGTTGTTACTGCTGTGGCTTGGGTCACTTCTATGGCACAGGTTCGGGCCCCGGCCAGGGAACTTCTGCATGCCACAGGTGTGGCCAAAAATTAAAAATAAAAAGACTAAAGAGAAAGAATAACCAAATGCAAATACTCTGATTGGACTGTTTTTTTTTTTTTTTTAAAGCTATAAAAACTGAGGGAGTTCCCACTGTAGCTCAGTGGGTTAAGAACCCAACTAGTATACATGAGGAGGCAGGTTTGATCTCTGCCCTCACTCAGTGGGTTAAAGATCCAGTGTGGCTGCAAGCTGCAGCCTGGATCCTGAGTTGCTGTGGCTGTGGTTTAGGCCGGCAGCTACAGCTCCGAATGGACTCTTAGCTTGGGATCTTCCATATGCTGCAGATACGGCCCTAAAAAGGAAAACAAACAAACAAACAAACAAAACTGGGGACATTTAGAGGAAAGTTGGCAAAAGACTGGGTACTGCAATCATATTAAGAAATTATTATTGATTTTTTGGAGTTCCTGTTGTGGCTCATTGGGTTAAGGACCAGACACTGTTTCCCCGAGGGTGTAGGTTCGAGCCCTGACCTCACTCAGTGGGTTAAGGATCTGGCATTGCTGCAAGCTGCAGTGTAGGTTGCAGACATAGCTCAGATCTGGTGTGGGTGTGGCTGTGGCTGTGGTGTAGGCCTGCAGCTGCAGCTCCAATTCAACCCTCAGCCTGGGAACTTCCATATGCCATGAATGTGGCTGTAAAAAGGAAGAAAAAAGAGAAATTATTATTGATTTTTTTTTTTTTTTTTGGCTTTTGTCTTTTTAGGGCCACACCTGCAGCACATGGAGGTTCTTAGGCTAGGGGTCTAATTGGAGCTGTTGCTGCTGGCCTATGCCAGAGCCACAGCAACGCCAGATCCCAGCTGCGTCTGCGACTTACACCACAGCTCACTGCAATGCCAGATCCTTAACTCACTGAGCGAGGCCAGGGATCAAACCTGAAACCTCATGGTTCCTAGTCAGATTCATTTCTGCTGCGCCACAACAGGAACTCCAAGAAATTATTGATTTTTAAATGGCACCTATTGAAGTTATGTATGAGAATGTCCATATTTTTAGGCATGTATACCACAGTATCTAGGACTACACGACTACAACTTACTTTCAAATGGTTCAACAAAACAAAATAAAAAGTTAGAAAAATTTTCTGAGGAGGGGGCTAGAGTTTTCCAACCTTCTCAAAAGAATCTGTACAAGGGTGTGTACCTCCTGAAGATGTTGAAAGTCACCAATAGCGCGATGATGGTGCTTGACACTTCTACAAGCTCAATACATAGATGCTAAATAAATGAATGGATTCAGAGGAACAGAAGGCAATGCTAACTGCATATGCATTTGTTTGAGAGTCTTCTGAAACTAACAAAACAGAGTACATTTCTATGTTCAACCCCATTGCTTGGTCATACAGGCTCCATCTTGCACGTATATCAAATATTGAACATGGCTAACTATGGCACTGCTGATTATATATAAGACCCGAGGTGTAAATCTGTGGATAGAATCCAGGTTCAAGCTGGGCTCAAAGCCAACAGCCAGGTGACTGACAACTTCTTGGCGACAGCATTTATGTAGGACCCGCCCTACCTGCCATTGACACACCTTATGTTATTTAATGCTTAGGATACTCTTCTGAGGAAACTCAGGCTCAGGGAGGGAAGCAATTTGCCCAAGAGCATGGGGCTAGGAAGCCTTGTGTGGTGCTGATATCTCGGCCCAACCTATTACACTCTCTTCTCTACCCAGACCAGCGGTAAAACGGGGTCTAATACCAGCTCCTTTGTCAGGAAGCTTGGATGAGATCATCTCAATGGAAGGGCATTGGAAGCTGAAGAGTGCTGACTAAAGTAAAAGGGCAGTGTTATTGCTGACACTGAACAAAAGCACGCTCGCCTTAGGCCAGGCGCGGGCAGTCTGACCAACTTACCCTCACACCCAGCACTTTCGAGCCAATGCAAACCTGACCGTCTCACCCAAAATCCCTCCCCGACTATTATGCTCTGCCATGATTCTGCCCTTTCTGTCATCTGTGCCTTCAGCATATTCTGAAGGCACAGATCTCAACAGGTTTCCACAATAGGGGGTGTGACTACAATTTCCTTCTCCACTCCTGGCTCTCAGGTGCACAGAAACCACAGAAAGCCAGAGCTAGAACAGTCCATCTCCACTCCCTCTGCCCAAATGAGAACTCTGAAATCTGAGGTAGACACTTCATGAATTACCTTGTACCAGAGGCCACTCACCCCTGCTCTCAATATGCCAGAAAGAACCTGGTTGTGGTTCCACAGAGCCAGGCAGACCTGGAGACACTCCTGACCCTTCTGAGTCCCCCTGCCCCACAATCCACCTGTCCCTACAATGCCCTGGATCTCATCAATACCTACTCTGCTTATGTCAACAGACTGGCCGAGGTGGCACCATGTAATTCCTGGGACACATTTCAGGATGAGGATGCCGTGCACAATCTTTGACTGTGAGAACCACTGGGAGCTGCAAAAACTAGCTGAGGGAAGCACTGCCCACGCCTTGGAAGGGACAGACATTACACGCCTCACCCATTCCTGCCCTGGCCCCGGTCCAGGGGGAAAGGATCCAATTCTAGCCCCCGCTTCATAACAGCTGCCACCTCTGCCCCTACTAAACCTTCCCGTTACTCTCTGAAGCTTCTGATGCCCCATGCCTTCCTCCCTGCCTCCTGCTGCCTTGGCCTTCTAGATGCCCCAGAAAGGGACCTCAGAAGATACCGAATCCCAGACGTGGACACCGAGGCCCAGAGAGGTGAGTGTAGGGGCCTGATTTGCACCTTGGTCTCCAGGCTGCTTCTCAAGTCCACGTGTGTGTCTCCAAAAAACAGCCCTTCTTCCTTGTAATCCCAAAGCGCTTAGCTAGGACTCCGTGTCCCGTGGGGACCCCATTTAAGGGCTCTTGGGACTCCAGATTAAGGCTCATTTCTTAATCTGAAATAAGCAAGTTTACTTCTAGCAGACACCTCTAACAGCCCAGAGAGGACAGAATTTGGGGCGAAAAGCAAGTGATCTGGATCTGGACACAGAGGAGTGGCCATGCCCTGACGACACCAAAGGCCTGGATGCCCCAAATTTTACAAGCCTGCCTGTGGCTGTGGGCTGGGTACCAGGCAGTCTCAGATGATGCTGATTCGGTGGACAGCACATTGCTGAGGTCACACGTGGGCTCTTTATCCCTCCACAGGCAAGCATCAGTGGTGTTCTGAAGCGTGGTGCAGGCCAGGCAGACCACTGGGGCCAGAGCAGGACATGGAGGCAGCAGCTACTGGGAGGTGGATGGGGCAGGCTTTAAAGTGCCACTGAGGCTTTTAAGCAGCAGGATGTCAAAATTCATTTAAGAACTAATAGATACTTCTTGCTGGCTGTCTACTATGGGCCAGGCACCGAGGATACAGCATGGAACAAAAACTGGAAAGTCCCTGCCCTCCCAGGGCTTACATCTAGTGACATAATCGAGTGATCCTTTGGAAGCTGAAATCAGAGCTAACTGGAGGGACTATACTTAAACCTCTTCTCTCCATTGCTTAGTGTTCCAGCCACCACAGCCTTCCTTTAGTCCCTCACACATACCTGCCATGAGTTAAAATGCAAGTATGTTGCTGCTTTTTGTTTGTTTGTTTGTTTTTTGTCCTTTTAGAGCTGCACCGCAGCATATGGAGGTTCCCGGGCTAGGGGTCTAATCAGAGCTATAGCTGCTGGCCTACGCCACAGTCACAGCAATGCGGGATCCGAGCCGTGTCTGCGACCTACACCACAGCTCGCAGCAACACTAGATCCTTAACCCACTGAGCAAGGCCAGGGATCAAACCCGCAACCTCATGGTTCCTAGTCGGATTCGTTAACCACTGCGCCACGATGGGAACTCCTGCTGCTGTTAATTAACCTCCTCCACCTGGTTAATTCCTGTGCTCCAGGGATTAGGAGCAGGACATACCCTCAACTTGACTAGATCAGGCCAAATTTGTTCCAAAGCAGCTATACCAATGTATGTTCCCACCAGCATGCTCCAAGCACCCATGACACTCCACAGTCTCACCAACACCCAATACTGTCATCTTTTACATTTCTGCCATGGTGACTGTAGTTAGTAATACTGTATTGCATATCTGACAGCAGCTAGGAGAGTAGGTCATGAAAGCTTTCAACACAAGAAGAAAAATTTTTATAACTATGTATGGTGACAGACAGTAACAGGGCTATTGGGATCATTTTGCCACATATACAAATATGTTCTAAAACTAGTATGTCATTATACCTCAGTTGAAAACAATTATATAATAGATGTTTTACATTCTAAAAAAAAAAAAAATTGCCAATCTGGTGAATAGGAAATAGAATCTCATTTTGTGTGTGTGTTTAACTCTTTAAAAAAATAATAAAAAGAAAAGCATGAGAGAGTCCCACTAACAGGCCAGGGAATCAATCCTGCAATAGCAGATGAGATACTGTGCTCCCTGATCTGACTGGTAAGTGCTGTAAATGTTTATCTTTCAAGGAGCTGGGAGGGCTCCACTCAGCTTCCCTTCTTCCTTCCTTTGCCAACTTTACCCAGTTGCTTTCAAGGACAATGTGCTGAGGGTGGAACTCTCTCAGCTCAAAGGTGGAGCAAAAGAATGAGTCAAGC
Source organism: Catagonus wagneri (assembly GCA_004024745.2). Lineage (NCBI taxonomy): Eukaryota > Metazoa > Chordata > Mammalia > Artiodactyla > Tayassuidae > Catagonus > Catagonus wagneri. Next base: position 13,091,144 of record PVHT021183524.1, on the reverse strand, counting down.
AGCCCCAACACCTGCCCGCCAAGGCCCCACCAGCCTCAGGGATGAGAACATGGCTCAGTTGTAGCCAGCCACAAGGAGACCTAGTTGAGACATAGGGGAAGAAAGATTCCTGAGAACTTTCTCTAGAGAACTTGCAAGAAGTGAGGTCATGTGATTTGGAGCTGCTGGAGCAGCTAGCCAGAGGGTTAGCCTGTTTGAGAATGCAGCCAATCCAAGGATGAAGTGCAAGAAACTAGCTCCTGAAGGCATTTTATGAAACCTGCAGCAAGCTGTGCCTGAAGCTAGCCTACCCTTGAACTTTCTGTCCCAGGAACCAATAAATGTCCTTTCTGCCCAGTCAGCTTGGACTTGTCCATCATCTGAAATCCCTGCCCCCAAAGCCCTGCAAGATACAGTAGAGGAAGTTACTGAAGGATACTAGGCTGAAATATACAAAGAGCTAATAAGAAAAATCAGCCTTTTGATCCTAGACAGAGTCTTGTGGCAAAGGGAGACACCAAGTTGCAGTTCTGTTCTCTCTCTGGGCCCCGCAGGTAGAACACAACCTTCAGATTCCAACCTGCTTTCAGCCACCACGGGCCCTCCCCACAGCACCCAGACACTGTCAGTGAGGAAACAAGCAGAATCTTCTTTCGCCCTGTCATTCTAACCAAAGCCCAAAGGGACAAGTGCTGGGTTAGGATGAAAACTCAGATTATCACCCAGCCTCAGCCACTCTGCGGTGCAGCCCGGGGCTAGATTCTTGATCTTTCTGGGTTTCAATACAACCATGAATACCCAGGTGATTTACAGGACAGACTGAAATAAAGGTTTGGCAAAGTGCACCAGCATGTTTACTATGCAACTTAAAGTTGCTGCTGTGATCAACAGCCATGAAATCTTTGGATCAGGCATCCCAGTTTTATCGCGCCTTTTTATTTTATTTTATTTTATTTTATTTTATTTTTGATAATTGGCTACCAGACAGGAAAAGCCAGTTTACCAAATACAGCTTCTTCGTGATCATAAATGGAGTTAGTGAAATCAACATCTATGTGTTAGTGCGATAGAGAAAATCTAACTATTCATTTCCCTGAGGAAGGAGGGCCCTAAGCCCCCAGCTAGGGAGTTACCACTTTACATCCAGTTTGTCATTATGTGTTTGCATCTCTGAAATGCGATCAATGGCATGCCATAATTTAACTAGCATAATTTTTTTTCAATACAATCATAAAATAATTGATGACATCTTAGATGTGGTGAAATGCAGCCTATCTTGTACAAAGCACCAACAGGGTCATCTAACACATGGGACTCTCTCATTCCTCTGCTTCAAAACTCCTGAGGTTAAAATTGCAGGGCAGGGCATATGGGCCCCTACGATCTGGCCCCCACTTACTCATCCTGCCCTGAATCCTGTTTCAGCCTAATGCTGGATACACTGAAGCAGAAATACAGCCCCTTCTTCGTGGCCCCCTCTCCCCTCACTCTTGTACATGAGTTTCTCAGTCCTAGCGGATCCTTGAAAGCTGGAATCAGATATGCCCCCTTCTCTGCGAGGTCCTTCCTGTGCCCAAATCACTTCCGAGCTGAAGGAATCCCTCCTTCGGGAAGCTCCTGCAGACACTGCGTTTCCTTTCCGTTAGAGCACTATCACACCCCTTCTCAATTGACAGTTTTACCCATCCTTCTCCCAACAAGAATGTGAATCCAAGGGTCCCATCTCACTGAACTTTTCATATCTCCAGTATTAGGCATTTCTGTAGTGTAGTGGTTATTGCATTCGCCTACTATCTCCAGTACTGGGCACAAAGTCTGTAAATGTTTGTGAGGCTAAATGTTATCCCACGATTCCAGAGCCCCATATCTTCTTCATTCTCCCCAACTACACTCCCCTTCCCACTCTCCAATCTCATTTCAGCAGGAGGCACCAAGGGCTCTCCTCAGATTAGACGGTCTTGGCCACAAACGTTATCCAGATCACCTCCCTCCACACATACAGTTTTGGGGGAAAGGTCACTGCATTTCTGCAAAGGCAGCAAGTTTTAATTCACCCTGGAGGCCAGCCAAACTAAGGCTTCATTTTCCAAAACCACTTTCTTCCCATTCTCCATGTCTTTTCTATTCAGATCCTGGGAGGTGGGATGGGGGTGGGAGTGGGGTGGGAGGGAGAAAGGATCCTAAGTCTGAAGTCACCCCAAGAAGCCTTGATTAAGATTATGGGCTCTCTTCTGCAGGTTGCAGCGACTTAGTGTAGCAGTCACCCCAGTCTGTGTCCAGCCTATCACTCCCTTTGCAGGAAGTGACATCTAAGTCATCTACTGTTCCTGGGCCTCAGTTTCCTTTCTACTTAACAAGATAAGAAGAACAAGGTCTTGTCAAGTTTGCCTGGCTGTTTGAAGTCAAGTGAGGTCACATAACGGAACGTGTTCAACAGCAAAAAGCTCTATAAAAATACATGCTAGAAAGGAGCACAGGAACCAACTTAGAACTCCCAATGCCTAAAGTTGCAACAGAATGAAGTATTATTGGATTATAACCCAAAGTATAAAATAAATATCCCCAAATTCATACTAATAAGAATAAATGACTGAATAAGCTCCCACGCAGAAGAATTCCAAATAATTTACATACGGAACTGCCCTTAAAGAGGAAGGAACACACTCCCCACTCCTTAGGTGTGAGCTGCACACAGTTTGCCTACTTAGCAAAGATACAGTATTGGGGTGGGGGGCGGAGGAGATAGAGTAACTTCACACTAGAGAAGCCTGTCAAACGCTATCTCGGCCAGATGATCAAGACCAACATCAAGTCCATCAAGTCATAAAGCTTGTTCCCTTGATATGAAGTGATAAAAATAGCAATCTACCTCCGTGGTCTTTCTCCCAGTAACCCATAAACCCAGTCTTAGGAGAAAAACAACAGATTCTAATAGAGGGGCATCTTATAATATACACAATGGGTGTTCCTCAAAACTTTCATGATCATCAAAAACAAAGTCTGAGAAACTGCCACAGGCAAGGTAAGTGTAAAGAGATTTAACGGGAATATGGTGACCAGGGTGGGATCATGAAACAGAAAAAGTTCTTAGGTAAAAACTAGTGAAATCTGAATACGTCATGCATGTTGGCTAAAAGTAACGGATCAACAGAGGGTTCACTAATGGTGATAAATGTTCCCTACTTAAGTACAATGTTAATAAATGAATGGGGAAAGGGTTTAGGGTATATGGGAACTCTATTATCGTCAGGAACTCTACTATCTTCACAATTTTTCTGTACATCTAAAAATGTTCTTAAAAATAATCTATTTTTTTAAAAAGGGGAATTTGAGAAACATTAAAAAATTACATTTTTTTTTAATTTTTGCTTTTCAGTGCTGCACCTGCGGCATATGGAAGCTCCCAAGCTAGGGATCCAATCTGAGCTCCAGCTGCTGGCCTACACCACAGCCACAGCAACACCAGATCTGAGCCCTGTCTGCGACCTACACTGGATTTTTAACCCACTGAACGAGGCCAGGGATGGAACCCACATCCTCATGGATACTAGTTGGATTCTTAACCTGCTGAGCCACAACAGGAACTCTGTTAAGTCTTTTCTTTTAAACCTGAGGTGGGGGAACACTTTAGGAATTATGATTTTTAGCTCAGGCACGGTCCTGGCACTGATATTTGCTGTATGCGTGACGAAATGACACTCTCTTGAAGCGCATACAAACCGTCGTGGTGTCAAAATCGAGAATGTACTGGGACTTTGGAAGTCTTGGCCCGCATTTGCTCCACAAAGATAAATTTGCTTACTTTTCTAAGGCCATATAGGGTGAAAAGCAGCAGGGAAAATGCTGATGTGCTAATCGGGTGAATGCACAGATTCAAGTATACGTGGCTAAACCGGTTTATTCTGATCAAAAATAAAAACAAAAAAACGGTGACTTTGGTCCTGCAGCCAGATTGGCCGTCTACTCGGTTCCAAGCAGTGAGACTGTCATCTGGGCCCCGCTTATTTCTGGCTGTGGTGACAAGAATGGATCTGTGTCTGAGTTTGACACGGAAAGCGAGGAAGAACCCACGAGGAAGGTGCGAATGGAGGCCCGAGCAAGCAGGAGGATTAAGCTGGGAGGGAAGGCGCAGCGAACTTCACCCTTCTCCCGAGCCCGCCCCGCGGCCCGGCCTCGTTCTGTCAGCGCGGCCACGTTCGGTCGCCCGGATCCCGGGGTGTGACTGCTGCTTTGCTGCATTTCTCACCAGGTGTCCCCTACTCACCAGCCCGCAGCTCCCGGCCAAGAATCCTGGGCCACGGTCGCTTCTTTCCTGCGGCGGTCAGTTCCGGGTCGCTCTCCTCTGCCGGCACCCAGCGCGACGGCGCATCCCGGCCCGGTAATCTCCCGGCTTTTGGGAGCCTTCCACCGAGATTTCCCCCAGACCAGCGCCCGGATTGGCCCCTGCCGAACGCCGCCTCCCAATGGGAGTCTTAGTCCTGACTACGTCACTAATCACTGGGCAAATCCCCCTGCCGCCGCTGGGGGTAGGGCAGCAGGGGGAGAAAAGAGGAAACCGAAATCGTCCCAAGAAGAGGTAACTGAAATCGTGCCAGGCCGAGGCTTCGCGGCTGCCGCAGCCCGGAGTTTGGCTCGTGGTGCGCGCTCCTGCGCCACAGAGCTGAAGGAAGTCGAGTTTTGAGGCCTAATGAGACTCCTTTGTAGGACTCTGTGATGCCAGAATCCCTCCCCTCCTCCCCATGCCCGCCTGGGTCCGGACCCGGGTCAGAGGGTGCTTGACTGCGAAGTGGCTCTTGCCAGGCGCTCGACATTAAATAGGATTTTCTGCCCGCAGCGTAGCCTAAATTTGCTTCCTGGACCAGGTAGGATCTTAAGCAGAGAGTCTGAGGGGGTTATTTGGAAAAAATAACTACCATTTCCAAAGCGCCCACGATGAATATGGCGCTTTACATGAAATATCTTTAAACCAGGAAGGCATTTTGTCCCCATTAGACAGAAATTAAAAATTGAGGTTCCAAGTGCTCAGGGGTCTGAGTTGTTTCCTTCAGTGGTGTTGGATCCAGAAACCACAGAGCCCGAAAAGCGGAAGGGATTCTGGGGCGGGGGGGGGGGCGGTTCCTAGAGACTCTTGTGCGTCCACGCCACCTAGGATCCGGGAAACTGAGGACGCCATGTGTCACCGGCCTCTTGCTCGAGGCCGTTACTGTGTGCAGCCGTTGCTGTATCCCAGGCACCACCGCAGGAAAATTCTCTGGTCTCCCGGGCCAGCAAGGCACTCGCTACGATCACCACATCCTAGGCCCTCCAGCTACCTGCCCCTTTAGTTGGTGTTTTGGAAGAAATGTTTAAAAGGCTCCTTAAATGATTTCATGCAACTAATTTGTCTTCTCCCTGTCCCTAGGAGGTACGTCCCACTCACAGGCATTATGTGCTTCCAGACATAGAGATCCCTTGTTTAAAATTCTCTGATGGGAGTTCCTGTTGTGGCTCAGCCCGTTATGGACCTGACTAGTATACATGAGAATGCCAGTTTGATCCCTGGCCTGGCTCAGTGGGTTAAGGATCCCGCGTTGCCGTGAGCTGGGGGTGGCAAGGGCACAGTTGGGGGGGTGTACACAGGACTGCCCTACTTAACTCTCAGACTTCACTCTTGGCACCAAGCCCCTGTTCGTCATCCCCTGCAGTCTAACCCCTCCCATGACTGCCCCCTTCTTGTGGGTCTTGTCCCTGCTCCACTGGCATCTCAGAAAGGCCTTCCTCTATCATCCAGTCTAAATTAGTTCTCCATAAAGCATCGTTCTCTTTCACTTTCTTCATACATAAGTCCTTTGAAAGCATCTTATTCCCACTTCTTTGTCAATGCGTTTATACTTCCCACTCATCACTCGCCCCCCCCCACCAACGTCAGCCCCATGAGAGTGGAGACCTCACCTGTCTTCCCTGCACATGACTGTCATTCAGTAAATCTATATAGAATGAGTGGGCTCTACTTGGGTATTTCTGGAAGCCTTCTAAAGTCTTGTGGCCCTGGTTGGTTGCAGTGTCAATTATGCACTTCCCTCTCCCACCACACTGCACCTTCATTGACACAGCGTCTCAAGCCCAAGTGAGAGGAGTGGGGATTCCAAGGCTTGCTTTGCGGTCAAAGGTAGTTTTGTAGCAGCACACAGTGGTATCTGCTTCTATAGCTGCTGGGTGCTCAGACTCGGTGCCCCTGAGTTTCTGAGAGTAGAGCCAGAAGTCCTTCCTCCAGCCTCCAGCCCAATGTCTGTACAAGCTGGAGACCAGAGCATCACCTGGGGCTGGTTATGAGTTTGGCTTTCAAGTCAGGTCTGTGCTTGGCTCTACATGGGCTGGAATCCTCCCCTCTGCCACTTTCTGCGTGGCTCTGGGATGTTTCTCAGCCTCTCTGTGCCACAGGTTCTTTCTCTGAAAATCAGAAATAATAATTATATCGACTTCATAGAATTGTTGTGAGGATTAAATGAAATAATACATGTAAGGCCTTTGAAATAGTAAGTATTGACTAGCCAAAAGGGTATGATGTAATTGCTTGCATTTAAAATGAGAATCTTAAATCAAGCAAGAAAATTTAGTAGCTATGTTCCTACTATTTACCGTGTTTATTGAGTTAAAATATAGCATTCAGAAGTCTCAAGGTCTTGAGAATGCAAGAGTGTTTGGAGAGAGGCCTCCAAACAAAAATTTTTAAAAATATAGATCTCCCATTGGTAAAGATGCAAAGAACTTGTTTGACCCTTTCACGTGAAAAACACCGTGCTATCAGGGCCAGAATAAATGACTATCTCTAACAGAAAAGCTAAAGGTTACAATGAACTGAACTGCATTTTAAGTCTATATGTCTGTTTTCTAGCAAAGGTTTGACTGATAAAAAAATAATTGACTGTTTTTTGTGCTAAGACCTGGCGACAGGCTAAAAAATAACAGTCCTTTTTAAAAAGAAAAAAAGGCATTTTGAATGTTAACAGCATTAACTGCTGAGTTTTGAACAAAAAGAAGGCAAAGCCTGAGGCAATCAACCCTTACGGCTTGCAGGCCTACACCACAGCCACAGCAACACTGGATCTGAGCCATATTTACGACCTATGCCACAGCTTGTGGCAGTACCAAATTCATAACCCGCTGAGCGAGGCCAGGGATTGAACCCACATCTTCACAGACACTATGTCAGGTACTTAACCTGCTGAGCCACAATGGGAACTTTCTGGAAGTCCATTTATATTGAGCCATGAGTAACCTCTATCCTTGTTGCATGGTCACTTTGTACATGGACCTATTGATCAGGCAGCAAGGTGACTGAAATCTACAGAATGGATCAATGTAATGCACATAAGCAAGCACTTACCAGAATTTTCCTCTGTCAAAATTAAGCACTTATTCTCCTAGCCGTTGAGAGGCTCGGTGACCAAAAGTTCATAGCTCTCCCTTCAAAGATTGCCCTTTACTCCACTCCTGGGCATCTATGCAGAGAAAACCGTGACTCGAAAAGATACATGTACTCCAACGTTCATTGCAGCACTCTATACAATAGCCAAGACATGGAAACAACCTAAATGTCCATCGACAAAGGAGTGGATAAAGAAGATGTGGTACATATACACAACGGAATATTACTCAGCCATTAAAAGGAAAGAAATAATGGCACTTGCAGCAACATGGATGGACCTAGAAATTATCATGCTAAGCGAAGTCAGACAATGAGACACCAACTTCAAATGCTACCACTTACATGTAGAATCTAAAAAAAGGACACAATGAACTTCTTTGCAGAACAGATACTGACTCGCAGACTTTGAAAAACTTACGGTTTCCAAATGAGACAGGTTGAGAGGTGGGGGGGATGCTCTGAGGGTTTGGGATGGAAATCCTATAAAATTTGGTTATGATGATTATTGTATACCTATAAATGTAATAAAATTCATTAAGTAATTAACAAGCAAAACAAAAAGATTGCCCTCTATTAAAGAGAGCTCCCTTGGCTCAAGATTATACCCCCTTACCAAGGGCTTCTTGCATGTCACAACTGGTCTACAGGGGGTTATAAAGACCTAGTCTTTTTTCCCCAATGTGGAATGATGCTATAGGGCCATGCTAGCTCTATAGCTCCTTATAAGGTATATTAAAGTCTTTGTTGTGACTCTATCGTAGCTCAACCTCTCCCTCTGCCCAAACCTCCCTTCACTTCCTCCAGGTATTGATATGGGAGTACTCCCTATTAACTTCCTTCACATTAATCTCTGTCCTAAAGTCTGCTATTCAGGGAATCAAATCTGCAAAAGAGTCTACCAGAAGTGGAGTCTGAGAAAGTAGCCCCTAAAATGGAGTTTTGGAGCTTTACTAACCACTTGCTGGCTGTCCTCATTACTGGTGGTAGGTCGAAATTATTGATAAGTCTTTGCCATAGGTAGGAAGGCAATTGTTAAAATTTCCAGCTTTGGTGAAGAACTCAGGTGAAGAAAGCACAAGAAAATGTACTGGTGGATACAATGTCTGAGTCATTTGACCATTACAGGGGAAACGTAATATTTTTAAACAAATGGAATTGAATGACTGTATCTGGAAGCAATTACAGTATCAGGGAAAGATAATTAAAAGCTGAGGATAATAAATTAGTGGTAAAAGCTAAGTGTAAAATCCAAAGGGCCTCCTTGGAACATACAGAGACTCTTACCTCCTACAGCAGGAAGGAAGGAAAAGCTGAGCACCAGACCCAACGCCTAATTATAAGAGAAGCAGAGTTCTAGAGGAGGTTGAATTCTCAGCACTACCAGGAGTGTTATGTCAAGTTTGGAGCCATGTTTGGGAAATAATAGAATCCTGAGTTATAGGATAGGGACTATGTGGGCCGACACATTAAAAAATCTTGACTACTCAGGTTCCTGTGCATTCTCTAGGCCTAGAGAAATGGCCCACTCCTTCCTATCATGAACCATTCTCCTCAGTAGTGGGTTGAATGGTGGTCCCCAAAAGCTATGTCTACGTTTGAATCCCAGAACCTATGAATGTTAACTGAGTTGGGAAAAGGGTCTTTGCAGATGTAACTAAGTATCTTGAGATGAGACCATCCTGGATTATCAGGGTGGACCCTAAATCTAATGACATGATAAAACACACAGAGAAAAGGAAGAGACATTGTGAAGACAATGCAGTCACAATTCAAGGAGTGCCTAGACTCGGTAGAAACTGGAGTAGACACAGAACAGAGTCTCCCCTAGAGCCTCTGGAGAGAGTGACCTCTGCCAGTACCTTGATTTTGTTGTGATTTTGGCCTTTGGAACTATAAGAGGGTACATTTATTGTTTTAAGCTGCCTAGTTTGTGGCAATTTGTTACAGGAGCTCTCAGAAACTAATACATGCCCCCTTACTCAAAGATGATGCAGTGACTTTTGCCTTTCCACATAGTGGGTACTCTCCTCAGGACCAAGGACCAACTTCTCCTCCTGCCCATTAGATCAATAACTATGGTTATCAAAAACATCAAGTTAGAGAATTACGGACCTGCTAAGGGAAGAAAGTTATTTATTCCATTCCCAAAGACCTAAAGGATCTGGCCAAGGTGTACTAACAAGAGTCAGGAAAGTATACATGGAACTGGATTCTGGGGTTTCTGGATCAAGAGAATGGAGCAGAACACAAAGTGGGAAATGGAATATTTATTGATATGGGAGAATTTTTCTGGTGATCAGGATGAACATGCTGAGAAATCTAGGGAACATGTGAACATGCGGCCAGGAAGGCTCTGAGAAGCTTGGAGGCAGTGATTACCAACATACGCAATGTAGAAATGCCAGATTTGCTGTGGTAGATGCAGAAGAAGCCATCATAAGACTCAGAGAAGTGGACCCATTGAGGAGTTTCCGTCGTGGCTCAGTGGTTAACGAATCTGACTAGGAGCCATGAGGTTGCAGGTTCGATCCCTGGCCTTGCTCGATCCGGTGTTGCTGTGACCTGTGGTGTAGGTCACAGACGCAGCTCGGATCCTGCATTGCTGTGGCTGTGGCAAAGGCCAGCAGCTACAACTCCTGTTAGACCCCTAGCCTGGGAACCTCCACATGCCACGGGTGTGGCCCTAGATATGGCAAAAAGACCAAAAAAAAAAAAAAAGAAGTGGACCTGTTGGAGTGGATATACTGGATAAGGCCACCGTGGTCCTCATTATTGTGGAGTGCCTTGGGCTTCCTGATAAGGTTATATAGAGCCCAGTTTTTATCTTCTAGTTTAGAATAAATTGTGATGTATCAATCCAACACATACACATTTTTTTTTTTGTCTTTTTAGGGCTGCACCTGTGGCATATGGAGTTTCCCAGGCTAAGGGTTGAATTGGAGCTATAGCTGCCAGCCTACGTCAAAGCCATAGCGACGCCAGATCTGAGCCGCGTCTGTGACCTACGCCACAACTCATGGCAACGCTGGATCCTTAACCCACTGTGCAAGGTCAGAGATCAAACCTGCATCCTCATGGATGCTAATCAGATTTGCTTCCGCTAAGCCATGGTGGGAACTCCACAAGTATACTTTTTTTTAACATTTTAAAAATAATGGCATATATATATATATATATATATATATATATATTATTTAACCACATGTAAGTATAGAATTTCACAATGCTATGTAACCCATCAACACTATTTCCAAAATTTTTTCATCTTCCCCCTCTCCCCCCAACATAAACTCGGTTGATAACCACTCTTCCTTCTCCCATTCCCAGCCCCTGATAACCTCTATTCTACTTTCTGTTTCTATGACGATGGCTATTCTAGGTACTTCATGTAATTGGAATCACACATTTGTCCTTTTGTGTCTGGCTTATCTCCCTGAGCATAGTGTTTTCAAGGTCTATCTTGTTGAAGCATAGATCAAAATTTCATTCCTTTTTATGGCTGAGTAGTACATATATGTCACATTTTGTTTAATCCATTTAACAAAATTTAGGTTAGATTTGCTACTAAGTATAAGTTCTTTTTGATGCTATTGAAAATAGAAGTGCTTTCTTAATTTCCTATCTGGAATGCTCATTGTTGGTATATAGAACACGACTGATTTTAGTGTGTTGAGCAAGCTTGCAACTTTGCTGAATTAATTTATTCTAGTATTTTCTTGTGGGTTTTCTTTGGGAGATTTGTGGAAATCTTTGGGATTCTCTATATGTGATCATGCCATTTGCAAATAGAGATTGTTTTGTGTCTTCTTTTCCAATTTAGATGACTTTTATTTATTTTTCTTGTTTAATAGTTCTGGTTTGAACTTCCAGTACAATGTGGAATGGAAACCATGAAATGGTAATTCTAACGTTTTCCTGATCTTAGGGAGAAAGCTGTCTTTCACCACTGAGTAGAATATTAGCCATGGTTTATCATAGTAATGAATTCCCTCTAGTTCTAGTTTTCTGAGACTGTTTATCATGAGAGTGTGTTAGATTTTGTCAAATTCCTTTTCTGTGTCAAGTGAGATGATTATGTTTTATTTCTTCCTTTCACCCTGTTAATGTATTACATTGATAATTTTTCTTATGTGGAACCAATCTTATCTTCCTGGGATCAATCCCACTTGGTTATGGTGAACGATCCTTTTAATATGTTGTTAGATCAGGTTAGCTAAATTTTGTTGAAGTTTTTGGATCTATATTAGTAAAAGATATTGGGGAGTTCCCGTCGTGGCTCAGTGGTTAATGAATCCGACTAGGAACCATGAGGTTGCAGGTTCGATCCCTGGCCTCGCTCAGTGGGTTAAGGATCCTGCATTGCCGTGAGCTGTGGTGTAGGTCACAGACACAGCTCAGATCCTGCGTTGCTGTGGCTCTGGTGTAGACCAGTGGCTACAGCTCCAATTAGACCCCTAACCTGGGAACCTCTGTATACCGCAGGTGCGGCCCTCGAAAAAGACAGAAAGACAAAATAAATAAACACACACACACACACACACACACACACACACAAGTATAAAGTCTGTGTGGTGGAGTGAATGACTATATAGATGAAAAGATGAAAGATGAGCTAGTAGCTGTTGAGGCTGAGTACTTGGGGTCATATCCCCTATATATCCTAGAGCAATACTTCCTGATCTCTGCACTATTGACATTTTATTGTATAGGGATTATTCTGTGCATTGGTCTACCCAAGAGATGCCAGTAGCCCTCTCTCCTCCAGTGTGACAATCAAAATTGTTTCCAGACATTGCCAAATGTTGGGAGATTGCATTAGAGGCTTCTGTGTGGCAAAGACTTTCTGCTTAAAGGTAATGAGCATAAAAACTTTCTGTCTAGAAGGGATATTAGTTCCATGCAAAAAATGTTTTTCACAACTGCTGTGATCTTTTTCATATTTGTGCTCTTATTTGGTTTGGGGATTCAGATTTGTTCCCACGGATTGGTTGGTTATATGTGACCTTGCACTTTGCCAACACTCATGCCTAGTCTGAGTTAAAAAATAATGGGTGCGTGGCATCACATGAAGAGTCACTAAAGCCTTACCCTCTGGGGAAAGTATCGAAGACTCCTGGGATACCAGTGACTATGGCTGTACAGACTGGTGGAACTCCAGTGGTCCATGACCTCTCCAAGAGGCTGGGGTAGGGGTGTGGTGGAGCACTTGGAATTTTCAAAAGGGCAAAAGCAAATGCATGGCGAAACCAGCAGAAGCACCTGACTCCGGTTGGGTGAACTCCCAGGACAGAGGGTAAAATCTCCACCTTTAGTCTGAGAAACCACAAGCCGGCCTAGGAGCTTGAGTGCCCCGCGTTGCCAGGCAACCATAGGCCTCACCACCCACGGCCGCCACCGGGACCTGGGCGAAGGGAGGGTCGCCATCTTGGCCAGCTGGTCTCGGCTGTTGCCTTACTGGGTCTGTCTGATTTGTAAAATGGGCCTATCAGCATCTTTGTGCCCTGCCTCACAGCCTTGCTGAGGATCACAACACTGTACCAACCAATTATTTTAAAAGCTTTTGTAGCTGGTGATCCCCCTGGAGCCACTGGGCCTTCTTCTTCCCCAGCCAGTCTGGGCTCGAGGGGCTGAGACCGTGGCCTCGCGGGTCCCTAAGCAACGGCTACAGCCCTTGGGCTGCCTGTTAGAGACCTTTCCAGAGAGTACAAGGGGCCGGACTGAGGGGCTGGAGTCCCGGAGGCACTGACAGGGCTAGAGTCGCTGAGGAGGGCCCGGTAGTTGTTGCAGAGGCTCCAGCAGAGCCTAGGGACTGAGCCCTCTTACGTGATTCCCTGAGGTCAGACGGCCCAAGTGAGTGCCGGCCTGGATTTGACCAGCGGAGGATGGGGGTGGGCCAGGCGCTGTGACAAGGGGTCCACTGCAGAGGAGAGAGAAACAAAATGGTCAAAGCAGGGGTCCCTGTGAAGCTCAGGATGGCAGCTAAAAATGATGTATTAGTTCTGATTTCTTGATATGGAAACAATAACCAGCATTCCATAGGGTATTTTCCTTTGCAAAATGACTTTAATTTTTTTAACCTGATCTCATTGAATCCTCCCCCAGTCCTCTGAGATGTGGGGTTTATTATTATAACCCTCCTTTAATGGGGGTGATGGTGGTGGTGGGGAGCTTCATGGCTGGGTGAAGCCAACCCAATGCCCTAAAAACAACTCTCCAATGGTGATATTATGGTGATATTTGGCCTTTCCACAGTTTAACATGATATCAGAATACTGAGTCTCTCAGTCCATTTATAGTATATGTCAGTCATCATTTATGTATATTTTCTTTCATGTTTTTAGTTTATGGCATAGAGCTCTTACGCATATTTATACCTAAGTGTTTCATGTTTTATGGTACTGTTGTAAATGGTACTTTTGTTGTTGTTGTTTTGTTTGTTTGTTTAACTTTATGGCCACACCTGCAGCATATGGAAGTTCTCCAGGATGGAATCTGAACCACAGTGACTGGAGCAGCGGCAACTGGATTTTTAATCCACTACACCACAATGGGAACTCCTAAAAAGTACTGTTTTTTAAAATTTCAATCTCTAATTTTTCATTTATTTGTGCATATTAACAAACAATTTTTAAACTATTTACCCTGTATCCTGTGGCTTTTTTTTTCTTTTTTTGTTTTGTGTGTGGCTTTGTTAATAAACTCATTTATAAGTTCTGCTTACTTTTTATAGAAACTCTGACATTTTCTTTTTCTCTCCAATTTTACTGAGATATAATTGATATAAAACATTGAATGTTTAAAGTGTATAACATGTTGATTTGAAACGCCTATAAATTACAATATAACTACCTTTGTGTTATCTAACACCACCATCACATAATTGCTATTTATTTTTGTGGTGAGAACATTTAAGATCTACTCCCTTAGCAGTTTTCAAATATATGATAAGGTTCTGTTAATTGTAATCACAGTGAAGTGCATTCGATTCCCAAAACTTATTCATCTTCTAACTGGAAGTTTGTACCCTTTGACCAGCCCAGTTCCCCTATCTCCTAGATTCTGGTAACTACTCTATTTCTGTGAGGGTTGTTTTTTTTTTTTCTTATTTATTTTTATTTTTTTGTCTTTTTAGGGCCACACCTGTGGCATATGGAAATTCCCAGGCTAGGGGTCCAGTCAGAGCTTCAGCCTCTGGCCTACACCATGGCCACAGCAATACCAGATCCAAACCACATCTGCAGCCTATACTGAAGCTCATGGCAATGCCAGATCCCTAACCCAATGAGTAAGACCAGGGATCAAACCCTAGTCCTCGTGGATGCGAGTCAGGTTCATCACCACTGAGCCACAGTGGGAACCCATGTGAGATTTTTCAGATTCCACATAAATGATGTCATACAGTATTTGTCTTTGATTTATTTCACTTAGCACAATGCCCTCAAGGTCCATCCATGTTGTTACAAATGGCAGAATTTCCTTCTTTCTCGTGGCTGAATAATATTCATATCTATCCATCTATTTTATTTTTTTAATGCTAATTTTATGGCCACACGCATGCATATGGAAGTTCCTGGGCCAGGGATCAAATCTGAGCTGCAGCTGCGACTTAAGCTGCAGCTGTGGCAATGCCAGATCCTTTAATCCACTGAGCCAGGTTGAGGATCAAACCCTAACCTCCTCAGTGACCTGAGTCACTATAGTCAGATTCTTAACCCACTGCAACACAGTGGGAATTCCCATAGTTATATCTTCTTTATCCATTCATTTACAGATTAGACACTTAGGTTGTGTTTCCATATCTTGGCTATTGTGCATAATGCCGCAATGAACATGGAAGTGCAAATATCCCTTATTTTTTTTTCCTTCTTTTTAGGGTCACACCCACAGCATATGAAAATTCCCAGGCTAGGATTTGAATCAGAGCTGCAGCTGCTGGCCACAGTCACAGCCACAGCAACATGGGATCCGAACCGCATCTGTGACCTACACCACAGCTGACAGCAATGCTGGATCCTTAACCCACTGAGTGAGGCCAAGGATTGAACCCACATCCTCATGGACACTAGTCAGGTTCGTTACCACTGAGCCACAACGGGCACTCCAGATATCTCTTCAGTACTCTGTTTCATTATCTAGAAGTGGGATTGCTAAATCATATGGTAGTTCATATGGTAGTTCACATTCGGACTTCCCGTGTGGCTCGCTGCATATGGAAGTTCACATGGGGTTCCTGGCCAGGGATCAGATCTGAGCCACAGTTACAACCTAAGCTGCAGGGGATCCTTAACCCACTGTGCCAGGTGGGGATCAAACCAATGTCCAAGTGCTCCCAAGACACCACTGATCCCATTGCAACACAGCAGGAATTCTGGTGGTTCTGTTTTTAATTGTTTGAGAAATCTTAAAAAACCAGACTCATAGATCAGAATAGCAGATTGGTGGTTGCCAAATATAGGGGTGGGTGGTGGGCAGAATGGAAGGAAATCAAAAGGTACAAACTTCCAGTTATAAAATAAAAAAGTTCTAGGGGTGTATTATATAGTATGGTGACCAAAAAAAGTGTAATCTGCTGCTGTTGGATGTCTGTTAGATCCATTTAAACTAAAGTATGGTTTAAGTCCAATGTTTTATTATTGATTTTCTGTCTGGATGATATTTCCATGCTTAAAGTGAAATATTGAAGTGCTCTGCTATTATTGTATTGTTATCTGTTTCTCCCTTCAGATCTGTTGGTATTTGCTTAAAACATTTAAGTGCTTTGATGTTGGGTGCATATATATTTTTATAATTGTTACATCCTTTTGATGAGTTGACCCCTTTATTGTTATATAATGACCTCCTTTGTCTATTGTTATTGCTTTTAGTTTAAAGTCTATTTTCTCTGATGTTAGTAGTGGCCTTCTCTCTCTTTTATTTTCTACTTGCATCGAATATTTGTCTCCATCCCTTTACTTTAAGCCTATGAGTGTCAGTAAAGCTAAAAGTGAGTATCTTGTACATAGCTTATAGTTGGATCTTTTCTTAATCCATCCAGCTGTTCTGTGTCTTTTTACTGCAGAATTCATTACATTTACATTTAGCGTAATCATTAATATGTAACGACTTACTAATACCATATTATTGCTTGCTTTCTGGCTGTTTTGTAGTTCCCTTTTTTTTCCTTGCTTGCTGCCTCATTGTGATTGGTGATTTTCTGCAGTGGTATGCTTTTATTTTCTTTACCTTTTGTGAATCTACTGTAAGTTTTATTTGCTTTGTGGTTACTATGAGGCTTACGTAAAACCTCTTATAGATGTACCTGTCTGTTTTATACTGATAAAAACTTTATTTCACTAACATGCAAAAACTCTACCCATTTACTTTTCACCCATTTATATTTTTAATGCAAATTTTACCTCTTTTATATTGTATTCATTAAGAAATTATAGTCACTATGGTTATTTTTAATGCTCTTGTCCTTGAACTTTTATGCTATAGTTAAGTGGTTAACACACCATCATATTACAGTATTAGAGTTTTCTGAATTTGACTCTATGTTTACCTTTACCTGTGTGTTATGTATATTTGTATGCTTTCATGTTACTAATTAGTATCTATTCATTTCAGCTTGAGAACTCCTTTTAGCATTTCTCGTTGGCAGGTCTAGTGGTGATGAACTCCCTCAGTTTTTGTCTGTCTGGTAAAGTCTTTATTTCTCCCTAATGAAGGATAACTTTGTCAGATATAGAATTCTTGGTTGGTTGGTTTTTTTTCTTTCAGCGCTTTGAATATATTATCCTGCTCTTTCCTGGCCTGTAGGATTTCTGCTAAGAAATCCACTGATAGCCTAATGGGGTTAGCTTTGTAGTTTATGGTCTTCTTTTTTCTTGCTGATTTTAGGATTCTGTCTTTGTCTTATATTTTGGGGGGCAGTTTTATTATAATGTGTCTTGGAGAAGAT
Source organism: Catagonus wagneri (assembly GCA_004024745.2). Lineage (NCBI taxonomy): Eukaryota > Metazoa > Chordata > Mammalia > Artiodactyla > Tayassuidae > Catagonus > Catagonus wagneri. The sequence continues at coordinate 13,073,817 of PVHT021183524.1, read as the reverse complement.
AATTTCAGACTGAAATAATGGGGTGATCTAATAGCTTCATGAGCTTGAATGTTTATTTATTTATTTATTTATTGCCTTTTGTCATTTTATGGCCGCACCCGCGGCATGTGGAGGTTCCCAGGCTAGGGGTCTAATCGGAGCTGTAGCCACTGGCCTGCGCCACAGCCACAGCAACGCAGGATCCGAGCCGCGTCTGCAACCTACACCACAGCTCACGGCAACGCCGGATCGTTAGCCCACTGAGCAAGGGCAGGGATCGAACCCGCAACCTCATGGTTCCTAGTCGGATTTGTTAACCACTGCGCCACGACGGGAACTCCGAGCTTGAATGTTTAAATTCGGCCCAAGTTTGGGAAAATTTAGCTATTATTTCTGTAGTTTTCCATCCCTATCACCTTTTTTTCCTTCTGAAACACCCATGATTCAAATTTTATTTCTTTTGATGGTGTCCCATAAATCATGTAGGTTTTTTTCACTCTTATTTATTTCTCTTTAAAATTTTTGAAAATAGTTTTTATTTTGAAATAGTTTAAGATTTACCAAAAGTTATGAAAATAGCTCAGAGGATTTCTATGTACCCTTTTCTCCATCAGCCCCCAGTAATAACATCTTCCAAAACCACAGAATTGACATTGGTGCAATACTATTCACCATGGCTTATGTAGAAGTATATTGTTTAATTACCAAATATTTGGGGATTTTATAGATATTTTTCTGTTCTCTATTTCTAGTTTAATTCCATTATGGTTAAAGAACATGCTTTGTATAACTTGTATAATTTCAGTTCTTTTAAATTTGTTAGGAGTTGTTTTATGACCCAGAATATGTTCTTTTTATATAAATATTCCATATGAGCTTGAAAAGAATGTGTATTTTGCTTTTGTAGGGCAGAGCATTTTGTCATTGTCATTAGGTCAAATTAGATGTTCAGAGTTTTTAAAATTCTTACTGATTTTCTGTCTAATTTTTTTTCATTTTTGAGAGAGGAATGTTAAAGTCTCCAACTTTATTTATTTATTTTGCTTTTTTTATGGCTGCACCCATGGCATATGGAGGTCCACAGGCTTCAGCTGCTGGCTTACATCACAGCCACAGCAATGCAGGATCTGGATCTGAACCACGTCTGCGATCTACACCACAGCTCCACAGCTCACAGCAACACTGGATCCTTAACCCATTGAACGAGGCCAGGGATTGAACCTGAAACCTCATGGTTACCAGTCAGATTCATTTCCGCTGCACCACAACAGGAATTCCTTTAACATAATTTTAAGTTTGTCTCTTTCTTGTATCAGTTGCATCAGTTTTTGCTTCCTGTGTTTTGCAGCTCTATTGTTGCACACACATTTGTAATTAGCACGTTTTCTTGGAGGATTGATTCCTTTATCATTACTTAATAGCCCTATTTATACCTTGTAATATACCAATATACCTTGTTCTAAAGTTTATTTAATATTAATTACTCCAGCTTTATTTTGGTTAATGTTTTCAGGGTACATCTTTTAAAAGTCTTTTACCTTTAGTGTATGTGTATTATTATTATCTTTAATATGGGTTTTTTGGAGATAGACTATAGTCTGGTCTTTTTTTTAGGGCCACACTCACAGCATATGGAGGTTCCCAGGCTAGGAGTCGAATTGGAGCTATAGCTGCTGGCTACAGCCACAGCCACAGCAACACCAGATCCGAGTTATGTCTGCGACCTATACCACAGCTCACAGCAATGCTGGATCCTTAATAATCCACTGACCAAGGCCAGGGATCAAACCCACAACCTTATGGTTCCTAGTCAGGTTCATTTCCACTGCATCACCACTGGCAATCCTTTTGTTTGTTTGTTTGTTTGTTTGTTTTTTAAATAGCTGAATCCATGGCATATGGAAGTTCCCAGGCCAGGAACTGAATTCGCACTGCAGCCGTGATCTCTGCTGGATCCTTTAACCCACTGTGCTGGGTTAAAGCAATTCAAGCCACTGCAGTTGGATTCCCAACCCACTGCACCACAGCAGGAACTCCTGGTCTTCTAGTCTTTTTTTTTTTTTTAACCAATTTGATAGTCTTTTTTAATGGGTGTATTTAGTCTATTTGTATTGAATGTAATTATTAATATTGTTGAACTTCGGTCCACCATTTTATTCTTTCTCTTTTGTGCCCTCTATTTTTACTCTTCTACTTCATTTTTCCTGCCTTCTTTTGGTCTATTCTAATGTATATTTTTAATATTCTGAGTTAATTTTCATTTTAGCTTTTGGCTGTATCTCTTCATATTATTATTATTTTGACGGTAGTCTCTGGGTTACAATATACTTTACCTTACACTTAAAAATTTACTTAAAGTTAATGGAGTTCCCGTCATGGCGCAGCAGTTAATGAATCTGACGAGGAACCATGAGGTTGAGGGTTTGATCCCTGGCCTTGCTCAGTGGATTAAGAATCCGGCATTGCCATGAGCTGTGGTGTAGGTCACAGATGCGGCTCGGATCCTGCGTTGCTGTGGCTCTGGTGTAGGGCAGCGGCTACAGCTCTGATTAGACCCCTAACCTGGGAAACTCCACATGCCGCAGGTGCGGCTCTAAAACAACAAAAGGCAAAAAACAAAAAAATCTACTTAAAGTTAAAAGTTAGCAACTTCAAGTAAAATGTAGAAGCCTTATGACTATATAGGTTGCTTTCCATATAGTTGTCTTATGTATTACATCGTCATACATCATCTTTCTAACAATGTTATAATTTTTGCTTCCAACAGTCCTACATATTTTAAAGAACTTGTGAGATATAAAATAGACTACTGGCTCAGCGGAAACGAATCTGACTACTATCCATGAGGACACAGATTCAATCCCTGGCCTTACTCATTGGTTTAAGGATCCTGCATTGCCCTGAGCTGTGGTGTAGGTCACAGATGCAGCTCAGCATCTGGCATTGCTGTGGCTGTGGCATAGGCCAGCAGCTGCAGCTCCAATTTGATGCCTAGCCTGGGAACCTCCATATGCCGTGGGTATGGCCCTAAAAAGCCAAAAAAAAAAAAAATAGTCTACTGTATTTATCCAAATGTTTACCATTTCTGTTTTCCTTTCTTCTATTCTATCGCTGTTCCTGAAGTTCCAAATGCCCCTTTGGAATTTCACAGCAGCCTAAAAAACTTCCATTAGCAGTTCTTTCAGGGCAGGTGACATATTCTGTCAGTTTTCCTTCATCTGAAAATGTTTATATTTTGCTTTTGTTTCTGAAGAATGTTCGATTAATTGTTGTTGTTGTTGTTTTTCCCAGCACTGTACAGAGGTTTCCCCCACTGTCTGTTGGCCTCTATGGTTTCAAATGAGAAATTTGCCAACATCTGAATCGTTCTTCCCCTCATTGTGATATAATTTTTTTCTGATTGCTTTCAAGATTTTTTTCCTTCATCTTTGGTTTGCAGCAGTTTGATTATGATATATCTGGGGGTAGTTTTCCGTAAAACTACCTGGCATTTGCTGAGCTTCTTGAACCTATAATCTATGTCTTTTGCCGTATTTGAGACATTTTCAGTCATTTTTTCTCTAAATGTTTTTTCCTTTATCAATTTGTTTCCCTTCTCTGGGACTTTAGTGATTGAACGTTAGAACTTGAGATATTTCATAGGTCACTGAGTTTCTGCTTTAAAAAATGTTTTTTCTATTATTATTATTTGATAATTTTTATTTATTGCACTCTCTTCAAATTCACGGGCTCTTTTTTTTTTTTCTGTCATCTACATTCTGCTGTTAAGGCCATGCAATGAAATTTTTATTTCAGATATTGTATTATTTAATTCAGTCACCAGATATGGGAGGTGGTAGTAAAAGAGAATGGGGTGTCTAAAATCACACATGGGGAGTTCCCGTCGTGGCACAGTGGTTAACGAATCCGACTAGGAACCATGAGGTTGCGGGTTTGATCCCTGCCCTTGCTCAGTGGGTTAACAATCCGGCGTTGCCGTGAGCTGTAGTGTAGGCTGCAGACGCGGCTCGGATCCTGCGTTGCTGTGGCTGCGGCGCAGGCCAGTGGCTACAGCTCCGATTAGACCCCTAGCCTGGGAACCTCCACATGCCGCGGGTGCGGCCATAAAATGACAAAAGGCAAAAATAAAATAAAATAAAATAAAATAAAATCACACATGGATTTTGGCTTGAGTAATAGAATGGTTGTTGGTACTTCTTACTGAGGAATAGGAACAATGAGGAAAATAATGCATTTGGAGATGTGAATGTAAAGTGTAAGCAGCATATTCGAGTGGTGATGGATGCAGTAAGGCTTTGGTAGCTCCCTAGAGTTTGTACTCCTGGGTAGATGTCAGAGTTAGTGATAAAGTTACTGTGATTTAAATCAATGTTTTTCAGAGTCTAGATTGTATTACCTTATATTATGACATCAATTTTGTGGGTTATAATCAGAATTTCAAAAATGGCCTACTATTAAAAATCAGCGTGTTACGTATAATAAAGAGTAAATGATATTTAACAAGACATTTTCATGTGTATGCATGTGCATATATATTAGACTGAGATGTAAATGTATTTCTTGCTGTGATGTTTCAAAATATGTTTGAAAACCATTAGTTTAAACCACAATGATGAGGTTTCCCAGTGTATGAAAAACAGACCTATGATTGAACCTAGTGGTTTTTAATAAGCTAACTCTCATGTCCTTAGATGAGTTTTAAAATATATCCCTGATTTTTTGTAATTCTTATTCTCTACTATTGAATTATTGATTAGCAAATATTTTTTTTATTGAGCTGATCTACTAAGAGTGAGGGAAATTCCTTAAACTTTATTGGGGATGTATTTTCATAATTTTCTAGAATACCCCCCACTTATTTACACATATATGTAGCCTTGAAAATGTTTACAGTAGAGCTAGCAACCTGAAAATAATACCCATTTGCCTTTGCAGGCTGGAATCTCTTCTGACCAGTGTTCTGGAAGGAAGTTTGGATTTGGAGGAAAAAGGTTGGGAGCAGTCTAAAATATAAAAACTATTTTCCCTTAATCTTGATGTTGATTAAACTCACAGTTTCTGTTTTTCCTTTGTGTCTTCTTAGAAAGTCATTCTGTGATTCGAGAGGAACACTCTGCAGGGCGTAAGCATAGCTGTCATGGCTGCTGCCTCCCCACTGAGAAACCTGGAGGACGGGGTCCTGTGCTCTATCTGTCTTGACTACTTGAGAGACCCCGTAACCATTGACTGTGGCCATGTCTTCTGCTACCACTGCATCATTAAGGTCTGTGAATCTGCTAGGCAGCCATTACATTGTTCTCTCTGTAAGACAGCCTTTAAGAAAGAGAATATCCGCCATGTGTGGCAGATGGCCAGCCTAGTAGAGAACATCTGGAGGATGAAAGTAGATGAGGAGAGACAGCCCAGAGAGGAAAGACAACTTGAACAAAGAGCAGAGAAGCTGTGCGGTCAACATTTGGAGAAGCTCCATTACTACTGCAAGGACGACCAGCAGATACTGTGTGTGATGTGTCGGGAGTCCCGGGAGCACAGGCACCATGCTGCTGTTCTCCTGGAGAAGGCTGCACAGCCTCATCGGGTAAGAACTTTGCTGGACCCCTGCTCTGCACTTGTAGCCAAAAAAGTTCTATGGTACTTTCAGGATAAGGTCCAAATTTTTTTAATAAACACTTTATTAAGGTAGGATTGACACGTAAAAAGCTGTACATATTTACTGTATACAACTCAGTGAGTTTTGGGGATTAGTATTCACCTGTGAAACCATCACTGCCATCAAGGCCATAGACACATCCATCACCTCACAAAGTTTCCCCCCACCTGCTTTATAATTATTTCTGTAGGGTGTGTGTGTAAGAGAGGTAAGAACACATATAAAATCTATCTTGCTAGCAGATTTTAATTATGTAATACAGTATTGCTATCTATAAGCTGTTGAGTAGGTCTTCAGAACTTATTTATCTTACGTAACTGACACTCTTACCCTTTGACCATCATTTCCCCCTTTCCCTCCCCTCCAGCTGGTGGCAACTACCATTCTGCTCTCTGCTTCTATGGGTATGACTATTTTTAGATTTTCATATAAGGGAGATGAATAAGTATTTATTTGTCTTTTGTCTGGCATAGTTCACTTGGCACACCTCCAGGTCCATCTGTGAAGTTGCAAATGGCAAGAGTTCCTTCTTTTTTAAGGTTGAATAATATTTCATTAGATATATATGCCACATTGTCTTTTTCTGTGAAGTTGCAAATGGCAAGATTTCCTTCTTTTTTAAGGCTGAGTAATATTTCATTGGATGTATATACAACATTGTGTTTTCTCATTCACCCATTGGACATTTAGGTTGTTTCCATATCTTGGCTCATACTGAGGATGATGCTGCAGTGAGCATGAGAGTGCTGTTATCTCTGAGACCCTGACTTCAATTCCTTTGGATAAATACCTAGAAGTGGGATTGCTGGATCCTATGGAAGCTCTATTTTTAATTTTTTGAGAAACATCCAAAGTGTTTTCCATAATGACTGTGCCTGTTTCCATTCCTGTCAATAGTGTACCAGGGGAGTTCCCGTTGTGGCTCAGTGGTTAATGAATCCAACTAAGAACCATGAGGTTGCGGGTTCGATCCCTGGCCTTGCTCAGTGGGTTAAGGATCCGGCGTTGCCGTGAGTTGTGGTATAGGTTGCAGACGCGGCTCGGATCCCACGTTGCGTGGCTGTGGCGACGGCCGGCAGCTACAGCTCCTGTTAGACCCCTAGCCTGGGAACCTCCATATGTCGCGGGTGCGGCCCTAGATAAGGCAAAAAGACAAAAAAAAAATAGTGTACCAGGGTTTCCTTTTCTTCACATCTTCACCAATATTTGTCGTCTTTCCTTTTTTTTAATAACAGCCATTCTACAAGTGTAAGGTAAGGTCCAAATACCTAAGTATGGACAATTCTTAGCAACGTGTTATCCCTTGAATTTAGAAAATAAAACTGTTTTTTTTCAGGGTTCCCTTGTGGCTCAGCAGGTTAAAGACCCAGTATTGTCACTGATGTGTCTTGGGTTGCTGCTGTAGCATGGGTTCAGTCCCTGGCCCCGGAACTTCTGTATGTCATGGGCACAGCCCAAAAGAAAAAGAGAGAAAAAAGCTGGTTTGTTTTCATATCGTTTGTAATAGCAAGTCTGTCCCATTGCCTTGATGTTTTAGTTTGAGGTATTCGATCAGGTCTCAGCTGGCAGTCTAGAATACCAGCACTCTTTGTTTTTTAGGGGGGTTTTTTTGGTCTTTTTTAGGGCCGAACCCATGGCATATGGAGGTTCCCAGGCTAGAGTTCGAATCGGAGCTGTAGCCTCTGGCCTACATGACAGCCACAGCAACGCCAGATCCAAGCTGCATCTGCAACCTATACCACAGCTCGTGGCAACACCAGATCCTTAACCCACTGAGTGAGGCCAGGGATACTAGTCAGATTTGTTTTTGCTGAGCCACGACAGGAACTCCTAGAATACCAGCACTCTTGATAGCCCTCTTGATATATAGCTTCAAATTGTGTGTTTTTAGTATGTAAACATAAAAATATTTTTGAGAAAATTGCATCTTGTATAAATTTTCTTTCAGAATTTAATCTCAGGGATTTTTTCTGACATACTAGTATATCTCCTCATGCAAGATAAAGAATTATGTGATTCATTATTTCCCTTTTCTCCTTGGTTGCCAGGAATCTTAAAACCAATTTAGTCACTCTCTCAATGATTGGAGTTAATAGATATACTTTTTCCTTCACTTTTGTGTTGGTTTTCTTTATTTCTCTGTCATCAGTTAATTTTAACATAAGTTGTCGATATTTGTGATAGAAAGAGACAATGTAAATATAAATAAAAACTGTACTGTAGGAGTTCCTGTTGTGGCACAACAGGATTGAGGGCATCTCTGCAGCACCAGAATGCAGATTTGATACCCAGCCTGGCACAGTGGGTTAAAGGATCTGGCATTGCTGTTGCTGTGGTGTAGCTCGCAACTGTGGTTTGGATCTGATCCCTGGCCAGGGAACTCCATGTGCCAGGGGCAGCCAAAAAAGGAAAAAAAGGGGGGAAAAACTACGATAAATCTTAGTAGTTGCTGATGAGGTCAAACACTGTCTGATTTCACTCTTGGAATCATTTTGCATGTCTATTAATTGAGGGCATTTTCTTTTTCATCTTGAGATTATTCATGTTTATTTCCATAGGGTAAAATTCTAAATCATCTAAAGGTTCTGAAGAGAGACAGGGACAGGATTCAGAATTTTCAGTCTATGGGAGAAGATGAGATTCAGGCCCTGCTGGTAAGAGAAGTCTCAAGTGAATATTCTGTGTACGTTTTGGGGGAGGGGTGGAGTGTGTATTGGGGGGGTGCGGGAATATTGAAGGATGGGAAGAGGAGGGAAGGTGGGATGGAAGGGATCCTTGTTCTGAATTCATCCCCAGATGTCACAAATGTTCCGGTGTTTCCTAGCCTGTCAAAATAAATCGTCTTTCTCTTTCTGCCTTTACTGTAGGCAAAATTCCAGAACCACAAGCAAGACATAGCATCAGTGTTTGAACAGGGCCATCAGTTCCTGAGAGAAAGGGAGCAGTACCTGTTGGAGTGGCTGGACGGGATGGAGCAAGAGCTCACTGAAGGGAGGAACAGCCGTGTCACCAAGGGCTCTGAGGAGGTCATCCGGCTTGGGACCCTGATTTCTGAGTTAGAGAATAAGGCTCGGCAGCCAGCACTTGAACTTCTGCAGGTGAAAGACTGACTGAATTGTGCCTGAGTCCTCTTGCCCCAGGCTGCAGTGTGGCCCCTCCATTAGCATGAGATAGAGACAAGGGTCAGGAGAGACAAGGTTTTATTCTCAGGTATTGAATTTTTTGATAAGTTAATCAGTAAACCGATAGGCTTTAGGTCCCAAATTGCAATGGGCCAGGGACTGTAATATGCACAGAGCATACAATGAGATAGTAAGAGCTATACATTTATAATTACAACAAATAAGTGATTGTTCAATCTCGTCACTTAGTCAGACTGAAACCACAGGAATTCCAGAAAAGGCTAGGGTTTCGTCAGGAAAAGTTTCACAGAATTAGTGGCCCTTAATGGTAGCCTTGAAAAAAAATGTAAAGATTTGAATTAGCAAGAAGGAAGAAATGAACATTCTGTTTGGTGGCAGTTCATTGGTTAAAGTGAAGTAAATGAATGTGATAATAAACTTAACCAGTGTTATAATAAAAAGATGGGTGTAGGCTGGAGTTCGTGTCGTGGCTCAGTGGTTAACGAACCCAACTAGCATCCATGAGGACACAGGTGCGATCCCTGGCCTCGCTCGGTGGGTTAAGGATCTGGCATTGCCATGTGGTGTAGGTCGCAGATGCAGCTCGGATCTGGTGTGGCTGTGGCGTAGGCCGGCAGCTACAGCTCTGATTCGATGCCTAGCATGGGTACCTCCATATGCTGCTATTGTGGCCCTAAAAGACAAAAAAAAAAAAAAAAAAAAAGATGGGTGTAGGTGCTGAGGAAGATAGTTTGGAAGATATGAAGGATACATAGAGTGAAAGGGTCTACTTTCTGGAGGAGTCAGCCTAAGTGAGGAAGATGGTCTTTGCTTGACAGACAATAAGATTCTTAACAGATTAACGAAGGCCCCTGGGAGTTCCCGCTGTGATGCAATGGGTTAAGAATCTGACTGCAGAGGCTCGGGTTGCTTCAGAGATACAGGTTTGATCCCCAGCCCGGCACAGTGGGTTAAAGGATTTGGCGTCGCTGCAGCTGCAGCGTAGGTCACAGCTGTGGTTTAGATTCAGTGCATGGCCTGAGAACTTCCATATGCTGCGAGTGTAATGGTTAAAAAAGAAAAGAAAAGAAGAAGGAAGGGTCCTGGAGGGAACAGTCTAGAACTCAAATGGAAAAAAGGATGGGGAAACATATGTCCTCTTAAATGGATATTACAGAGGAGAGCAGAATAGGACCAGGCCCTGTACAGAATAATTCCCTGTACGGTCTCACCTGTTCCCCACAAGCCCATTGTAGGGAATGGTGTCAGCTACTGGGAACCCTGTTTCTATGACAGTCTGTGTTCTCTTTCTTTCCAGGACCCAAGTGATGTAATAAACAGGTAAGTGTTGCTTTTTTTTTTTTTTAATCACTTAGGTGTCCCTTTGTTTTCTCTTTCTGTCACCTTATTGAAATTTGGCAAGAGCAGGAAAGGGGTTATTAGGAGGAAGAGAGGTTCGTTTAGAATGGGTAAGTTGAAAGTTGTTCATTGGGGTGGGGGAAGGAGTTCTAGAAAAATTATTGGTAGGATGGTAGTGAGGATGGTAATGAGATAGGGAGAAGTGAAATGGGAAGAGATTATGGGAGGGTATTTAGCAAATGTGTCTGTTTCTAAAACTCAGTTTCCTTTTGTTCTTTCTATTCCTGCTTGGTTCCCTGCTGACTCTCCTGGCCACAGCTGCCCTCATATTTTGTAGAGCACATTTCATCATTACATTGTCCTCTGTGCTCCGTAGTGATGGTTTCCTGCTCCTTGCCTGACCATAAGAAGTGGACTCTTATATGGGTCGTAGGGATAATGGTTTCTCTGGCAGTGGGTCTGAGGAAATGTGTGCTGGACATTTAGCATTGACAGTTTTCAGAAATTATACCCACCTAATACTCAGAAGCTTTGAACAGAGGTAGTACAAGGCAGGTATTTTGGTAATAACACAGTTCATCCCAGAGACATCCAGGATTACTGGCATGGACATAACATTTACTGTGGAGCAGGAGCAGTTACTGGGTAGAAAGGAGGGTAAAGAGATTCTGGCTGGGGAGAGTGCACAATTACAGATGAGTAGTTATTCAAAAAAACGAGAGTTATGCCAAATGGGTGACACTTCTTGTCCCAACGTATTTTATCTGATACTAGTAAAGTTATTCTACCTTTGATTTGATTAGTGTCTGCATGCTATTTAACTTTTTATCCTTTAACTCTCAACCTTTCTGTGTTCTTCTGTGGGTTTTTTCTTGTTTTGTTTTTTTGTTTTGTTTTGGTATGGTTTGGTGGTTTTTTGTTGCTGTTGTTGTTTGCCTTTTAGGGCTGCACCCTCAGCATATGGAAGTTCCCAGGCTAGGGGTCAAGTTAGAGCTTCAGCTGCGAGCCTACACCACAGCCATAGCAACTCAGGGTCTGAGCCATGTCTGCGACCTACATCACAGCTCACGGCAATGCGGGATCCTTAACCCACTGAGAGAGGCCAGGGATCCAATCCCAATCCTCATGGATACTAGTTGGATTCGTTTCTGCTGTACCACGAAGGGAACTCCATCTGTGTTGTTATGTTTTTATAACCAACGTCAAATTTTGTTTTCTTTTTAAATAAATTCATTGTGACACTTTTAAGTTGGAGTGTGTAGTATTTATAGTGCCTGGAAAAATCACCATTTCCATTTACATTTTTAAATGTATTTGCATAGTTTGCCAAATAATATCCTTAAATTTAATTTTTTATATCTGAATATATTTGTTTGCTTTGTGTATTTCTACTTTTGTCTTTCCACTTGCCTCTCTCTTCTTTTGTTCTATTTTAAATAATTTTTTTAGTTTTTATGTGTATATGTCTATGATCCCTGCTTTTGTCATATGCCACAATTTCTATGATATTTTCATTGTTCTCTAGATATTTTGAAATTTTGAATTTGATTGGCTATTTAACATAAAATTTGTTTAAGAAAGAGGATATCTGGAAGTTCCCATTGTGCCTTAGTGGGTTAAGAACCCCACTAGTATCCATGAGGTTGTGGGTTCCATCCCTGGCCTCGCTCAGTGGGTTAAGGATCAGGTGTTGCCACAACCTGCAGTGAGATGTGACTCAGATCTGACGTTGCTGTGGCTGTGGTGGAGGCTGGCAGCTGCAGCTCGGATTCGATCCCTAGCCTGGGAACTTCCAGTATGCTACAAGTGAGGCCCTAAAAAGAGGAAGGAAGGAAGGAAGGAAGGAAGGAAGGAAGGGGTTATCTGTCAGTGATGTTGGGTTTTGTTTCCTAATAGTTGTATGTTTTGTAGTTTTTAAATCTTGTGATCAGACAAGTTTGTTGCTATTCCTACTGTTTGGAACATTATTGATGCTTTTTGTGTTGTGTGCTGTAAATTCTTGGACAGTTCCAAACACTTGAAAAGGAAGGTACATTCTCTGTGTTCTTGGAATAGGATTTGATATAGCTCCATGAGGTTTTCCTTATTAATTTTGTCATTTAGATATTTTGTATTGGTACTTATTTTTTTACTTTTTTATGGCCACACATGTAGCATATGGAAGTTCCTGGACCAGTGATTGAATCCAAGGCACCTACACTGCAGATGGAGCAACGTCAGAACCTTTGACCCACTGCGACTGGGCTGGAGGTCCAACTCGCACCTCTGCAGCTACTCTGCAATCAGATTCTTAACCCACTGTGCTACAGCAGGAACTCATTTTTTGACTTCTTGTTATGTCATGAATAAAGAAACCACTCAAAGTTTCCTATCAGCAATGAGTTTTTGCCTAATTTCTTTATTCTTATAGTTTTTGCTTTTTATATTTTGATGCTTTTTCTTCTGTATGACTGTTACAGGAGAGTTATATCTTAATTGTGGATTATAATCTTCTTAGTAACTAAAATGTCCTCTGTTGTCTAACTTAAATTTTTTCCTTGAATTCAGTCCTGTTTGATAATAAGATCAAGACCTCGGATGTCTTTCATTTTGTATTTAGCTTATATATCTCTGTCCAGCTATACCTTAATTTTAAATTTAAAGCTTTTTAGGAGTTCCTGTCGTGGCTCAGTGGAAATGAATCTCACTAGTATCCACGAGGAAGCAAGTTCGATCCCTGGCCTCACTCAGTGTGTTAAGGATCCAGCATTGACATGAGCTGTGGTGTAGGTCACAGACGCAGCTCAGATCCCGCGTTGCTGTGGCTGTGTGGTGTAGGCCCACAGCTACAGCTCGAATTGGACCCCTAGCCTGGTAACCTCCATATGCCTCAGGTGTGGCCCTAAAAAATAATTTTTAAGCTTTTTAAAAATATATATTTAAAGCTTAATTTTAATTTGTCTAGTTTATATCCTCAAGTAATTTCTTTAGATGTTGTGGTATTAGTAACATGTTTCAAAGACTTTCAAAGGCAGAAAATGGCTTGCTTTCTTTTTTAACATTGCTATAAATGATAAATCGATGGGTAGAGAATCCTTGGACTATGTCCCTTTCTTCAGAACTCAGTTAATCTACTCTTTGACCCTAATGTTGAAACTGACCCCTTGGAGATGCAGCTTTTACTCTCCATCCCTTTGGTCCTTTGTTGGTTGTTTGTGTCTGTGCAATTGGTGAGGGTAGGAAATCACGCCTTTCTTTCAGTAGTTCTCACTGTGACTTCATCATCTCTAGATACCCCCGGAAGAAGTTCTGGATTGAAAAACCTGTCAGTCCTGCAATCAAAAAGCGGGCAGAAGAATTTTCAAATAAACTTCTTTCTTTAGAGAAAGGACTCAGAGGATTCCATGGTAAAGGAAGGGGATTCTGAGCCTAGAAAGCCTTTCTTTCCCTATGATGTTTCCTTGGTTTTGATCGTGGCCATGGCTTCTCAGAGTGCCTTGCTCTTCTGCATGTCATTCACACCAAACGGAGACACTGGGTGGGGAGGGACTCTAAGTAAGTCCAATCCAGAGAGTCTTTCCACGTGATGTTACTCTAGATAACAGTCTAGAACTGTTATCTAGAGTAAAGTAGAATCATGGTCAATAGGTCTCAGGGTTGGTAAAAAGATATTTCATATCTAAAAGTGAGGTAAAAGACTGTTGGGAAACTATGGAAAACAGTATGGTGTTTCCTCAAAAAATTAAAAATATGATTGCCATATGATTTGGCATTCCCACTTCCCAAAGAATTAAAAGCAGAATCTCGAAAAGCTGTTTGCACATTCATATTCATAGCAGCATTATGCACAAGAACCAGCAAGTAGAAGCAACCCAAATGTCCATTCATCCATCTGTGGATGAATGGATAAACGAAATGGGGCATAGACAGACAGTGGAATATTATTCAGCCTAAGAAGGGAAGGAAATTCTGACACATATGTTACAACATGGAGGAACCTTGAGGACATTATGCTAAGTGAAGTGAGCCACTCACGGAGACAAATACTGTATGATCCCATTTATGTGAGGCCTCTAAAGTAGTCAAATCCATAGGAACAAAAAGTACAACAGTGGTTGAAAGGAATGAGGAAATGAAGACCTGCTGTTTAATGGGTATAGATTTTCAGGTTTTGCTGGGGGGGGGGGTTTTGCCTTTTTTTAGGGCCACACCCATGGCATATGGAGGTTCCCAGGCTAGGGGTTGAATCAGAGCTGCAGCTGCTGGCCTATGCCACAGCCACAGCAACACCAGACCAAGCCGCATCTGTGACCTACACCACAGTTCACAGCAATGCAGGATCCTTAACCAAATGAGCAGGGCCAGGGATTGAACCTGCATCCTCATGGATACTGAGCCACTACAGGAACTCCCTAGAGTTTCAGTTTTGAAGAATGGAAAAGTTCTGGAAATTTGTCGCACAACAACATAAACATACTTAACATTAAGGTATGGTACACTTAAAAATTGTAAAGACAGTAAATATGTGTTTTTTTTTTCACCACAATTAAAATTTTTAAAATATATTTAAATACTGGGAGAATTAATCTAAAAGAGGTATCTTTGAGAAAGGAAAGAAATAGTGTGATTTGGGACTAGAAGTTTAGAACTTAGTTTATTTTTTTTTCTTAATGGATTTTATTTCAATTATAGGTGTACATAAATCATCACAAGTCAATTTTATAGATTTTGTATCCCAAACCCCCAGTGCATCCCCCCACCCCCCAGATTGTCTTATTTGAAAAACCAAGGTTTTCCAAAGTCTGTGAGTCGTTGTCTGTTCTGTAAAAAGGTTCATTGTGTCTTTTTAGTTTCCACATGTAAGCGGTAGCATTG
>PVHT021183524.1:13014465-13028196 GCA_004024745.2 Catagonus wagneri | reverse complement strand
AAGGGCTTTGATTTTGTCTAAGATGTGGAGTTGATAAGATGCTTTGCACAGAAGGTCAAGCTGGAGTGACTGCTCTCTGGAAGCATCGGTCTGGCTGCTGCACAGAATCAGGAGGTGAAGGCGAGAGCCGCAGCAGAGGGAGGAACCAGGGCGGTGTCCGGGCTGCAGGAGATGCTGCTGGTCTGGGGTGAGAGCAGGGAGCGTGAAAGGGAGTGACTGGGGCCTCGACGTGTTCTGAACATGGATTTAGAGCATTTCCTCCTGGATTAAATCTGGGTTACAAGAAAGCAGAAGGAAGGATGACACCCGGAGCTTGAGGCTGTGCAAGTCGGCCCGTGGGGCGCCCTCCGTGGAAATGAGGAGACTCCGGAAGGAGCACATTTGAGGCGGTGGCAGCACAGGCCTCCGGTTTAGGAAACTGGACACTGATTTGCATGTACAAGCCTGGGCTTTAGGGGAGGTGACTTGGCTGGAGAAATAGATGGAGACGTGAACGAATGATGTTTAAAGCCCTGAGAACAGATGAGGTCACCAGGGGAGAACTGACTACAAAGAAGAATGACAAGACTGAACCCTGAACCCTCAGCGCTAGGCAATCTGATCAGAGCGCACACACCTGAGCGGACTGTGCGGATCTGACCCCACGTCTAGACAGCACAGGGCCCAGGGAGTTCCCGTCTCCACGAGCACAGGACTCACCTGGACACCTTGCTAGATACAGACAGTCTTGATTAGAGCGTGAGCTTCTGCCTTTACAACAAACTTGGTGCCGATGCTGCTGGTCTCCAGGTCACACTTGAAGTAGCAAGAAGGTCACCAGGGTTTCCCCGTGGCTGTGCCTCAGCCTCCCCTGGAGGCCTTGTTAATCAGGATTCCTGGATCCAGGCCCAGCGTGCTGAGATGGGGGGTCTGGGAAGAGGCCTGAGTATGTGTAACAGTCCCCACCAGCAGTCCTGAGGCTCAGTCGGAGTGAGATCCACTGAGGTCAGTGATCAGAGAGTGACCAGCGTGGGGCAGGCCCTTAAACACACATTTACAGGTGTTTTATTGGAAGCAAACGACAAGGCATTTGCTGGGAGATACATGTTGTTTTCTCTACCCCAGGGTATAACCAGGTGACAGACTTGGGAAGTGGTTCTCAGCTCAGCATAAAGCAAGTCTCCGAGGAGTTCCCATCGTGGCTCAGTGGTTAACGATTCTGACTAGGAACCATGAGGTTGCGTATTTGATCCTGGCCTCGCTCAGTGGGTTAAGGATCTGGTGTTGCCGTGAGCTGTGCTGTAGGTGAAAGATGAGGCTCGGATCCCATGTTGCTACAGCTCCGATTCAGCCCCAAGCCTGGGAACCTCCATGTGTTGCAGGTGTGGCCCGAAAAAGATAAAAGACAAAAAAAAATAGTTTCTAATCAAATAAAGGCAGAGAGAGAGACGTTGGTGGTTTTGTTTTATTTCAGGAACAGCCCTGAGACTACACAGCCAGGAACAGAATCTCCAGTCCTGCCTAGTTCGGGTCCCACACGGGAACCACTGCCCTGCAGGTGGCACAGATGCCACTCTTCACAGCTCTGTCAGCCCTGATGTGGGACCGTGGACTCAGGGCTAGACCTGCTGGCCCTGCTGCTCCTGGAAACTGGATGACACTACTGCCACCTCTGCCACACATGCCAAAAATCACTCAGCACAGTGCCAGCCTCCCTGTGTCCCCAGGTTCTGAGTCAGAGTCCGGCCCGTGGTCACCTGCCCAGTGGAGCCTGGGGCTGGCAGAACCTGCGGGAATGTTTAGGAAGCACGTTTTCCTCTTACCGGGCAGGTGTCTCAGCCTCCCACCAACATCCTCGAGTACGAACTTGCCTTCCCTTGGGAAGAGGACACAGGTTCTGGGGGTGGAGGGCGAGGGGAGGAAGGGAAAAGAATGACAAATCGCACTTTTCGGAACAGTGCTCTAGACCAGAACTTGACCTGGCACCTTACAGGCACCTGAGTTTGCAGGGATGAAGGAGTGACCAATAAAGGACACCTTCCACTTCTGTGATGTCCAGTCACGGGGTCCAGCTTCTGTCCACTCCAGTTTACACTCTCGGACAAGCAGAGTGCATTTTTGAAAGATGACACGATTCCTCAAAATACTTTGCCTCTGTGCAAATCTTCATGGGATTCACATACACATGAATACACATATACACATGAATACACATATACACACACGTTTTATGTTAAGTTTTATATTTCTTTGGACATTCCCATCTTTCCGGGGAAAGTTCCCATGTTTACCAATTTCCATGTGACCCCCACAAAAGTCCTTAAAAATTCCTCACTTAGACACTGAGCTACTCAGTCTCTGGTCCTGGAGAAGCTAATAATCCAACTAGTTTAGCAGACCCAAGGACATGATTTACTTCATTTTATTTATTTATTTATTGCTTTTTAGGGCCCCAATCGCAGCATATGGAGGTTCCCAGGCAATAGGTCAAATCGGAGCTACAGCTGCCAGCCTACACCACAGCCACAGCAACGCTGTGGGATACGAGCCACGTCTGCAACCTACACCACACACAGCTCATGGTAACGCCGGATCCTTAACCCACTGAGCGAGGCCAGGGATCAAACCCACAACCTCATGGTTCCTAGTCAGATTCCTTTCTGCTGCTGCATGGCAGGAACTCCATCAATGACATGATTTAAATGCTCATCTCTTTCTTGGCAATGACTCAACTGCGTCAAGATAAAGTAGAAGTTAACTTGCTTACTCTTGCTTTCAATGTCTGCATGTTTCTCATTTCACAAACATTCCACAAACCAGCAGTAGTTCACAGAGAGCACAAGTGCCATTGGTTTAGATGGACTTAGATTCTAGCACCTATCCTGGTGCCAGGTAAACAGCAGGAGTTTAAAAACTGAGTCATGGGGATTCTATTTCCATCTTCCAGTAAGAGGCCTTGCTTTAAAGCTGCCTCTTCCAGTGAAAACAAACAAAAATAATAGAGAAAGGGAGTTCCCTTGTGGCTCAGGGGGTTAAGGGTCCCGCATGGTCACTGCTCTGTCTGTGGTTACTTCTGTGGCACAGAGTCCGTCCCTGGCCTGGATATTCCAACATGCCTCCGGGGTTGGGCCAAAAAAAAAAAATTATAAAACACAGAAAGCTTCAGGTGTTCCCATTGTGGTTCAGTGGTAACGAACTCGACTAGTCATCTATGAGGACACGGGTTCAATCCCTGGCCTCGCTCAGTGGGTTGAGGATCCGGTGTTGCCGTGAGCTGTGGTGTAGGTTGCAGACGGGGCTCGGATCCCGCGTTGCTGTGGCTGTGGCGAAGGCCGGCGGCTATAGCTCCTGTTAGATCCCTAGCCTGGGAACCTCCACATGGCGTGGGTGTGGCCCTAAAATGACAAAAGACACACACACCAAAAGAAAAAAAGAAGAAGAAGAAAGAAAGCTTCCATAAGTACAGTAGCAAAGGAGTAATTATTTAGGTCAAAATATAAATGTGGGCAATAATCCAAAAGGGAAAGTTCTTTTTATTGTCAGGGCATTAGCCAAATCTGGAAAAAATCTTACCTTTGGTTTCCTCCAGCTTATGAATCATAACAGAACCTACGTGGGGAAGCATAAGAGATATGCCTTCTTATCTGAGAAACCAAGGTTCATGTCCTCAGAGAGGATGTGGAGATGCTGGAGCCATGGAATCGCGGGGGGAAATATAAAATGGTGCTGCCGCTTTGGGACAGTCTGCCAGCTCCTCAAAGTTTGAGCACAGTGATCCTAAATGACTCAGTAATGACATTTCTAGTTGTTTACACAGGAGAAATGACAACGTAGGTCCACACAAAACACTGTATGTTATATTCATAACACCATCATCCATAACAGCCAAGCAATAGAAACAACTCAACAGTCCATCACTGGATGAATGAATAAATAAAAGGTGTATAAATGTGCCCTAGAATTTTATTTGGAAATAAAAAACGAATGGAGAACAGAGTCATGACACAGCATGGATGAACCTTGAAGATATCACGTTCCACCAAAGAACAGAAGCCACAGTTCACACTGATGATTTGATTGTATTTACAGGACTCATAAGCAAATCACTTTAGACAGAAGGTAGATTGCTGGTTGTCTAGAGATGAGGGGAGTGGGGAAGGGAAAGAGGGGCTGACCGCAGAGGAATAAATGGGGACAAAGGACGACAGTGATCTCAAAAGGCTTTTGGGTGATGAGCATCCTCCAAGATTATTGTGGTTATGCTCACACCTCTCTATGAATATGCTAAAACCAATCCTCTTCAATGGGTGAATTATATTTGTGAACTCTTATCTCGATCGAGTTGTTCTAACAAAAATGATGACCCACCTTAAATGAAGCAGAGATGCCAGGACCACCGCGGCAATCGTACAGAAAGACAAGGAAAAGCTCAGAGAAGTGGGCGTGCTGGTGCACAAGAAAACTGGACCAAACCCCAGGTGACTATTTCCCATCGGAAGCCGTCGGGCAAGAAGGATAAGCACATGACAGAGCAGTAACCTCACTGTGTCTGTCCCTTGGAGGCGGGGCTGACTCTGGGAGATAAGATGACAGCAGCAAGGGGCATAAGAGGGTCCCAGAAGGCCAGAGAAACTGAAGTCACCCTCCCACCATCATCCAGCAGAAGACGGGCGCTGGGCTCTCAGCCCACAAGGACCTGCTCAGGCGGCCTTCCTTTGAGAGCCCTTTTCTTTCTTGAGGACAAACATCCTGCTCTCTCTTTTCTGGCATAAGGGTCAAGTTCTCTTTCTCTCCTAGTTGTTTTCCTCTCACTCTCTCCATGAAGCCCCAGAAGGGAGCAGCAGGCAGCGGGGAGGAAGTGCTGGTGAGCAGGGCTGTGGCCAGACGCCTGCTCCTGTGTCACCTTGGAGAGCAGACCAGAAAGTTACCAGGAAGTTACCAGGAAGTCAGCTGGAGCAGAGCAGTCAGGCCACAGGGAAGGGAAGGACACGAGTGATCCCCTGTGACTCTCGGGTCCACGGAGGGCCGTTTTTCGGGCTGTGAAGTAACACAGGGCTGAGTAAGCTCTGCGCAGCCCCTGCTGCTCTTTGTCCTCATCAACGGGAAAGCCCAGCTCACTCCCCAGTGCGAACACCTTTGATGCCCTACAGCCAGGTGTGACCCGCCCTGCCTGCATCCCCAAGTGCTGTGTCACTTTCAGGCCCATGGAGGAAGCCCTGTGCTGTCCAGTCTGCAAGGGGATATTTCAAGAGGAAACATTGGGCCCAAGTGGATTCTGGCCAGTTTGGTCCCCGGATGCCTAGCACTTGGAGCCCAGGGGTGAGAATCCAGCACAGAAAGTCTGGTTGTGTGAGCAGCACAAGGACACAGCAATTCCGAAAGGACCAGTAATTCCTTTGTGTGCTTTACAAAGACCTCACAGAGCCCAGCTGCCACTCGGTGCTACAGAGGGAGGAAGATGCTGGGTCTTGTGAGGTAGCTAAACCCTTTTGCTGTCTTGTCTAAACTAGGTACAAGCCTCGGGGTGGCTTGCTCTATCGCTGGCTTTTGTCCAAGTGCAGAAAAATATACTGCTGTATTCTAAATAGCACTGTAAATGCACCAATCATTGCTCTTTCAATCCTAGCTTCTATTGGTAAAAATCTCTGTGAATGCACACTATTTCCTTCTAAATATCTCAGCAACAAAAGGCTTCACAGCTTCTCTACATGCAGCGTAGACAAACCTGAGTGTTGCCTTGAAATTTCACATGCCCTCCAGAATCCCCTTCAGTTTTCTGAGGGTGAAACAAATGCCATTAACCATGAAGCTGCCAAGCAAAAGGCTCTAGATAAACAGAGCTTTTCCTTGAGGTAGGCTCTACTATTGGGGCAAATCAAAACACTACATTATTCCTAGAAAAGTGAAACCTGATGCACTGATCAGTTATATTCTGGTTGAAAGTAGCAGAAATTCAACTCAGGCTTCAAAAAGGAGGAGTCGTTGTCTTATCGAACAAGCTAAGGAAAAGCAGGGGTGAACCTCAGGTGTAACTGGTACCAGGGGCTTGAATACAACTAAGACTCCCCACCTCTTCCCCCTCTTTTCTCTCTGTTGGCACCATTTTCAGACCAATTACTGGACAAGCTGCAGCCTTAACCATGTCTGGGTTCAAACCTGTTACCTTGGCAACATAGAAAGACCCAGAGTTACTCTCCCTGGTCCTGAAGTGTAACAATTTTAGAAAGATTTTTCTTTCTCTTTTCCTTTTTTTTTCTAAGGGCCACACCCACAGCATACGGAAGCTCCCAAGCTAAGGGTTGAATCAGAGCTATAGCTGCCGGCCACAGTCACAGCCACAGCAACGCAGGATCTGAGCTGCGTCTTCAACCTACAGCACAGCTCAGGGCAACACCAGATCCCCCACCCACTGATCAAAGCCAGGGATCGAACCCACTTCCTCATAGATCCTAGTTGGGTCCATCAACCACTGAGCCACCAAGGGATCTCCTGGAAAGAATTTTGAATCAGTGGCCTGAATCCTGGCTTATCTGTGCTGGAAATAGCTGACAGACTGGCTGAACAGGGAGCTGGCCCCAAGCTTTAGGGCTAGAAGCCAGTGTAGGATCAAAGCCTAGTGTATTGGTGTATCGGGATAGACGGTTGTGAGTAGTAACCAAGAACTCCCATCTGCCAGTGGCTTAAAGAAAAAGATTTCTGTCCTTTAGAGAGCTCTGAAATAGATGGAGTATTAAGCAGTAGAACAAATAAAGAAATAAAACTATTTCTTTTATATTTATGTATCAGTTATCTTAATGGACCAATTGTATTTATAGATCAATAACAGAAATGGTAAAAAAAAAAAAAAAAGCCAGTAAGGGTAGAAAAGATTTAAACTCTATTGACTATCACATCCACCAAGAACAGAAGAGACTTTCTTTCTCAAGTGCACCTTGAACAGCCCCCAAAGCAGACAATATGTTGACCCTAAACAAGTCTCAGGAAGTTTAAAGTGACTGAAATTGTAGACAGAGTTCCTGCTGTGGTGCAGTGGGTTAAGAATCTAACTGCAGCGGCTTGGGTCTCTGTGGAGACGCAGGTTCAATCCCCAGCCTGGCACAGTGGGTTAAAGGATCCAGCGGCATAGATCACAGCTGCAGCTTGGATTTCATCCTTGGGGACAGGGTCGCATCCATGTGCCACAGGTGAAGCCATTAAAAAAAAAAGAAGGAAGAAAGCGAAAGAAAGAAAGAAAGAAAGAGAGAAAGAGAAAGGAAGGAAGGAAGAAGGGAGGAAAGGGAGGGCAGAGTTTATTCTTTGACCACAATTGTATTAAATCAGAAATGTGTAACATGAAGACGTCTGGAAAATCCACAAATATTTAGAAGTTAACACACTTCAATTATCACAAGCTTGTAAATCAACTAAACTTCAATAAAACTTAGAAAATTCTAAAGATTAATTTTCTTCATTGCAGATTCATCAAAAGTAGTATCAGAAGGAAAGAGACTATTAGAAACAACTTAAGCAAATACATTTGGTAACCGGTATGAAGTAAACCAATTTCTTTAGACACCATTTATCAAACTGAATTAAGAAGAAATAGAAAAGCTAAATAACCTCTTATGAATTGAAGAAACTGAATTCATAATTTTAAAATACTCCAGGAAGAAAATTCCAGGCTTGCATGGCTTCACTGGTGAATTCTATCAAACATTTAAGCATTAACAGCAGTTCTACACAAACTCTTGGAGAAAATGCAAAGGGAAGAAATACTCCATGGCCACCAGCTGGGCGGCTCTTTTTCTGAAGCTCTGTGGCCAGCGGTCCCCGCTGTCTCAGCTCCAAAAGAGCCGTGTCCCAGTGGCCCAGGGCTGTGCGCTGAGGACAGGCTGTCCCCCGACTCTCCCTGTCCCCCAGCATCATGTGTGTGGGGCATGGGGTGGGGATTGGGGGTGGGCTATCTCTTTGGAAGAAGGGAATTCCTTTTATGGCCTCCCTCTTCTCCTTCCTGCTTTTCCCTTCCTTCCATGTGGGTGTGAGTTATAACATGCCTGTAAGGACAGAAAAGGCCTCAAACTTAAGCACAGTTTACCAGCCAATCACGGAGCTAACGCCTGTGTAATTATCATCCAGGTGAAAAGCAGCCTTTTCCCAGCGCCTCCCTCCCTGCACGCGTGTCCCCTAAGCTGGCCCTCCGCCGGCCCTGCTCTCTGGTCCTTCCGTCTCCACTCCTGTGCCTCCATCCCCTACTGTTTCCTCCCTCCTCGCTTCTCCAGGAGGCGCCTCATCTTCTTAGGCCTTTTCCCTGGGGACCTCCTCCGCCTGCTCCCCCACCCCCTTCCTGGAATGGAGATCCGGGGTGGACTCCCTGGAGGAGGCCATCTCTAGAAACAGCACTGAAAACAAGGGTCAGGGGATTAGGATTCAAGGTCTCTTCCCAAGAGACCAAGGACACCCAGTACAGTTGCAGGCTCCATCCTTAACCTGGGAACCAGCTGTTAGGGCCTCCCCAAGGCCAAAGTCCTTGCTCATTTAGTGGGAATAAAAACTTCTGTGTCAGCATATATTTGGGGGAATCGATTCAGATTTTTTTTTTTTTTTGTCATTTTTATGGCCGCACCCGCGGCATGTGGAGCTTCCCAGGCTAGGGGTCTAATCGGAGCTGTAGCCACTGGCCTGCGCCGCAGCCACAGCAACGCAGGCTCCGAGCCGCGTCTGCAACCTACACCACAGCTCATGGCAATGCTGGATCATTAACCCACTGAGCAAGGGCAGGGATCGAACCCGCAACCTCATGGTTCCTAGTCGGATTCGTTAACCACTGCACCACGGCGGGAACTCCTGATTCAGATTTTGAACCTGACACTGGTTCAAAAGTTGACACTTTGTGTGCACAGCACTGACCCCACTGCAGAGAGCCCAAGGAGACCCTGGGCTGGTAAGGAGGTCAAAAGACAAAAAAAAAGAAAGAAAGAAATCTATTTCTTGCCTATCAAAAAAAAAAAGTCAAAAGAATGTAATCCTCACAACTGGAGATATTTGCGTGCATACATCCTGCTGCTGCCCGCTTGCTGGAACTTTCTCTAAGTTGATGAGCACAGACCTCTGGGGCCCCCACCCTGCACTTCCATATGCTGCAGGTGCTGCCCTAAAAAGACAGAAAAGAAAACTGATTTTTCCACTCTCTGTTCCTTTCTGGGAGACATTAACTTCTTTTAATGTTAGTATAATTGGGGATTTACCAAAAAGTAGCACAGTTAGCAGAGAGTTACTGTCTATCCCACACTCGGTTTCTCTGTTGACACCTCATATCACCATCAAACATCTGCCACAGCTAATAAAACAATATTGACACACTTTTACCAAATTCCAAAATTTCTTTGAATTTCACTGGTGTTTCTTTTTCCTGATCCAGGATCCTATCCAAGACGCATTAAGTCCCGTTCATGTCTCCTTCAGGCCCCTCTGGCTGTGACAGTCCCTCAGACTTCCCTCCTTTGTTGATGACCTTGACGTTCTGAAGAGTCCTGCTCAGGGATATTGTACGATGTCTGTCTGAGCTGGGATGACTGGGCCAAAGGATCTGGGGGGAAAGGACACAGAGATGGAGTGACAGTCTCCACACATCGAAGCTATCTTCTCTCCACTAGATTAGGAATCATAAACTCACCTGTCATGTGGATAAGGTACGTTTCCCAGGTTTCTCCATGTGAATTTTTATTTTAACTTCCCCCTTTCCACACTCTGGTCTTTATTTTTTTTTTTTTTTTTTTTTTTTGCCTTTTGTCATTTTATGGCCGCGGGTTTATGGCCGCCACCCGCGGCATGTGGAGGTTCCCAGGCTAGGGGTCTAATCGGAGCTGTGGCCACTGGCCTGCGCCACAGCCACAGCAACGCGGGATCCGAGCCGCGTCTGCAACATACACCACAGCTCTCGGCAACGCCGGATCCTTAACCCACTGAGCAAGGGCAGGGATCGAACCCGCAACCTCATGGTTCCTAGTCGGATTCGTTAACCGCTGCGCCACAACGGGAACTCCCCCACACTCTGGTCTTTAGAAGGAAGTCCCTAAGTGCAGCCCACACTTAAGGGCCGCTATGCTCTCAACACTTGTGCTCAGGGTTCTGTGCAAATATGTCTTCAGAGGAGCTGAGGAAGGACCAGTGCGCTCAGCGAGAAACTGCTGACCATCACCCAGTGCTGCTTCGTATTCCTGCCCCGGGGATGAGGGTTTCTGTTGCTCCATGTCCCGCTCAGCACTTGGTATCACCCATTTTTTAAAAAAAATTTTATTTAATTAAAAAACAATTTTTTACAATGTTCTGTCAGTTTCTGCTGGACAGCAAAGTGACCCGGTCATTCATTTGTATATGTGTGTGTGTGTGTTCCAGCCTTGCCACAGGGTGCCGAGTGGATCACAGGTGTTGCTGTGACAGCAGGGCAGGTCTCCCTGCGGCTCCTCAGCCCCTAGCCCTGGAATTACCAGAAGCCAAAGGTGTGGCTGTAAAAACAAAACGGAAAGATCCTGCTTGGCCTCCGCAGAAAACTTGATCCTGAGAAGAGGCTGGGGGACTCACTGCCCAGAGCCCAGGCATGGAGCCCAGCACATCCAGCTCTGTGACCCCAGCTCCTGACTTTTTCTACCCACCTGCCTTCCTTTTAAAAAATGTAATCAAAGCTTTTGAATTCTGATTGTGATGCATATGTGTAATGTGTAATATTATGGTATAATGTATATTCATTGTAAAACAAGCTATAAAGTGTGGAAAGTGATAAATGGCAAAAGTCAAAAGAATGTGGATAAAACTAGCGCACTTAATCTTCAGGGCAGAGCCTCCTTGCCTGCATCTCTCACAAGCATCCTCGCTTAAGAAATCTATTTCTTGGGAGTTCCCGTCATGGCTCAGTGGTTAACAAATCCGAATCCAACTAGGAGCCATGAGGTTGCGGGTTCGATCCCTGGCCTTGCTCAGTGGGTTAAGGATCCGGCATTGCCGTGAGCTGTGGTGTAGTTTGCAGACGCTGCTCGGATCCCGCGTTGCTGTGGCTGTGGAGAAGGCTGGCAGCTACAGCTCCTGTTAGATCCCTAGCCTGGGAACCTCCACATGCCACGGGTGCGGCCCTAGAAAAGGCAAAAAGACAAAAAAAAAAGAAAGAAACAAAAAAAGAAATCTGTTTCTTTCCTATCAAAAAAAAAGTCAAAAGAATGTAATCCTCACAACTGGAGATATTTGCGTGCATTTTCCTTTAGTTGCTTATACATCCTGCTGCTGCCTCTTGCTGGAACTTTCTCTAAGTTGATGAGCACAGACCTCTGGGGCCCCCACCCTGCACTCTCCAGATGCCATTCACTTCCCCCACACCTACACCCCCCCACTCCACCCCGGCTATTTCTCCACCCTCCTTCCTCCTCAGTCCCCTCCACTCCCTCCCCACGCCCTGTCCTTAAGGGTGAGCTTCTTTCTTTTTTCACTCAGAAAATAAAAAGAGACCCAGATGAGAATTACATCCTCTACGTCCCCCACTCTGCCACCTGCAGCTGTATCTTCCCCTTCCCACCAGTGATGACGGACGGTCCCCTCCTGCCTGAGGCTGCCCCTCAGCGTGGGCATGGGATCCAGCTCCTCTCTCACTCTCTGCTTGTCCCTTCCTTCCTGCCTCTAAACTGTAATTCCTCTCATTAAAATTAATCAAATAAAACTAAATAAATCACAGAGTTTGGGGTTGGTAGATGCAAACTATTGCATTTGGAGTGGATAAGAGATGAGATCCTGGGAGTTCCCCTCGTGGCACAGCGGAAACAAATCTGACTAGAAACCATGAGATGGCGGGTTCGATCCCTGGTCTCGTTCAGTAGGTTAATGATCTGGCGTTGCCGTGAGCTCTGGTGTAGGTTGCAGATGCAGCTAGGATCTGGCGTTGCTGAGGCTGTGGCATAGGCCGGCAGCTACAGCTCTGATTAGACCCCTAACCTGGGAATCTCCATATGCCACAGGTGCAGCCCTAATAAAAAATAAAAAAAGACCAAAAAAATGAGATCCTGCTGTATAGCACCTGTGGTGAAACAGGATGGAGGTTAAAGTGAGAAAAAGAATGTATATAAATGTATAACTGGGTCACTCTGCTGTACAGTAGAAACTGACAGAACATTGTTAAGTCAACTGTAATAAAAATGTGAAAACTAAAAAAAACAAAACTAAATAAATCAAAATGCAATCATCCCACAAACATCACTATTCAATGTAATTTGCCCTTCCAATTTCTGCTCCATTTCTATGACTCTTGTTCCAGAATAAGCCCAGAGTCCAAGCTCTCACCTACCCATTGTCTTTTATGTTTAGCTAATGGACATAGGCATGTAGTTTGAAAAAGTAAAATACTTTTACAAGACTCCGTATCAAGATGGTTGTCCCCATCTTCCATTCCCCATCTCTTGAATCTCAGAGATGAGCTGTTTTCATTCTTTCAGCTGATTCTTTGATTGTCATTCTATGCCTTTAAAACCATGCCTATAATACTCTTTCTCTGTTTCTTAGTTTGATGTCTCATCTTTAGTTAATTGCTTCTTCTTTCAAACACTCCTGTCCTCCTAAAATAATAATAATGCATAATTATCAATCTATCAGTTGTGTAATTCTGATTAGTCAGCATGCAATATTACATTACTATAAGGATGGAAATGCAGGTCACAACTGAGTGTTCAGGAGAC
Organism: Catagonus wagneri; assembly: GCA_004024745.2. Taxonomy (NCBI): domain Eukaryota; kingdom Metazoa; phylum Chordata; class Mammalia; order Artiodactyla; family Tayassuidae; genus Catagonus; species Catagonus wagneri. The sequence goes on along the minus strand of PVHT021183524.1, from coordinate 13,015,525 downwards.
TATGATTTCTTTTGTAAAAGGATTTTTAAATTTTCCTGGAAATAAATAGCATCTTAGTATTGCTGTACTCGTGATAAACCGTTCCCAAACTTTCCCAGAGTCTAGTCTTGCTGAGTATCTTTGAGCACATCTGATAATCTGGCGATATCATCTCCTTGCACAGACTCTGCCACGGCCCTCAGCGCTGCCACCCGGGCCGGTTCCCTGCACACCTGGGGCAGGGCTGACGTCCTGGTCTCCTTCCCCTCATCCTGGGCAGCCCTCTGCCTCCCTTGTTCTGGCTCCACCGTGGCCTGCACCCCATGTCTCCCTGTTGCTGGTTTTCTCCATCACTTCCCCCGCTTTGCTAATAGTCTCCTGAAGAAAGGGAGCAGAGCAAGTAAAACCCTGTAACCCTGACAGGACTTGGGCCACCTCAGGGCTAACGTGGTGATAGACACAGCGCTCTGTGTTGGAAATACCTATTTTTGCCTTGGAATTCAGAAACCATCGCTTCAATGTCTTATAGCCTCCAGGACCACTGTTTTTGCAAGGTTTGCCTCCTGAAGTTCACAGGGTTGCTTCCCTTCTCCAAAATTTCACTGTCATGGAGAGATTGGATTAAGATGGCGGAATAGAAGGACTGGAGCTCAACTTCTCTCCTGAAAAACAGCCAAACTACAACCAAATGCTCAGCAGCCTTCAACCAGCTGGACTGTAAACTTCCAAAAAAGATATTCTACTCCAGAAGACACAGCGGAGACCACATCAAGAGGTAGGAGGGGCGATTACGTGATAGAAGCAACCCCATACCTCCCGGGTGGGAAGCCCCACAGACTGGAAAGTAACTGCATCACAGAGACTCAGCTACAGGACTGAGAATTCTGAGCCCCACGTCAAAACCCCACGCCTGGGGATTGGGCACAGGGAGAAAGAGCCCCCGGAGCATCTGGCATTGAAGGCCAGCGGGGCTTGTGTGCAGGAGCTCCACAGGACTGGGGGAAACAGAGACCCCATCCTTGAAAGGCACACACAGACTTTCACGTGCACTGGGTCCCAGGGCAAAGCAGTCTCCATAGGA
>PVHT021183524.1:13003077-13013465 GCA_004024745.2 Catagonus wagneri | reverse complement strand
GCTCAGTGATGAGGAGATTACCAGCCTCTCAGAAAGAGACTTTAGACTGTTGATGCTGAAGATGATGCAAGGCATTGGAAATAGACTGGAGGCAAAGATTGATCATTTACAGGAAACACTGAGCAGAGAAATACAAGCTGTAAAAATTAAACAAGAAGAGATGCAAAATACAATAGCTGAAATAAAAAATTCATTAGAAACAGCCAACAGTAGAATACAGGAGGCAGAAGAACGAATCAGCAAGGTGGAGGACAGATTAGTGGAAATCACTAATGTGGGAGAGAAAAGAGATAAAAGATTGAAAGGAAATGAGCTGAGTCTCAGAGAACTCTGGGATACTTTTAAATGCACCAATATCTGTGTTATAGGGGTGCCAGAGGGAGAAGAGAGAGAGAAGGGGACAGAAAAAATATTCGAGGAGATAACAGCCGAAAACTTCCCTAATATGGGAAAGGAACCACTCAGTCAAATTCAGGAAGCGCAATGAGTACCATATAAAATAAACCCAAGGAGGAACACCCCAAGACACATATTAATCAAAATACCAAAATTAAAGACAAAGAGAAAATGTTGAAAGCAGCTAGGGGAAAGAAACAAATGACATACAAGGGAACCCCAATAAGGTTATCAGCAGATTTCTCATCTGAAACTCTACAGGCCAGAAGGGAGTGGCATGATATACTTAATGTGATGAAAGAGGAAAACTTCCAACCAAGATTACTTTACCCTGCAAGGCTCACATTCAGATTTGAGGGAGAGATCAAAAGCTTTACAGATAAGCAAAAGCTAAGAGATTTCTGCAACACTAAACCAGCTTTAAACAAATCTTAAAGGAACTTCTCTAGGCAGAAAAAAAAAGGCCACAACCAGAAACAAAAACACCACAAATGACAAGGCTCATCAGTAAAGGCATATATACAATAAAGATACTAAATCATCCATGCACAACTATGCTACCAAAATCAGAAATTGTGAGAAGAGAGCACAAATGCAGGTCACTGGAGATGCACGTGCAATTAAGAAACCAACAACTTAAAACAATCTCATTTGTATATAGACTCCTATATCAAAACTTCAGGGTAAAAAAAAAAGCAACAAAAACCCCAAACAGTTAATACAATGGCAATAAGAACATATATACCAGTAATTACCTGAAATGTTAATGGACTGAATGCCCCAACCAAAAGACATAGACTAGCTGAATGGATACAAAACAAGAAAACAACCAGTGGATCACTGAAGAAATCAAAGAGGAAATTAAAAAATACCTAGAAGCAAATGACAACAAAGACACGACACTCCAAAACCTCTGGGATTCAGCAAAAGCAGCGCTAAGAGGAAAGTATATAGCAATACAAGCCAACCTCAGGAAAAAAGAAAAAGCTCAAATAAACAACCTAACTTTACATCTAAAGCAGCTAGAGAGGGAAGAAGCCAGTCATGGAAACAACCTAAATGCCCATCGACAGAGGAGTGGATAGGGAAGATATGGTACATACACATAATGGAATATTACTCAGCCATTAAAAGGAACGGAATAACATTTATAGCAACATAGATGAACCTAGAAATTATCATTCAAAGTGGAACCAGTCAGACAATTAGACAGCAACACCCAATGCTACCACTTACATGTGGAAACTAAAGAGACACAATGAACTTCTTTGAAGAACAGACAATGACTCACAGATTTTGGAAAACCTTGGTTTTTCAAATAAGACAATCTGGGGGATGGGGGGATGCACTGTGGGTTTGGGACACAAAATCTATCGTATTGACTTATGATCTTTGTACACCTATAACTGAAATAAAATTCATTGTTAGTATGAAAAAAAATTAAAAAAACGAAATTTCACTGTCATGTGTCTTGGTGTGGGTCTGTTTTTATCTACTACAGGAAGAATTTGGTTAGACCATTCAGGATATAAATTTTTGTCTGTAAATCTGACAGATTTTCTTTTTTTTTTCTTTTGTCTTTTTGCCTTTTTCTAGGGCCACACTTGCGGCATATGGAGATTCCCAGACAAGGGGTCTAACAGGAGCTGTAGACGCCGGTCTACGCCACAGCCACAGCAACGCGGGATCCGAGCCGCGTCTGCAATCTTCACCACAGCTCACGGCAATGCTGGATCCTTAACCCAGTAAGCAAGCCCAGGGATCAAACCCACAACCTCATGGTTCCCAGTCAGATTCTTTAACCACTGCACCACGATGGGAACTCCTGACAGGTTTTCTTGAAATTGAACTTTTTATCATTTCCTACTCTTCATCAGTTTTGAAACTTACGTTATTCACTTGGACTCTCTTGATTGACAGATGAGTATTTTTATTAGTCTTCTCTCCTTCCTGCGAGGACTTTGCCTTTCCCATGACTGAGACTATGACCATAACCTTCCCATCCATCTATTGGATTATTCATTTCTATGGCATTCTTTTTTTTTTCCTATGGCATTATTTCTAAATTCCAGCAACTTTTTCTTGTTCCATGTTTGTATATGATTGAATAGAATTCTATTTTTGTTTCATATGCCATATATCTTTTACCTCTTTCAGATATTAGCAATAACAGTGGTAGGAAACTGTCAGGTCTCCTGGTTATCTGCTCTCATGATATCATGAATTTTTTCTAACAGCACTTGACTCAGTTTTGATTTACTCTTTTTTTTTTCTTTTTGTCTTTTTGCCTTTTCTAGGGCTGCACTTGCCGCATACGGAGGTTCCCAGGCTAGGGGTCTAATCGGAGTTGTAGCCTACACCACAGCCACAGCAACGAGGGATCCGAGCCGCATCTGTGACCTGCACCACAGCTCACAGCAACCCCAGATCCTTAACCCACTGAGCGAGGCCAGAGATTGAACCGGCAACCTCGTAGTTCCTAGTCAGATTAGTTAACCACTCAGCCACGACGGGAACTCCAGTTCTGATTTACTCTTATCCGTTTTTGCCTTGTGGTTTTTGGGTTTTTTGTTTTGTTGTTGTTGTTTTGTTTTGTTTTGTTTTGTCTATTTAAAGCCACACCCACGGCATATGGAGGTTCCCAGGCTAGGGGTCCAATCGGAACTACAGCTGCCGTCCTACAACTAGCATCCATGAGGATACAGGTTCGACCCCTGACCTCGCTCAATGGGTTGGGGATCCAGCATTGCCATGAGATGTGGTGTAGGTCGCAGAAGGGGCTCGGATCCCAAGTTGCTGTTTTTTGGGGTTTTTTTTGCCGTGCCTGGGGCATGTGGACGTTCCAGGGCCAAGGACTGAACCTGCACCACGGCAGTGACCTGAGCAGCTGCACTGAAAGCGCAGATCCTTAAAAGGCTGGGCCACAAGGGAACTCTGATTTACACTTACCTTGGTCATCTTTGTCTCACCACAGAGCCTGTCTCACATCACCAGGGTCCTAACTGCTGTTCTTCATTTCATCACCATTGTCTCCAGATCTGGATTCAAGGTGACCTTGAAATACATGCTCCTTAAACCCTGAGTCTCCCTTCCCCTCTCTGCACAAGGGATCACATGTTCCGTGCCTCATGGGTTTGCTTTGAGGAATATATTGGACCACGATGTAAATTACACGGCATTATTGCCTGAGACATATTATGTGTTCCTCTAGTCAGAGTTATCATCATGATAGTGACTAAATCATTGTGATGATTTCCATTCTTTATAAACCACCACTAAAGAAACATCCTTGAATATATATTTCTGAGAACATGAATAATTATCTTAGGATAAATTTTTTTTTTGTCTTTTTGCCTTTTCGCCTTTTCTAGGGCCACACGCACAGCATATGGAGGTTCCCAGGCCAGGGGTCTAACAGGAGCTGTAGCCGCCGGCCTTCGCCATAGCCACAGCAACGCGGGATCTGAGCCGCGTCTGCAACCTTCACCACAGCTCACGGCAACGCCGGATCCTTAACCCACTGAGCGAGGCCAGGGATTGAACTTGCAACCTCATGGTTCCTAGTTGGATTCGTTAACCACTGAGCCATCACAGGAACTCTCACATATATTTCTGTGTCAAAATGTAAACATATTGAAGTTATTGAGAAATGTTGCAAAAGTGACTTTTAAATTTTTTGTACCTGTTCTTAATCCCATAACTTTACAACATTATAATCTTCCTCAATTCCTATCAATACTCTCATTTACTTCCATCTTTGTCAAGATGACAAATTTTAATTCCTTTCCATTTCTTATTTCACATTTTCATTTTTGCTTACATTTATTATTACTAATATATTTGCTTAACACTTTCATTTCTTCTTTTAAAATAGGTTTTCCAATATTCTTTATTTGGGGGGGTAGAATGTAGTTACCTTAAAATATTGAATTCAGGGAGTTTCTGTTGCAGCTCACCGGGTCACGAACTGGACTACTATCCATGAGGATGCAGGTTCGACCCCTGGCCTTGCTCAGTTGGTTAAGGATCCTACATTGCCATGACCTGTGGTGTAGGCTACAGGCCCAGTTTGGATCTCCTGTTGCTGTGGCTGTGGCATAGGCCAGATTCTGCAGCTCAGATTAACCCCTAGCCTGGGAACTTCCATAAACCGCAGTTGAAGTTCTAAAAGCTAAAATAAAATAAAATATAATAAAATAAAACATTGAATTCAAGAAGGACAAAGCAGCCCCTGACATCGGGAACTGCTCTGACACCTACATGAGGGTGTTGCCACGTTTTCACACCTGCATCAGTGTTGTCAGAAGCTGGGCTGGTGCTCACCACGCGGCCGTGTGGTTCTCCTGTTGGACCTAAGTCACCGCACAGAACTTCAACATCAGACAAGGACGTGACCGTGACACAGTGAGATAAAACAAGATCACGACATCATTCTAAGCCCAGAGCAAATAAGGCGGCCCTGTGCCTTCACAATGTGCCAACCTCTCCCTGTGCTGATACGAGCGGCCGCTGCTTCTTTCCAATCACAGCTGGACCCTGGCCCTAGTCTGCCCTCCCTACAGGGGAGGTTCACTGAGACGCCCGGGCAGAGACCTGCCCCCACCGCCTGACACCAACACCCCATCTAGAGCGAGCCCCGCTTCCATCCACCCTCCTCGCAGTCACCCCCCAAAGCCCAAATCCTATATATGTTCTAACATCCTCACACTAAGATGCCCTATGATCCCTGATGGAGCGTGTTCTCTCTCGCGGGATCCAGTCATAAGTTCAACTTCTCTGCCCACATAGTTGCTCCTGGTGGCTGGAGAACCTTGAGACATGTTACCTTTAATTTGTCAATTTCTTTACATGTCTTTGACTTTTCATACAGGCATGTGTTTATATTGTCTGTGTCTGGTTAACACGAAAGATTTATGGCTGTTTATGGGTTTGCACCTTTGGGTGAATCTTAGAGAAGTCTTCATTCCGCATGTGTAAAAAATTCATGTATATTTTCATCAGGAGAGAGGGGTCGAATGGTGAAGGGAAACAGAACTGATTGAATTTGAGTGGGGGGGTACAGCCGTAGAATTACTATGTGTTCTAAGGTGGTGGATTCTGAGGTTACATCTTCTGTTTTATAATTTTATAAGTATGTACAAGTCCTACAAGGTATTTGATAAATGTTGTGTTCGATAAACACTTTTTCTTGGGCTAAGTGAATGAAGACTTCTGTGTCTATGCGATGCTTCTGCTTATGTTTACCAGATTAAAGAAAACAACACCAAGAGCCCAAGGTAATATAGACAAGCATTAGCTCCAGTAATGGGCAGTTTTGACCAGTTATGACCTAAGGTAATAAGTCATGGTTTGGAGCAGAACCTCCTTGTCTGCCCGCTCGCATCTCTCATGAGTGTCCTAACTTAGTAAATGCTTCTTGCCAATCAAAAAAAAAAAAAGTCATGGTTTAGTTAATGTCTGTACACCCTAAACAGATACATAAATAAATATTCTAAATGCTCTTTTTTTTGCTTTTTTTTAGGACCACACCCGCGGCATATGCAGTTTCCCAGGCTGAGGGTCGAATCAGAGATGTAGCTGCCAGCCTTCGCCACAGCCACAGCAATGCCAGATCCGAGTCACATCTGCAACCTAACACCACAGTTCATGGCAACCCCAGATCCTTAACCCACTGAGCAAGGCCAGGGGTCAAACCCACAACCTCATGGTTCCTGGCTGGATTCGTTAACCACTGAGCCACGATGGGAACTCCCTTAAAATAAATATTAAATACAGTTCTTCGACATAGTGTATTTAAGGATATATCCAACACTCAGACAAATCCAAATGACTTCCATATGAAGATTATTTTAATATGTATCAATCTGTGAATCACACATTATCTTTGAGGGGAAAAGCCTGAAAATTAAGAACATCCTAGATAGTCACTGTCCCATATAATAGCTATTAGCCACATATGGCTACTTTAATTAAACCTACTCAGCACAATAGCCACTTTTGAGGTGCTAATTAGCCACATGTAGCTAGTGACCAGCTAATTTCACTGTACTGATACAGAACATTTCATTCGCAGAATATTCTGCTGTCCAGGATTGCCCTTCATGCTTTGTGGGCCTCAAGTGAGAGCATTTCTCTTAGAGATTCTATCAGATTTCTGTCTGGGATGTGAATGCATAGGAAGCTGACGTGGGACAAAACCAAATAGGTTATGAGTGGGTCTGGCACCTTCAGGCACAGACTGTTCCCAGTTCCAATGGGGAAACACCTGTCCCCCCACCTCCCTTCCCAGCCTGAGGACTCTCTCTGGCATCGCTTTCCAGGGGGTGAGTTCTCTCCTAGAGGAGCCCAGGGGCAGCGCCCTCAGCTGAGGCTGGGGAGGCAGGGAGTCCAGGCAGGGAGAGGGATTCTGGGAAATGAAGAGGAAGGAAAGGCAAGGGTCAGTTAGGAGACTTTTCCAGATATATTCAGAACAGCAGTTCTCAGAGTGTGGTCTGTGGAACCCTTGAAGTCACTGAGACATTTTCACAGGATCCATGAGGTGCAAATTACATTCATAGCATTACTAAGACATTATTTGACTTTTCACTATGTTGACATTTGCTTTGATGTACAACTTAGCCATGATGGAAACTGGGGTAGCAAACTGCAACAGTAATTATATCACTACAACTTACTTGCAAAAAAAAAAAAAAAAAGTAGGTTTGCTACAAAACATCCTATAAAGCATTAAAAATTCTTATCTTTCCTTAATAAATCATAATAAAAGAAAACATGAAAAAGAGTATATATGTATATGTGTGTGTGTGTGTGTGTATAACTGAAGCATTCAGCTATACACCAATTAACACAACATTGTAAATCAACTGTACTAAATAAAATAAATTTCTTGAAATTAATAAAAACTCTTATCTTTCTTAAATCATCATCCTTAAACCCACATTTTAATAGAATCTTCTACGATGACATGGGAAGTACATACCAAACACTCCTGCTATATTCCAGTGTAATATGTCACAAGGAAAATCATTTATGTGAGCAGAACTACACTCTTTTCACAGAATACAATCTTTACTTGAAAGAATAAATGAGGCTGGAAGATCTGTATACCTTAGGGAAACAATGTATTACTTTTTAAAAATCTTACATTAGTACAAATGACAGTCAGTGTGCAAAACAGGCTTATAGATTTTATTGTAACAGAATAGGAAATATTGCATGGTATTGTCTCGGGTCCACTTTGAAAACAACTTTTGAGAAACTACCATGTGTGTAGTTTTAGTTTTGTATCAAAGATGAGCATTCATAATTATCTGAAAAAGGTTATTAAAAATACTCTCGCTGCGTATGCGTGGGGCCTTTATTTTCTAAGACTTCAATCAAAATAATGGACTCAATGCAGAAGCAAACATAAAAATACAGTAGTCTTCTAATAACACCGACAAGAGACTTGCAATCATGGAAAACGTAAAAAGCTCCATTTTTCCCACTACTGTGATTATTATGGTAAATAGTTATTTTCATGTTAAATGCATAAACTATAACATTCTAAATTAACAAAAAAAAATGTTAACTATTATTTCTAGTATGGAAGCCATCCACTGAAGTAACAACATAAAAAACACATCCCTGAGGTCCTCACTACTTTGTAAAACTGTACAAATATTCTGACTAAAATGTTTTGAAATCGCTGCGTTCACAGCCCCTGGCCCAGGACTCAGGGAGACAACGTGACAAAGACCTTTCTGAGCAGAAGGAGCAGGATCAGGGCAGAGTCCCAGGGCGTCGACAGGGCGTGGCTCTCGGGGTCTCGGGCTCCAGGCAGGTGTCAGGGCCGGGAGGCTCCGTGGTGGGGAGTCCCGTGTCCCCAGTTTCACTTCTCCGTCACCCAACCTGTGTGGGGCCGTCCTGCCCGGACACTCGTGACGCGGCCTCGCTTCTCTCTCCCATTGTGTGTCCGGTTTCTAGAGAAGCCAATCAGCGCCCCGGCGGCGCCCCGTTATAAACTCTACACCCACCGTCTCTACTCAGATTCTCCGCAGATTCCAAGGATGCCGGTCAGGGGACCCCAAGCCATCCTCATGCTGCTGTCGGGGGCCCTGGCCCTGACCGGGACCCGGGCGGGTGAGTGCGGGATCGGGGACACGGCCTCTGCGGGGAGGAGCGAGGGCACCGCCCGGGGTGGGGATGGGGGTCGGGGCAGGACCCACGGGGAAGGCGCCAATCAGCGGTCCCGCCCCAGACCGGCCACCGCACCCCGTCCTGTCCCGTCCCTCCCGGGCTTCCAGCCCCTCTGCTCGCCCCGCTAAACCCCGGCCCTTCTCCGACCTCCGCCCCTTTCCGTCTCCCGAGCCCCGAGCCCCCTGCCCGGTCCCGCCCCACCACCTCGCACCCGGGACCCAGCGCCGAGAAGAAAGTCATGTCTCCCCCTCCCCGCCCCTAGGCTCCCACTCCATGAGCTATTTCTACACCGCCGTGTCCCGGCCCGGCCAAGGGGAGCCCCGGTACCTTGAGGTCGGCTACGTGGACGACACGCAGTTCGTGCGGTTCGACAGCGACGCCCCGAATCCGAGGATGGAGTCGCGGGCGCCGTGGGTGGAGCAGGAGGGGCCGGAGTATTGGGCTCGGGAGACGCGGAGATGCAAGGACACCGCACAGACTTCCCGGGTGAACCTGCGCACCGCTCTCCGCTACTACAACCAGAGCGAGGCCGGTGAGCGACGCGGGCCCGGGTCCAGGTCACGACCCCCATCCCCGGGACTGGCCGGGGTCACCCCGAGTCCGGGTCCGAGGGTCACCCCCACTATTCGGGACCCGCCCGGCCCCCCACCCGGAAGGAGCCGGCGGACTCTCCCCCGGTTTCACTTTCAGTTTCGGTTTAATCCCCGGTTGGTCGCGGCGGGGGCCTGACTGCCTCGGGGCGGGTCAGGGTCTCACACCATCCAGAACATGTACGGCTGCGAGGTGGGGACAGACGGGCGCCTCCTCCGCGGGTACTATCAGTCCGCCTACGACGGCACCGATTACATCGCCCTGAACGAGGAGGACCGGCGGTCCTGGACCGCGGCCGACACGGCGGCTCAGATCACCAAGCGCAAGTGGGAGGCGGCCAATGTGGCGGAGGGTCTGAGGAGCTACCTGGAGGGCACGTGTGTGGAGTGGCTCCGCCGATACCTGGAGAACGGGAAGGACGCGCTGCAGCGCGCAGGTATCGGGGCCGCGGGCCTCCACGATCTCCGCTTGGGATGGAGCTGCCTTCCCACAAGGAGAGGAAAATGGGGTCCCTGTGGGAAACCCCCCAACTTCCCGTCCTGAGAGGGAGGCGTCCACCCAGGTCTCCATATTCTCTACAAGACGGTGACTCACCAGGGACCCCACTTCCTTAAAGTACAGTTAAGGAATCCTGCCTCTTTGGGGTGAAGTTGGGAGACTTCACCCTGAAAGACCGGCTCAGCGGTGCCCTTTGACCCTGGCCGCCATCCTGTGAACCATGACTTTCTCTGGCCTGGTCTCAGCCTGAGAACAGCTTTGGATCTTGACTCCAGGTTTTTTGAGACATTCAGCCTCCTCCCAGGTCAGGATCATCACTCTGTATTCTCCCACTTACACTCCTGGAGCCTCTCACCCTGATTCTAGAACTTTCCAAGGACTAGGAGATATTCCCAGATACCCAAGTCCAGGCTGCTGTCTGGGTTTTGTGCTTCTTTTCAAACCCCATTTCGTGGACATTCTGCCCTAATGCTGCTTCAGTGGTCCACGGACGGAACCCAAGTGTGAATTTTCTGATTCTTCTTCCTCAGACCCTCCAAAGGCACATGTGACCCGCCACCCCAGCTCTGACCTTGGGGTCACCTTGAGGTGCTGGGCCCTGGGCTTCTACCCTAAGGAGATCTCCCTGACCTGGCAGCGTGACGGGGAGGACCAGAGCCAGGACATGGAGCTCGTGGAGACCAGGCCCTCGGGGGATGGGACCTTCCAGAAGTGGGCGGCCCTGC
>PVHT021183524.1:12967740-13002077 GCA_004024745.2 Catagonus wagneri | reverse complement strand
GCAGGTCAGTTTGGAGGGTCGTGATTCCTGAGACCCTGGTGGTGCAAACAGGAGGCCGTGGGGGGAGCTCACCCACCTTCTCTAGTCTTCTCTCCTGGGGGTTCTGAGCATGTCCTGGTTTTGCTCTCCCCCAGGCAGTGACAGTGCCCAGGGCTCTGATGTGTCCCTCACCAAGGAACCTAGAGGTGAGACCCTGGAGGGCCTAGACGGGGAGAGGGATTGGGGCAGAGGGGCGCCCTGGGTGACGGGGATCTTAGAGGGACATTTGAGCATATGGGGCTGTTGAGAATGTCAGCCCTTCCTTGACTGACCTGCATGTTTCATGATGATTTTCTTTCACAGTGTGAGACAGCTGCCTTGAGGGGACTGAGTGACATAAGATTTGTTCACATCCCACTTGGTGACTTCAGATCTGCTGGCTCCTGTTTCTGCAGCTGCATCTGAATGTGCCTGTGTTCCTATGAGCATCATGAGAGGAGGTGGGGACACTGGCACAGCTCTGCCCGCCACGTCCCCTCCTCACCCTGACCTGTATTCTCTTCCCTGATCCTCTTTCCTATTCCAGAAGGTGGGGCTGGGGATATCTCCATTCCTTTCTTAACTCTGTGTTTTACTGATAATGTGTTAATTTTCCTATTGAAAATAAAATCCAATATGAATTTGTTTTTTCTCATTTGTGCCATGAGGGGTCGATGGGTTAGTAGCGGTAAGGATGCCTAAAGTTTGAGAGAGAAATATAAGTGGAGGCACTGAGAACCTTCCAGAAGCCAAGTGCTTGCTGTGCTGAGTCCATTACAGGAGGGACTGGAGGAGGGTGTGAGGAGCCAGGCATGGACGGAGCCTGGGCACTGTCAGTGCTCAGTGCCTCATGGGCTTTGACAGGGCCCTCCTGAGCTGGTTCATCTTCTCAGCCCCTTTGTCCTTGTTCCTTCAGTAGAACCTTGTGCCACCAAGACCTATGATCACAGGGACTCACACATCACCTGGGCCTTGTTCTGTATCCAGGACGGTGGGCACTGAGGGCTTCTTGTAACCAGGTCAGCCTAGACCCAAGCCTTGGTCTTACCCTCATCCTGCATCTCGTGTGTGTTTATATTTTACTTCTTCAGGTTTTTTGGAATTACAACTAGTCTTTTTCACGTGTAGAGTTCTGGTGTCATTTGTCTCTGGGTGTCCCCATTCTGAAAGCAACAGAGTGATTTTTGCCGGGCATTGTCCCCATAGGTTCAAGGGGTCCCTGCACACAGGATTCTCAGTGGAATTAAGAGAGAAATTTTCAGGAGTTCCCGTCATGGTTCAGTGGTTAACAAATCCAATTAGGAACCATGAGGTTGCAGGTTTGATCCCTGGCATCACTCAGTGGGGTAAGGATCCAGTGTTGCTGTGAGCTGTGGTGTAGTTCACAGATGCAGCTTGGATCCTGCGTTGCTGTGGCTGTGGCGTAGGCCGGCAGCTACAGCTCCGATTAGACCCCTAGCCTGGGAACCTCCATATGCCACGGGTGCAGCCCTAGAAAGGGCAAAAAGGCCAAAAAAATTAAAAAAAAAAAAAGGATAAATTTTCAGACTCTTGAAGTTCTTGTCCTCCTTCTAGGGTTGCTTCCTGAATTATTATTTTATCCTCTTCACATATTTTTTAAGGAACCAGATTCTGGAATTAGCAAACAGGAGGGACCTGAGAATTTCCTGTACTGAGTCACGCCTGATTTCTATTATATAATTATATAATTATATATATATATATTAAATATATATGTATATATATATATATATATTTTTTTTTTTTTTTTTTTTTGCTTTTTAGGGCCGCATCTGCGGCATTTGGAGGTTCCCAGTCTAGGGGTCTAATCAGAGCTACAGCAATACCAGATCCGAGCCGTATCTGCGACCTACACCACAGCTCTCGGCAACACTGGATCCTTAGCCCACTGAAGGAGACCAGGGATTGAACCCACAACCTCATGGTTCTTAGTCGGATTCGTTTCCGCTGAGCCATGACAGGAACACTCACACTGGATTTCTATATTCTCTGCAGTGCACCCTCTCGCTCTGCTCTTAGACCTAGGAATCCTAGTGCTGACTCCAATTATGCTTTTTTCAAGCTTATGAGCTGTGACAGGAAATGTAACCCACAGCTTAATTTATGTGGGAAGCATAAGAGACATCAACTCCCTGATAATCTAGGAAACCAAGATTCATGTCCTCAGAGAGGGTGTGGAGTTATTGGAATACTTGAAAGTTACTGGTGGAAATACAAAGCAGCGTTGCCGCTATGGAACACAGTCTGTCAGTGCCCCAAACATAATGTCACTGCACGAGTCACCATGCCACCCCTAGTATTTACACAGGAGAAATGAAAACAAATGTCCACACAAAAACTTGTACGTGACAGTCATAGCATCATTATTCATGACAGTCAAACAGTAGAAACAAGACAAATGTCCCCAACTGGTGAATAAACTTAAAAGTAGTGTAAGGAGTTCTTATTGTGGCACAGTGGAAACAAATCCGACTAGTATCCATGAGGATGCAGGTTCAATCCCTGGCCTCACTCAGTGGGTCAGGGAATCCCGCGTTGCTGTGGCTGTGGTGTAGATCAGCAGATACAGCTCTGATTTGAGCCGTAGCCTGGGAACTTCTATATGCCATGGTGCAGCCCTAAAATTCAAAAAAAAAAAATGGTAGTGTAATTTCAGCAGAAAATTAAGAATGGAGTACAGACATATATAGTAAGCATGGATGAACCTTGAATATATTATGCTCCACAAGAAAACAGAAGCAAAAGACCAAATTTGTTTGATTCTATGTGTATGAAATGTCCATAAGCAAATATATTTAGATAGAAAATAGATGAGCGATTTCCTAGGCATGAGGGGAGTGCTGAAGGAAACAGAGACTGATTGCCCAGGAATAAATAGGTACAGGGATGGCGATGTTCTAAATGTTTTGGGGAGTTCCCCTCTTGGACTAGCGTTGGATCCAGCATTGTCAGTGCTGTGGTGCATGTTCGATCCCTGGCCTGGGAACTTCCCCATGCCATGGGCATAGCCAAAAAATAATAACAAAATAAAAATTAAAATATTTGGAGGGCAGTGGCTCAGTGGTTAATGAATCTAGCTAGGAACCATGAGGTTGCAGGTTCAATCCCTGGCCTCGCTCAGTGGGTTAAGGATCTGGCGTTGCCATGAGCTGTGGTATAGGTCACAGATGAGGCTTGGATTCTGTGTTGCTGTGGCTGTGGTATAGGCCGGCAGCTCCAGCTCCGATTAGACCCCTAGCCTGGGAACCTCCACCTGCCGCAGGTGCAGCCCTAGAAAAAGACCGAAAAAAAGAAGAAGAAAGAAATGCTTGGAGTTCCCATCGTGGCTCAGTGGAAATAAATCCAACTAGGAACCATGAGGTTGCAGGTTCGATCCAAGGCCTCGCTCAGTGGGTTAAGTTTCCAGCATAGCCCTGAGCTGTGGTGTAGGTCACAGACATGGCTCCAATCTTGCATTGCTGTGGCTGTGGTGTAGGCCAGCGGCTACAGCTCTGATTAGATTCCTAGCCTGGGAACTTCCATATGCCACAGGTGCAGCCCTAAAAAGCAAAAAACAATAAAATAAAATGCTTTGAGGTGATTAAATTTTTCCAAAATTGATTGTGGCTATGGTGGCAGCACTCTGTGGATATGTTAAAAATCAATTCGTTTCAATGGCTGAATAATGTATGTGAATTACATCTCAGTAAAGTTCTAACTAAAAGAAGTTGTGGCTCACATTAAATACATTGATGCCAGAACTTTCACAACTATTGTACAGAAAGACATAAAAAAGCTCAGAAAAGTGGGTGTGCTGGTATAAAAGAAAAGTGGGCCAAACCCAGGCGACTGTTTCCCAGAGGAAGCTATTTGTCAGGCAAGAAGGATGAGCAAGTGAGCAGCGTATTAACGTCACTGTGTCTGTCCTTCGTGGGCTGGGGCTGACTCTAGGAGATAATATTACAGGAGCAAAGGAACTAATAGGATCCCAGAAAGCCAGAGGACAGGCAACAGCAAAGCATAAAATAGGGTTAAATTCCCAAATTATCCAGCAATGTCAGAATGGACAACCAAGAAGAACTTGTTTAATAGTTCTCCAGTTGCCAGCTCGGTGGGTTGGGGATCTGGCATTGTCACTGTTGTGGTGTGGATTCAGTCCCTGGATTGGGAATTTCCTCATGCTACCAGCACAGCCAAAAATAAAAATAAAGGAAAAAAAAGGAGTTCCTGTCATGGTGCAGAGGAAAGAAATCTGACTAGTACCCATGAGGATGCAGGTTCAATTCCTGGCCTCTCTTAGTGGGTCAGTGATCCGGCACTGCCGTGTAGGGCACAAATGCTGATCGGATCCTGTTTTGGTGTTGCTGTCATGTAGGTGCCTGCAGCTCCAATTCAGCCCCTAGCCTGGGAACTTCCATATGCCACGCATGCAGCCCTTAAAAAAAAAAAAATGAATGTTTTGGGAGTCCCGCTGTGGCACAGCACCATTGCCATTATCTCTGCAGCAGCTTGGTCCACATGTCCAATTCCCCGGCTTGGCACAGTGGGTTAAGGATCCCAGGGCGTTCCCTCTGGCTCAGCAGTTAACGAACCTGACTAGGATCCCTTTTTTTTTTTTTTTTTTTTTTTTGCTTTTTAGGGCCACACCTTCTGCATGTGGAAGTCCCAGGCTAGGGGTCCAATCGGAGCTACAGCTGCCAGCCTATGCCACAGCCACAGCAACACCAGATCCAAGCTGCGTCTGTGACCTACACCACAGCTCACAGCAATGCCAGATCCTTAACCCACTGAGCAAGGCGGGAGATCGAACCCGCAAACTCATGGTTCCTAGTTGGATTTGTTTCCACCATGCCGCAGTGGGAACTCCCCTGACTAGGATCCTTGAGGATTCAGGTTCGATCCCTGGCCTCACTCAGTGGGTTAAGGATCTGGTGTTGCCGTGAGTGTCATGTAGGTCACAGACATGGCTCAGATCCTATGTGACTGCAGTATAGGCTGGCAGTTGTAGCTCCAATCAGACTCCTAGCCTGGGAACCTCCACCTCCACATACCACAAGTGTGGCCCTAAAAAGCAAAACAAACAAGAAAAAAAGAGCGTGCTGTGGCATAGGTCACAAATGCAGCTTGGAACTACCAAGCCTAGGAACTACCATATGCTATGGAGTGGCAAAAAAAAAAAAAAGTTGGAGTTCCCGTTGTGGTGCAGTGGTTAACAAATTTGACTAGGAAGCATGAGGTCGTGGGTTCAATCCCTGGCCTTGCTCAGTGGGTTAATGATCCGGCGTTGCCGTGAGCTGTGGTGTAGGTCGCTGAGGCAGCTCGAATCTGGCATTGCTGTGGCTGTGGCGTAGGCCAGCGGCTATAGTTCCGATTAGACCCCTAGCCTGGGAATCTCCACATGCCACGAGTGCGGCCCTAAAAAAAAAATGTTGCTTAATATGGTAATTAATGGATTACCAATGATGGAGTTACAGGATGTGATTATTTACCTAATAGGAATTTACCCTCCCTTACCTAGCTTCCAGACCAGAGCCAGTTCTTGGAACTCATGGTTGAAGAGAGCCCAGGTCCCCGAGGAAGTATCCAGCAAAAACATGGCAACTGTGTGAAGCAGGAATTCCCCACAGCCTCCTGGGAAGGTACCTATGGCCATTTACTCCAATTTCTATTCACTGACAAAAGGGAAAATTAGGTCCTTTTAGGTCTCCTGGACACACAGTCCAATTTGACAATGATACCTGCGGAAACGAAGTACCATCATGAACTCCCATTAGAGGAGAGGCATATAGGGAAAAGGAAATAATTCGAATCCTGTCTTAGGTCCACCCACCCATATCTCTGTGAGTTCTCAGTATCCACACATCCATTCGGCGGTAATTTCCCCAAGTTCCAAATGTGACATCGGAGTAGATATATTTAGAATCAGCAAGACCCTCACATTTGTTCCTTGACCCGAGGAGTAAGAGCTTTTGGCTAGAAACACCAAGTAGAAGCTCAGCCAAGGCAGAATTATGAAAACAATATTGTGGAGTTCCTGCTGTGGCACAGGGGGGTTAAGAAGCCCAATGCAGCAGCTCCAGTCGCTGCAGAGGCGCAGGTTCAATCCCTGGCTTGGCACAGTGGGTTAAAGGATCCAGCCGCCGTATTGTAGGTCACAGCTGCTGCTCGAATTCAGTCCCCCGGCCAGGAAATTTCTTTATGCCTAAGAGGTGGCTATAAAAATTTTTTTTATTTAAAAAATAAAAACAATATTGTATCTTGGGAGTAATAAAAAATTAATTTCATCCTGGAAGACTTAAAGGACCCAGTGGTGGCCATGTAATCTTTTGATTCGCCACTGTGGATCTTGCAAAAACTGGAAGGATCATTGTCAATGATACCAAGAAAACTCTTAACTCTTAGCACTGCTGCTTTTCTTTTCATTTCTTACCTTTAGAATTTTTTTTTTCTCTTGTCCTTTTAGGGCCACACCCTCGGCATATGGAGGATCCCAGGCTAGCAGTCGAATTGGGGCTGTAGCTGCTGGCCTACACCACAGCCACAGCAACATGGGATCCGAGCTGCGACCTACACCACAGCTCACAGCAACACCGGATCTTTAAACCACTGAGCGAGGCCAGGGATCCACCCCGCGTCCTCACGGATTCTAGTCGGGCTTGTTAACCACTAAGGCACAACGGGAACTCACTTCCTTTGTACCAGCCAAGTTTCCTCTCTTAATACCAAATTTCCTGGAAGACCGGGTTATTTGTACAAGATCATAATTTTGATCTCGATTGCTACAGAGGAAGCACCAAAAAGTTTGACTTGAACTCTTTACTTTTTTTTTTTTGTCTTTTTGCCTTTATCTAGGGCTGCACCCACGGCATGTGGAGATTCCCAGGCTGGGGGCCTAACAGGAGGTGTAGCCACCGGCCTTCGCCACAGCTACAGCAAGGGGGGATCCAAGCCGTGTCTGCAACCTACACCACAGCTCACAGCTACGCCGGATCAGGGATCCAACCCGCAACCTCATGGTTCCTAGTCAGATTCGTTAACCGCTGAGCCAGGACGGGAACTCCCTCTTTACTTATTCTAATCTCTGCATTCCAGGCCTCATCCCTGTGAGATCCCATGCCGTCAGATGATTCCCAAAGTCACCCTGTGGTGGGCAGATTCTATGTTGGCCCCCAGTGTCCCCTCCTCTGGGACCCATGCCCTTGCCATTCTCACTTCTGGAACGTCAGCTGGACCCAGTGACTTCCTTATAGCAAACAGAATAGGAAAATTAATGAATGTGTATTTTGGGAATCTCAGGGCGGGGGTGCGAGGAGAGATATGAAAGACCTGGGTCAGTTTTCTCAAGATTAGTTGTCCAGGTCTGGACAAGCAGGTTAGCTGGAGAAGCAGATATTTTTGTTTTGTTTTGTTTTTGTCTTTTTGCCTTTTCTAGGGCCGAACTCGGGGTGGCATATGGAGGTTCCCAGGTTAGGAGTCTAACTGGAGCTATAGCTGCCGGCCTTCGCCACAGCAATGCGGGATCCGAGCCGCGTCTGCAACCTACACCACCCCTCAAGGCAACACCGGATCCTTAACCCGCTGAGAGAGAAGCAGATATTTTTGATGGATCCCAATGACAGGTGACACCACAGTCCTTTCCTACCTGAGGGGTTTCTTCTCTAAGTCTCAGCCTCCACAGCCCCTGCCATCAGACTAGAGGAGGAGGAGGAAGAGACCAGGAGCAGAGATTCTCACCCTGGCTGGAATCTCAAGGGAACCGTCTGTAGCTTTATTACTCGTTGTCAGCTCTGCAGTGGGGAGTGACTGCCCTTGGTTGCCGAGTATATTGGAAAAGCCTTGGATGGCGACTTACAGACTTGAGCTTTGCCAAGAACGGGGTCATTCAGGCAAGTTATTCAACCACCGATTTTCTCTGTTTATCTTCTGTAAATGGAGGGTTTAGATCACGAGCTCACAGGTCTCTTCTGTACCAGCTGTCTCAGATTCTGTGTGCAAGTTCTTGGAAACAGAGCCGCATGGCCCAGCATCCACCTAAGAGGGTGCACCACGCCCAGTACAGTTTCTCAAGAGGTGCTGAGATACAACTTACCACTAACGAGCGCCAAACTTCTGCTGAGAAAAGTCCTAAAGTTCAGAATCAGATGCAGATTATTCTGGGACAGCCCCAGACTGATCACCACCCTCTCCAGGACTCCCACCATCTCCCGCTTAGGCTCCTAGTCCAACCCTTACACACTCTATCAGCTTCTCTGCCTGTCCTCTTCCCTGTCTCACACTGTGAGCCCTCAGAAGGAGGGGACTCTGCTCGGACCTGTAACACACCACCCAGCGAGCCTTTGTTGAATTCGTGTTCCTGTAAGAATCAGCTGATATAAACTGAGCGGCCTCATTATTCAGATTTAATTGTATGTCCCACTGACTTATGCCCTGACTTAGCATTTCAGGCCTTTCACACATTGTTTCTATAGAGCTAAACCCTCAAAAGAACATTAATTAGAAATTAGTAAACCACAGTCTATCCCCTGACTCACACCCAATTTAACCCCACATCTTGCCACACACTAAATTCTGATGGCTTGCAACATCTTTTTTTTTTTCTTTTAACGGCTGCATTCATGGCATATGGAAGCTCCCAGGCTAGGGGTCAAATCAGAGGTGCAGCTGCTGGCCTATGTCACAGCCAGGGCAACACTGGATCTGAGCCACATCTGCAATCTACACTGCAGCCTGTGGCAATGCCAAACCCTCCACCCACTGAATGAGGCCAGGGATCGAACCTGCATCCTCACAGACACCATGTTGTGTTTGTAACCCGCTGAACTGCAATACGAACTCCTTGGGACATCTTTTAAAACAAAATTTTCCGGAGTTCCCATTGTGGCTCAGTGGGTTAAGAACCTGACATAGTGTCCAGGAAGATGCAAGTTCAGGTTCGATCCCTGGCCTCTCTCAGTGGGCTAAGGATTCCACATTGCTACAAGCTGTGGCGTAGATTGCAGATATGGCTCAGACCTGATGTTGCTGTGGCTGTGGTGTAGTTCTGCAGCTGCAGCTCTGATTTGACCCCTAGCCTGGGAACTTCCATATGCCACAGGTGTGACCCTAAAAATAAAAAATAAAAAATTTTTCCCTTCATCCATCCAAACCATACTCAAGCATGTAGTTCTGTCCAGAGTTCCACTTCACTCATTAAACTCTCCCTAATCACTGTCTCGCTTGTGAACTTCAGTTAACCATGACTCTGCTTCTCATTTGACGTTGAAGGAGGTTCTGGTCTTTGACATCTCTGAGTATGCATCAAAGCGTCAATCAGAAGTCCCTCAAAGTAGGACTGCCGCCCCATGTTAACTGCAAGCTCTTTGGGGGCCAAGACTAGGTTAGAACACTCAGGTTCCCCACCTCCAGTGTCTCAAAATTATACGTTAGGCTGGAGTTCCCATCGTGGTTCAGTGTTTAACGAATCCGACTAGGAATCATGAGGTTGTGGGTTCGGTCCCTGGCCTTGCTCAGTGGGTTAAGGGTCACGGCATTGCCATGAGCTGTGGTGTAGGTCGCAGGCGCGGCTCGGATCCTGCGTTTCTATGGCTGTGGCGTAAGCCAGTGGCTGCAGCTCCGATTATACCCCTAGCCTGGGAACCTCCACACGCGGTGGGTGCGGCCCTAAAATGACAAAAGGCAAAAAAAAAAAATTATACGTTAGGCATGTATCGTTGACCCAATGAAACCTCCTCATACCCTTGATCCCAACCCTCTAATGTCACTATTTCCTCCATCTCCTTACTTCTCCAGGATTTCCCCATCCTCCTAGGCCCTGAGCCTGGGGATCTCCTCTTCCTCCCCCTCCTCCAAAGTTGATTCCCTGGAGGAGGAGCCTTCATTACTAGACGCAGCAATAGGAACAAGTACTGGGACTTGGAGTTCAAGGTCTTATCCCAGGAAACTGAGGGCACCCAGTATGCTTGGCAGTGGGGCAGGGGGTCCACCCCCAGACCTGGGAACCAGCTATTATGGCTTGGAGATTGGTTCCTCCCTGAAGCCAAAGTCCATCGTCATTTAAAGGAAAGGAAAACGTCAGCATGTTTTTTGGAAAACAATCCAGACTCTGAATCTGACACTGAATGTGGATGCTCTCTTGTGTGCATTGCTCTGAACTGTGGCCAAGAACACTGAGACCACCAGGGAGGAGGCCAATAGGGAATCTCCAGTAGGGAATGTGGGAGTTCCTGGGATGGAATCTGAGCTCCTACCGCCCACAGCTGTGGCAATGGAGAATCTCCAGTCTCCTGGCCTCAGTCCTATGGCCACACGGGGGCGCCACCTCTCTGCTCTCTCTCCTACTGAGCACAGTCTGGGGAGAACGGTGGGCAGTGCCTTGAGTCAGAGATGGCTGACCTGGAGTCAGAGCATCAGTGGGAGAAGAAATTCTCTCCTGAGCAGCCCAGGCAAGGGTCAGGCTGTCTTATTAAGAGCCTCAGAAAGGTGACAAAAGGGGAGTTCCTGTCGTGACTCAGTGGCTAACGAATCCTACTAGGAACCACGAGGTTGTGGGTTCTATCCCTGGCCTTGCTCAACAGGTTAAGGATCCCGCATTGCAGTGAGTTCGCAGACGCGGCTCGGATCCCACGTTGCAGTGGCTGTGGGGTAGGCCGCCGGCTACAGCTCTGATTAGACCCCTAGGCTGGGAACTTCTAAAAAATGCAAAAAGATAGAAAAAAAGTGACATGATACTAATACATGACCATTCCCCAGCGCACCCCACCCCAAAGAAGGGAAAGTCCTGCGTGGCCTCTGCAGAGAACAGGGTCCTGGGGAAAGGAGAAAAGGCTGTGTGAGTTCAGTGCCCAGGGCCCAGGCACCGAGCCCAGCACATCCAGCTCTGTGCCCCCAGCTCTTGACTTTCTTCCCATCTGCCTTCCTTTTTAGAAATTCAGAGATTTTATATCCTGTGATTATGACGTATATGTACCATGTACTATATTATATAATGTATATTCATTGGAGAAAAATTATAAAATGTTAAAAAGGAAAAGTGACAATGTGAAAAGAACTTTAGTCCTCACACTCGCAGATATTTTACTGTGTCTTCTCCTAATCTATTATTATACACCCTTCTGCTGTCCAAGTGCTGGAACTTTCTCTCTAAATTGATGGGCACAGGAGCTCCCACTGTGGCGCAGTGCGTTAGTGATCCTGCTTGTCTCTGGCTGAGCTTGGATCCCGGCTTGCTAGCCTGGCACAATGGGTTAAGGATCCCACGTTGCTGCAGCTGTGGGTGGTAGGTGGCTCGGATTCGATCCCAGGAACTTCAACATGCTGCGGGTACAGCCCAAAAAGAAAAAAATAAAATAATAAAATAAATTTACGAGCACAGACCTCAGTGGTCTCCACCGTGCACTCTCCAGATGCCACTTCCTGAGTCAGCTCGCTCTACGCACCATTTCCTCCTTCCTCTTCACTCCCTGACACTCTCTCCCCTCACCCACTCTAAAGTGATGAGCTTCTTTCTTTCTTTCTTTTCTGTCTCTTTTTTTAGGGGCCGCAATCCGCACATAGAGGTTCCCAGGCTAGGGATCTAATTGGAGCTGTGGCTGCAGGCCTACACCACAGCTACAGCAACACCAGATCTAAGCCACATCTGTGACCTACACCACAGCTCATAGCAATGCCAGATCCTTAACCCACTGAGCAAGGCCAGGGATCGAACTTGAAACCTCATGGTTCCTAGTCAGAATTGTTTCCACTGCACCAACACAGGAATTCCCCCTACACGTCATTCTTGATGACAGTGGTATTACTACCTTGTCGGGATGTCTCGACCTGACAAACCAGCAGGTCTTCTCTCCTGCTTGTCATTACTTTTCCAGTTGTACTACTTAGTGGGGGTTTGATTTCATATTTCAGTTCATTATTGAATTATTCATTTCTGTGATCATATTTTTATTTTCCAAGAGGTCTTTCTTTCTCTGTGATGTATATATTTTTTATAATTCTGTTTTTGTTTCATATGCCATATATTTCTTATATATGTCTACATATGTCTTAGATATTAAGCACACATGTGCTCATCTGGGGCTAAGTGCTGACACTTACCCTTCTGTACAGCATACTAGAAAATGAAAGACAAATTTTTCACCTGCATACTTCTGGTGATCCGGCCCTGATTTCCAGCAGTCAAAGATTAGAGGGGAAGGTCCCTGCTGAGGACAAACCTCTAGAAGGGCTGTTGGTCCAGTCCCTGCACATCTTTTCTTCATGTTTCCTGACCCTGCCCTGGGTCTTCAGTCACAGTTCTAGAAACCTCCCTGGGGTCCAGGACTAGGGGCTTCTTCTAGGATCTCATGACCCTGCCTCCTCCCTGGCCTGTCATGTGATGTTTTCTGCCTACAGACAGAAAAGATGGCAGCTATGTTCAGGCTGCTAGTAAGCTTAGGTCGGTTGGAGGGTTATGCCTGATATCGTTGGATAAGTGTACATGGGAGCGTGTGGGGGCATACAGTTCAACTCCATTCTGACACTGTCTACTATGGAGAGCATATCAGATCACACAGGTTGGAGTTCCCATGATGGCTCAGCTGTTAAAGAACCCAACTAGTATCTATGAGGACTCGGGTTCGATCCTTGGCCTCTCTCAGTAGATTAAGGATCTGGGGTTGCTGTGAGCAGTGGTGTAGGTCACAGATACCGCTTGGATCCTGCTTTGCTGTGGTTGTGGCATAGGCCAGCAGCTGCAACTCCGATTTGACCCCTAGCCTGGGAATCTCCATATGCCGTGGGTGCAGCACCAAGAAGACAGAAAAGAAAAAAAAAAAAAAGAATAACACAGGTTAAGGGTTCAGTCTCACAAGAATATTCCTCTCAACTTCAGATGTCAATTGCAAATCCAGATTGTCACCTCTGCTTCTGGTTACAGATCAGTGGTTCCCAGAATCCCTCCGATTAATTCGCTAGAGAAGCTTACAGAACTCAGGAAAATAGCTTCCTTACTGTTTAACAGTTCATTATAAAAGGATATGATAACGGATACAGATGAGTACCCAGATGGGAGAGATGAGTGGAGCGAAGTATGTGGCAGGGGCCACCAAGCTTCCATGCGCTCTCTGGGCACACCACTCTCCCAGCACCTCCACCTGTTCACCAGCCCGAAAACTCCAAACCCCATCCTTTTGGGGTTTTATGGAGGCTTCATTACAGAGGCATAAACAGTTAATTCATTAGCAGTCAATTCAATCTCCAGCCCCCACTTCCCTCCACGGAGGTCATAGGGGTGGGGCTGAAAATTCCAGTCCTCTGATCATTTGATGCCTTCCTCTGGTGCCTAGTAACCCTCATCCTTAGGTTAGCTAAGGCGATTTCCAAAAGTCACCTCATTAACCTAACAAAAGATAACGTCATCGCTCTCATCACTTAGGAAATTGAAGAGCTTTTGCAGCTCTGTGCCAGGAAAGGGGAGGAGGACCAAATATATATTTCTTATAAATCACAATATCACAATGCCTTATAAAAGAGGCTTCAGGGAGGTCCCTAGCCCTTTCCACTCTGTGAGGTCATAGCCACAAGGTGGCAGCTATGGACCAGCCTTGCTGCTGTGGTCCTCATGGACAGCCCTGCCTCCAGAACTAAGAGCAGTAACTTTCTCTTTGTTTATAAACTACCCGGGTTGGTGTTATTTTGTTACAACAGTCTTAACAGACCACATTCTCACCATACTTGGTATCACCAGTTTGTTTGTTTTTTTAATTTCTATATCAACATATTTATTTTTTACTTATTTTTTTAATTACTCAGTGAATTTTATTACATTTATGGTTGTACATTGATCATCACAACCCGATTTTATAGCATTTCCATCCCAAACCCCCAACCCAACCACCCCCCCAACCTGTCTCATTTGGAAACCGAAAGTTTTTCTAAGTCTGTGAGTCAGTATCTGCTATGCAAAGAAGTTCTCTGTGCCCTTGTTTTTTAGATTCCACATGTAAGTGATAGCATATGATGTTGGTGACTCGCTGTCTGACTAACTTCACTTATGATGATAATTTCTAGGTCCATCCCTGCTGCTGCCAATGTCGTACCAGTTTGTATTTTAACTATTCTAATAGATGTGTAACAGCATACTATTTTTGTAATTTGCATTTCCCTAATGACATGATACTGAGCATCTTTTCCAATATACTTTATCTTATATACCATCTGTATCTTGTCTTTGGTGAAATATCTATTCAGATTTTGCACGTTTTTAATTGGATTATCTGTTTTCTTTTTCTTTTTCTTTTTTTTTCTTTTTTAGAGCTGCACCCGAGGCATATGGATGTTCCCAGGCTAGGGGTCGAATCGGAGCCACAGCTGCCAATCTTTTGCAAATATTTTCTCCTACTATGTGGCTTGACTTCTAGTCCTCTTGACATTGTCTTTCATAGAGCATAAGTTTTATTATTATTATTATTATATAATTAACATCACTTTCAGGTGTACAACATGATTCAATATCGTCTATATTGCAAAATGATTACCACAGTACATCAACATTAGTCATCATACATAGTTATAAAACTTTTTTCTTGTGATGAGAACCTCTCAGATTTATTCTCTTAACAACTTTCATATATGCACTACAGTATTAACTCTAGTTGCCATGTGGTATATTACATCCCTGGGACTAGTTTATTTTATAGCTGGAAGTTTGTACCTTTTGATTCCCTGATCCATTTTGCCCATCCCTCCACCCCCCCTCACCTCTGATAATCAGTAATCTGTTCTCTCTATTGGCCATCTTGGGAACTTTTCTTGTGGGGTCATATGATATTTGCCTTTGTCTGATGTATATCGCTTAGCATAATGTCCTCAAGGTCCATCCATGTCACAAATGGCAAGATTTCATTCTTTTTATGGCTGAATAATATTCCTCTGTGTGTGTGTTGTGTGTGTGTGTGTGTTGTGTGTGTGTGTTGTGTGTGTGTGTGTGTGTGTTGTGTGTGTGTGTGTGTGTGTGTGTGTGTTGTGTGTGTGTGTGTGTGTGTGTGTGTACACCACTTCTTCTTTACCCCATTCAGCCATCCTTGGGCACGTTGTTCCCATACCTTGGCCATTGTAAATAATGCTGCCGTGAACATGAGGATGCATACATCTTTTTGAGTTAGTGTCATTTTCTTCAGATAAATACCCAGAAGTAGAACTGCTAGATCATATGATAGTTCTATTTTTATTTTTTGAGGAACTTACATAATATTTTCCATAGTAGCTGCACCAATTTACACTCCGCCAACAGTGCTCAAGGGTTCCTTTTGCCCCACATCCTCACCCACGCTTGTAGAAGATTTTAATAAGTCTGGCTTATCACTTACTTCTTTCATGGACTGTGCCTTTGTTGTACCTAAAAAGTCATCACCACACCCGAAGTCATCAAAGTTCTCTCCTATATTATCTTATGGGTATTTTTTATTTTACCTTGTTTTCCTTTTTTTTTAAATTTTTTATTATAGTTGATTTTACAGTGTTCTGTCAATTTCTGCTGTACAGCAAAGTGACTCAGTCATGCATATTCTTTTTTTCATGTTATCTTCTGTCATGTTCTATCACAAGTGATTGGATATAGTTCCCTGAGCTGTACAGCGGGATCTCATTGCTTAGCCATTCTAAATGTAATAGTTTGCATCTACAAACCACAAACTCAGTTCACTTACATCTAGGTCTACCCTCCATTCTGAGTTAATTTTTGTGAAGGGTGTGAAGTCTGTGATGAGACTGATGTTTTTTAACATGAATGTCCAATTGTTCTAAGACCATTTGTTGAAAAGGTTATCTTTGCTCCATTGTATGCGTTTGGTTGTTTGGGGAGGGGTTGTTTATTTGTTTAGTCTTTTTATCTTTTTAGGGCCACACCCACGGCATGTGGAGGTTCCCAGGCTAGGGGTCCAGTCAGAGCTGTAGCTGTCAGCCTATGCCAGAGGCACAGCAATGCCAGATCCAAGCCACGTCTTTGACGTACACCACAGCTCACAGCAACACCAGATCCTTAATCCACTGAGTGAGGCCAGGGATCGAACCCACATCCTCATAGATGCTAGTGGAGTTTGCTAACCACTGAGCCAGGATGGGAACTCCAAGCCTTTGCTTGTTTTGTCAAAGATTAGCTGATGACATTATGTTGGTCTGTTTCTAGGCTCTTCATTCTGTTCAACTGATCAACATTGTCCCTCAGCATCCACAGAGACTTGACTTCAGGACCCACCACAAACGTACCAAAATCTGTAGATGCTGAAGTTCCTTTTATAAAATTGCATAGTATTTGCATGTAACCAACATACATCCTCCTGTGTACTTTAAATCATCTCTAGCTTACCTTTTTTTTTTTTTTTGGTCTTTTAGGGCCACACCTGCGGCGTATGGAAGTTCCCAGGTTAGGGGTTGAATGGGAACTGTAGCTGCCCGTCTACACCACAGCCACAGTGACTCCAGATGGAAACTGCCTCTGCAACCTACACTGTAGTTTGTGGCAACGCTGGATCCTTAACCCACTGAGCGAGGCCAGGGATCAAACCTGCGTCCTCAGGAATGCTAGTCGGTTTGTTACCACTGAGGCACGACATCTCTAGGTTACTTCTAATACCTAACACAGTATAATTATAGTGTAAATGGTATTTACAATGTAAATGCTATGTAAACAGTAGCTGGTTTAGCAAATTCAAGTTTCCACTCTGGGAAACTTTTGGAAAAAAAAAAAAAAAGACCAAAAAAAAAATAGGGGTGATTTCCAAGCTGCTTAAATGTAGAACCAACGCTGGGAACTCCCCAAAGATCTTTTTGCTGAACTATTTTGCCTTAATTTTCATTTCTAGAAAAGATGGGCATAGTATAGTGGAGCATGATATATAAATAAACCCGTTCACTGAAAGTAGGTACAAATGCCATGTAAAATTCAAAAACCGTCTTCTTCTGCTTTTTCTTGTCTTTTTAGGGCCGCACCCACGGCATTTGGAGGTTCCTAGGCTAGGAGTCTAATCGGAGCTGCAGCCACTGGCCTACACCACAGCCACAGCAACGCCAGATCCGAGCCGCATCTGCAACCTACACCACAGCTCACAGCAATGCTGGATCCTTAAGCCAGTGAGCAAGGCCAGGGATCAAACCCGCAACCTCATGGGTACTAGTCAGATTCGTTTCCGCTGAGCCACAACAGGAACTCCCCAAAAACCGCCCTCTTAAAAGCATCAAAGATTTGACACGACAGTAATAAGTGACCTCACCCCTAAAAGAACGGAAAGCTCCTGCTTGGACTTTATAGAGAACAGTGTCCTGAAAATGGAGAAACTGCTAAGTTTATTGCCCCAGAGCCCAAGCATGGAGCGTGCACTTCCAGCTCTTCACCCCAGTCTCCTGGCTTTATCTACTCAACTGCTTTCTCTTTAAAATTTTAAACCTCTTAGGTGGAAACTAAAATGAAGGCCTAAAAAACAGTAAGTCCGCATGACTCATTGACCCACCCAGACCCAGACCTGCAGTCTCCATTTTATCGGACCTCCACAGGCAGAACAGCTAAGCCCATGAAGCGGTTGACTTCCCAAGGACAAAGACAGCCCAAAGGAGAAAGTTCAATTGTTTTTGGTCTTTTTCTGGGGCCTCACTTGCGGCATATGGAGGTTCCCAGGCTAGGGGTCTAATCGGAGTTGTAGCCACCGGCCCACACAGCAACATGGGATCTGAGCCGCGTGTGCAACCTCTAACACAGCTCACGGCAACACCGGATCCTTAACCCACTGAGCAAGGCCAGTGATCTAACCCACAACCTCATGGTTCCTGATTGGGTTCGTTAACCACTGAGCCACGACGGGAACTGAGAAAGTTCCATGATAACCACCATCCCGGACCTGTAGGACTCAGCACATGACACCCTGCCTTTAAAACCCGATTCTCTCCCAGCAGGGTCGGGGAGTGGGGGGAGCTCTGAGTTCTTCTTGCTCAGAGCTCCCAGCCGCTCTGCTGGTCAATAAATCTTGCTTGAGACCTCACTGCTCCGGTCAACTGTCTTTCTTTCCCCTGGCGCTCTAACAAAACCAAGTTTTAAAATTCTGAGTATAGGGAGTTCCCATTGTGGCTAAGTGGTAATGAACGCAGCTAGTATCCGTGAGGACGTGGGTTCAATCCCTAGCCTGGCTAGGTGGGTTAAGGATCTGGCATTGCTATGGCATAGGCCAGCAGCTGTAGCTCCGATTCAACCCCTAGCCTGGGAACTTCCGTATACCATGGATGTGGCCCTAAAAAGACTAAAAAAAAAAAAATATATATATATATATATATATACCCAAGTTTAGGGATAGCTCAGCAGGTTGAGAACCCAACCAGTATCCATGACATCAGGCAGCACAAGGATTGTGAGCCCTAAATGAAGGGAAATGGAAGAGCTGAGGTTTAAAATTGTCTAACTTCCTTCCTGGACAGCGTTTCCAGGACACCATGCAGTGGGGAGGAGCCCTAACAGAGCCCAGCAGCCTCCCGGAGTTCAGGGGTCAGAGCTATGAATTGGAGAGGTCAGGACAGTAAGAACATGCAAGTGAAGGCACATGGAGAGGAAAGCTGAACAGAAGAAGCTCTGAAGTCTGCCAGAGAGCTCCCCCCAAATCTTTAACTCCTCAGTGCATGCATGTTAGGAAACTATCCAAGGACAGGGAAAGAATAATCCAGAAGGACAACAGAGAGCAGTACAGAGTGCTCCACAGGACTGGGTGGAGTGCCTGTTTCCAGGCCTGTTTCCGGCCAGGCTGGAATGCCTCACTTTTTTTTTTTTTTTTTTTTTTGCTTTTGCTTTTGCTTTCTAGAGCTGCACTCGTGGCATATGGAGGTTCCCAGGCTAGGTGTCCAATCAGAGCTACACTGCCGCCCTACGCCACAGCCATAGCCACATCATATCCAAGCCGTGTCTGTGACCTACACCACAGCTCACGGCAACGACAGATAATTAATCCACTGAACAAAGCCAGGGATCAATCCCACAACCTCATGGATCCTAGTCGGGTTCGTTAACCACTGAGCCACAATGGGAACTCCAAAGCTTCATAATTTGCTGGGCATTGGATAGAATATTCAGAAGGGTCTTTTGTCCATATTTTGGAATAATTATCAGTGGACTAAATACTTTTCAGTTTTGTCTAACAAATACTGAAAGTAAGACCACAAAAGATCAAACTGCTTTTAAATAACTTCATTTGGGAGCTCCCATTGTGCTCAGTGGGTTAAGATCCTGACTAGTATCCATAGGGATGCGGGTTTGATCCCTGGTTTTTCTGATTGGGTTAAGGGTCCGATGTTGCTGCAAGCTGCAGAGTAGGTTGCAGATGTGGCTCGGATCCCCCATGACTGTGGCTGTGGTATAGGCCGGCAGCTGCAGGTCTGATTCGACCTCTGGCCTAGGAACTTTCATATGCTGCAGGTGCGGTCCTAAAAAAGAAATAAAAAACAATAACTTCATTTGTCCTAGAAATAAAAGCTGAAAAAAATAATGGAATGCAAAATATATCTGCCATCCAACCTGGTAAAGTCATAATGTCTTGCATCAAATTAAAAATAACGAGGCATGCAAGATAATACAACTTATAAGACAGAGGAAAGTAACCAATCTAACCTAGAACTTACACATTTACATAGATGTGAGAATTAACAGACGGACAGTGACATTAAAAGTTCCTATAAATGCACTCCTTATGTTCAAAAATTATATGAGACATAAAAAATATATAAAAGACAGCAATCAAACTTCTGGAGATGAGAATGCCTGAGATGAAAAATACGCTGGACTTAGACTGGCAGATTGGAAGACTGTATTGGATGTAATGAATTGTAATGGTAAACTTGATATTGCAGAAGAAATGATGAGTTACCTTGAAGACACAACATAAACTTTCCAAAACTGTATAAAGTAATAACTATTACAGTGTTTTATTAGCTCGATAACATATGTTCAAGCAACATTACTTATAATAGCCAAAAAAAAGAAATAACCCAAATGTCCATGAACAGATGAATGAGTAAATGAAAGGTGACATATCCACATGATTCATGCTACAATGTGAATGAACTTTGAAAATATTATGCTGTATTAAAGAAATCAGTCACCAACGTATTATTTACCTGAAAGGTTCATAATAAGTAAACCTATAGAGACAGAGAGTAGATTGTGGTTGGATAGGGCTCAGGAAATGTTAGTGGGAAATGGGGATGACTGCTTAAAAATAATGGGTGTGGGGTGATGAAAATGTTCTAAAAATGTTTTTGGAATGATGAAAATGTTCTAAAATTGATGTGGTATTTATTGCACAGCCGTATGAATATAATTTAAAAAAAACTCTGAATTTAAATGACTGAATAATAGAATATGTGAATGATATCTCAACAAAACTGTTCTAACAAAAGTGATGGCTCCGGAGTTCCCACAGTGGCTCAGCGGTAATGAACCCAGCTAGTATTCAAGAGGATGTGTGTTCCATCCCTCGCCTTGCTCAGTGGGTTAATGATCTGGCGTTTCCATGAGCTGTGGTGTAGGTCACAGACGCGGCTTGGATTTCACGTTGCCGTGGCTGTGGCACAGGCAGGTGGCTAGCTCCGATTCCACCCCATAGGCACGACTCTTAAAAAAAAAGGAAAGAAAAGTGATGGCTCACATTCAATGACACAGAGATGCCAGAACTGCCGTAGCAAACTGTAGAGAAAGCCATCAAAAGGCTCAAAGAGGCGGACCTGATGGTCTGAACCTACTCTATAAAACTAGAGAACACACGCGGTGACTATTTGCCTTGGAGGGACCCGAAGGATGCTCTGTTTATCAGACAATAAGGCGAGGGGAGTATCAGTGAGCCTCACCGTGTCTGTCCTTGGTGAGCTGGGCCTGACTGCAGTAGATGATACACAACCTGCCTCCTTAGCATCAATGGGGAGAAGAGGATCCCAGAAAGCCAGAGGACAGGTGACAGCAAGGGAGTGGCAAAGTCGGCAAAATTGCCACAATAGCCAGCCATGTCAGAATTTAAGCCTGAAAATTCCTATTGCAAGGAATTTATAGAAACAGGTAATAGACCATTGTATTCCTAGGGGCCTGTCAGGCATACTGCTTAATATTTTAACCAGCAGATGAAGAACGAATAAGGCTGAGATTAATGGCCCTGAAAGGAAGTTTGAATTCCTTGACCTGAGCCAGATCTGAGACCCACTGATTAAAGGAGAGGCCACGTCCTCTGTTGCAGGACCCAGGAACACCACGGCAAGTGTATACATTAGTCATTCCAGAGGTCCTTCACTAAAGGAATCCATGGCCATTTATTCATACACTGAGGAAATAAAATACCCAGATCTTTTCTAGGTCTCTTAGACACTAATTAATTTGACACTAATTCTTGGGGAACCAAAGCACCATCATGGACTCCCATTAGAAGAGAGACATATGGGGACGAGGAAGTCATGTGTGTCCTGTCTCAGGTCCAGCCTTATCTTAGTGGGCTCTCTGTGTCCACACACCCATTTGGTGGTCATTTCCCCCGTTTCCAAATATGTAATTAGAACGGCCATGTTTAGCAGTTACCAGAACCCTTACAGAGTTTCTTTGACCTGTGGAGTAAAAGCTTGGTGGTAAGAGAGGCCAAGTGGAAGCCAATGAAATAGTCTTTGAATCTCGGTCAGGGACAGAAAATAACAACAACAGTGTATCTTGATGGTAGTGAAAGATATTAATACCATTCTCAAATACCTAAAGGAGGCAGGAGTCCCCCTGGTGGCTCAGCTGAAACAAATCTGACTAGCATCCATGAGGACGCAGGTTCGATCCCTGGCCTTGCTCAGTGGGTTAAGCATCCAGCATTGCCATGAGCTGTGGTGTAGGTTGCAAGTGCGGCTCAGATCAGGTGTTGCTGTGGCTGTGGCATAGGCCAGCAGCTGTAGCTCAGATCTGACACCTAGCCTGGGAACTTCCATGTGCCATGGGTGCAGCCCTAAAAAGACAAAAATAAATAAATAAATAAATAATAAAAAAATAAATGATGCAGGAGTGGAGGGCAGTACCAACACACTAACGGTTAATTTGCCAGTCTGGTTCTTGCAAAAACTGGATGGAGCCGTGGTAGATGATAGTGGACTGCTAGAACTTTAATTGAAGTTAGCCTAATTATAGCAGATGTGCTGAAGGTGATATGTTTCATAGAGCAGATTTATACAGTTTCTGGTACATGGTATAAGGCTACTGAATACTTAAAAAATATTCTTGAACTCAATGTATTTGCATAAACAAATGACAGACTTTGTCTTTTCCTAGATTCTCACCTATGACCTAATGGGGAGTTCCTAAGACCAGCTGACGTAAGAGGGGGAAACCTGAGCCTGCTTAAACAAATGTGGCATCTCAGTATGTTGGTGTGAGCCCAAAGTGACCTGGTCCTGCTATACCACAGCCCACTCAGGGATGACCAAAGAGGGACCTTCCCTGCAATGTGCAGAACTTCAGGTGGTGCTCCTACCCACCCACTTTGTGTAGGGACACAAGGGGCCTGAGGTAAGAATATGCACAAACTCAGGCGGTGGCAGTGGCTGACTGGGAGGGACCTGGGAGGAGCAAGACTGGAAGATCAGGACAAGGACATCTGGGAAGAGGTATATCGTGTTAGGATAATTTATATCACACGTTTTCATTCTTTGGGTTTTTTGATGGTTGTTTGTTTTTTTTTTTTTTGCTTGTTAGGGCTGCACCTGTGGCATGTGGAGGTGTGGAGGTTCCCGGGCTAGGGGTCGAATCGGAGCTGTAGCTGCCGGCCTGCACCACAGTCACAACAGCATGGGATCCGGGGATGTCTGTGACCTACACCACAGCTCACGGCAACGCCGGATCCTTAACCCACTGAGCGAGGCCAGTGTTCGAACCTGCATCCTCATGGATGCTAGTCAGATTCGTTAACCACTGAACCAAACAGGAACTCCTGTATCACATGTTAATGCCCACCACAAATTATCCTCTATTCAAGAGACACTAAATAACCAAAATGTGCAGCATGACTCGGGCAGTGCCAGCCTCGGTCTTTAGCCACCCCAGGGCCTGAACAATAAGCTATGGCAGGAGTCTCCCTGGTGCAGAGAGGCATGGGTCTAATAGCGTGGGCTCCCCTTCACTAAGGCTGATGTAGTTCCTGCCATTGCTGACCATCTGATCTTTCAGCAACAAATAAACTCCATTGTGGGGCCACTGCTTGGGAAGGAATATATCAGGGACTGATCTTGACTGACTTGTATTCCAGGTAGGATTTCGCCCTTCCTTCCCACAGAGCCTCACTCAGAACTGCTATCCAAGGGCTCACGCAGTAATGTAAGTGTCCAAGGCTACCTTTCCAGTCATTGCGGCTGAGTGATGGAGAGAACATTAAATTCTGCTGAGCCTTCCTTAAAAACTAGCAATGTTATGGTGGCAGGACTCTTTCAGTCACAAGTTAACAGTTTTAGCAAAACCTGCAGCATGTGGAAATTCCCAGGCCAAGGATCTAACTCGAGCCGCAGCAGTGACCACAGCCACTGCCGTGACAATGCTAGATCCTTAACCCACTGAATCACCAGGGAACTCCTGAACATGCTGGTTTACCTGAGAGGGCAGGGTGAGGCTGACTTGAGACATAATTGGATCCGGGGGTTCAAAACTTGTCATCACATCTCCCTTTGTTTCTAGGGATCAGCTTTAACCCCCTTCACGTTACCCCGCATTAACAACTTAAGCAAAAAGATAAAACATCTTTCTCACAGAGTCCATACATAAGATACCAGAGATTCTTACCTTTGAACCAATTCCTATTGTTAGGCAGGTGTTGTACGACTTGGTACACCCTGATTGGCCAGCTGGGTCATGTGATTCCCTCAACCCCCTGGTGCATCATAATATTTCCCAAGCTATTTAAGGTCATGCTGATTATTAAGTCATGTAAATATTAAACAAAAAGATCTTTGGAATTCTTTGGTCCATGAGAAAAATGAGAAGGAACATAACTACTAGCAAAGCTGGCTTTCTTTTCATTTCTTTCCCTTTATGTTTCTGGCTAACAAAATTGACTCTTTGAATAACAAAATTATTGGGAAGACTGGGCCACTTTCTGGGATCAAAATTTTGATCACAGGAGTTCCTGTTGTGGCCCAGCAGAAACGACTCTGACTAGTATCCATGAGGACGCAGGTTTGATCCCTGGCCTTGCTCAGTGGGTTAAGGATCCAGCGTTGCTGTGAATTGTGGTGTAGGTTGCAGATGCGGCTCAGATCCCGCGTTGCTGTGGCTGTGGTGTAGGCCGTCAGCTACAGCTCCGATTCAACCCCTAGCCTGGGAACCTCCATATGCTACGGGTGTGGCCCTAAAAAGACAAAAAAAAATTTTTTTTTGATCACAGAGTTCAAATGGTGGCCTAGTGATAAAGGATCTGGAGTTGTCACTACAGTGGCTGTGGT
Source organism: Catagonus wagneri (assembly GCA_004024745.2). NCBI lineage: Eukaryota > Metazoa > Chordata > Mammalia > Artiodactyla > Tayassuidae > Catagonus > Catagonus wagneri. Next base: position 12,977,609 of record PVHT021183524.1, on the reverse strand, counting down.
CACTGCTATGGCTCAGGTTCAATCCCTGACCCAGGAACTTCCGCATGTTACAGATGAGGTAAAAAAAAAAAATTTTTTTTTAAATCATGCTCCTACGAAGTGAGTGCCATCCATTTGACCTTATTCTTTCTTTCTTCTAGTCTATGCATCCATAATTACAGCACTGTGGGCAGCCATGCGTTCAGGTGCTTCCCACGGTCACCCTGTAGTAAACAGACTCTAAGATACTCAGAACGATCTTTATCCCCTGGCATCCATGCCCATGGATAACCCTCACCCTTAGGATAAGCTGGCGCTAGTGACTCACTGGTAGCAAACAGAACACACTAAAGGAGTTCCCACTGTGGCACAGCGGAACGAATCCCACTGGTATCCATGAGGATGTGGGTTCAACCCCTGGCCTTGCTCAGTAGGTCAGGGATCTGGCATTGCCCTGAGTTGTGGTGTAGTTCGTAGGGGCGGCTCGGGTCATGTGTTGCTCCGGCTGTGGCGTATGCCAGCAGCTGTAGCTCTGATTCGATCCCTAACTTGGTATTCTCCATATGCCTCCTGTGTGGCCCTAAAAAGCGAAAAAAAAAAAAATTTAGTAAAGTGAGTGATGGAATACATATTTTGGGATCACCAGAGGACAGGATGTGGCGAAAGTGAGATCAGTTGTCTCAAGTGCCACTGTCCAAGCCAGACCGCGGCAGCAGACTCTGAGTGGAACCCAATGACAAATGACCCTGCAGCCCTTTCCCACCTGAGGGGTTCCTCCTCTAAGTCTCAGCCTCCAGAGCCCCTGCCATCAGACAGGAGGAAGAGACCACCAGCGGTGATTCTGATGCTGGCTAGGACTGTTGTGTATTGTTTGAAATGATTTCAAATCCACTTGTTTAAAACTTAAGTGGAGTTGTTTTAATCCACTTGTTTACGGCAAAGACAAAACAAAAGTTGTTCTTGGAAGTAAAGTTGTTTTTTGTTTGTTTGTTTGTTTGTTTAGGGACGCACCCAAAGCATATGGAAGTTCCCAGGCTAGGGATAGAATCAGAGCTACAGCTGCCAGCCTACTCCACAGCCACAGGAATGTGGGATCTGAGTCACGTCTGCACCACAGCTCATGGCAATGACAGATCTTTAGCCCACTGGTTGGAGCCTGGGATCGAACCCTCATGGATACTAGTCAGATTTATTACCACTGAGCCACATGGGGAACTCTCGAAATAAAGTTGTTTTGATATAAGAATGAAGACAGATGTGTCAGGAAGTCATGTCATCTGCTGTCGACTGATAAGCTGTTGCCAGGCCCCGCTGGGAACTTATCAGTAAGAACATGTGGAGAAGCAATTATGACAAAGGGACATTTAGAATATTAAAAACAAAACAAAACAAAACAAAAAACAAGGGAGTTCCCATAGTGGTACAGCGGAAATGAATCCAACTAGTAACCACGAGGTGGCAGATTCAATTCCTGGCCTCACTCAGTGGGTTAACGATCTGGTGTTGCCATGAGCTGTGGTCTAGGCCACAGATGAGGCTCTGACCCTGCGGATCCTGCGTTGCTGTGGCTGTGGCACAGGCCGGCAGCGGTAACTCCAATTCAGTCCCTCTCCTGGGAACGTCCATATGCTGTGGGTGCGTCCCTAAAAAAGCAAAAACAAAGCAAAACAAAACAAAAAGGGGAATTAAGGAAGACTCCCAGAGTTTCAGTCAGAGCAAAGCTACCCTTTGCCGATCGAGCTCTCGGAAGCTCTTGAGACATTTGCTCCTGTGCTGGCCAAGCCAACACTTTGGTTGTCAGTGGTGTTCAACGCCGCAGCAGTCTCCGGAAGTGGAGGGACATTTGTTCCTGCTTCATCAAGGTCCTCTGTGTAGGCGGTGATAGGAGCCATGCAATGGTCCCCAGAGTGATAGTCCTTGTAACCCTCGGAGCAGCCTAGCCTGCCCACCCACACGGGCTCCAGCGTTCTGAGCAACATGCTCTAGCAAAGCCTTCTCTCCCGAGAAACCAAGCCCCTATCAAAGATGCACCTCAAAGTACATTTACTTTGTACTTAATCTATTGTTTAGAGTATGTTCATTACTATGTACTGAACCTATCGCTTGTCTGGAGTATGTTACTTCTTTTTTTTAAATTGGAATATAGTTGATTTAGTTTTATTTTTGGGTTTTTTTTCTTGTTGTTGTTTTGTTTTTGCCTTTTAGGGATGCACCTGTGGCATATGAAGATTCCCAGGCTAGGGGTTCAATCGGAGCTATAGCTGCGAGCCTATACTCCAGCGGCAGCAATGCCAGATCCAAGCAGCATCTGCGGCCTACACCACAGCTCAGGGCCACGCCAGATCCTTGATCCACTGAGCAAGGCCAAGGATCGAACCCGCAACCTCATGGTTCCTAGTTGGATTCGTTTCTGCTGCTCCACGATGGGAACTCCTACAGTATATTACTTCTTTACTAGCTTATAAAGAGACACTACCCTGTATGCTATTGGCTGATGAAATTATAATTCCCACAGTGAACCTGTGCTAAACTATTGGCAAAGACAATGTCAGTCTCTGTGCACAGTTTTCTGCCCCTCCCCGCCAAACAAATCATAAAATGAACAAGGAATCTGACCTGTAGTGACAAAAGGAAGTAAAGAAACCAAGATTTCCAGACCTAGGAACTGATGAGCCCCATGGCTAGAAATATGACGAAGCTGACAGTCTCCAGTCTCCCTGTGCTGGGCCCGGGACCCAGCCCCCCTTATTTTTTTTTATTTTTATGGCCACATGCCCGACTTATGGAAGTTTCCAGGCCAGGGACTGAATCAGAGCCGCAGCTGCCTACCTATGCCGCAGCTGTGGCAACACCAAATCCTTTAACCCACTGCTGGACTGGGGATTGAACCTGTAACTCTGCAGCAACCCAAGCTGCTGCAATCATATTCTTTTTTTTTTGTCTTTTTGCCTTATCCAGGGCCGCACCCACGGCATATGGTGGTTCCCAGGCTGGGGGGTCTAACAGGAGCTATAGCTGCCGGCACAAGGCGGGATCCGAGCCGCATCTGCAAACTACAACACAGCTCACGGCAACGTCGGATCCTTAACCCACTGAGCGAGGCCAGGGATCGAAACTGCAACCTCATGTTTCCTAGTTGGATTTGTTAACCACTGAGCCACGATGGGAACTCCATGCAATCATGTTCTTAACCCACTGTACCACTGCAGGAACTCCTCCTCTTACTTTAATTTAGAATAATGTCCCACGAGCCCACAGTGCTGACCCTGTAAATACATCTCTGCTCATCTCCAGAACAGCCCACCCTGGCCACACATCCCACGAAATTCTATTCTCCTGAAATGTATGAATTCAATGTGCGCAGCAGAAACCCACATACCACTGGTCTTCCAAGAAGGAAGCTCGTGTGTGTCCCATGACTATGAGGCAGGCAGCTCCAGGCCTGGGGGGGTGGCTCCGCACCACGGGGTGGGTCCAGGCATCCATGTCCCTGTGACATTCCCACTCTGCGGTCTCTGGGTTTATGCCCGTATTAGGATGATCTAAGTTTCCCAAGGCCATGTTCATGGTCCATGAGCAACCAGACCGAGAAGGGGAGGAGGAGAAGGGCAACGCTTTAAAGCAAAACCTAAAACTTAGCCTCTGGATCATCATATCGGCCATAATTTCATCACACAGACACAGCTAGATTCAAGCAAAGCTGGAGAATGAGTACTTTTTAATCTGGGTGACTTTGTGTACAGATAAAACTATGACCTAAGGATGATTTTTGCTATACTTAGTACATTTTTAAAACTCAGGAATGTCGAAATTATCATTATCTTAAATTGAACCGGATTTGTACGTAAGAAATGGCCTAGTCTCGGGATATGTTGTTAATTGAAAACAAAGGTACAGGTGGTGTGTGTAGTAAAACACTACCTGATAAAAAAGGGAAATCTCCCTCTATAATACTGTAGAAACTAGTAACAGTGGTTGGGTCTGGGGAGGAAATTTAGAAAAATTGTAGATGGATGGAGGAGAAAAATTACTTTTCACCGTATACACATTTTATTGTTTGAGGTTTTTAAACCCTGTGCATGTACATTGTGACTTTGTTAAATTGCCGTTTGTTAAGTGGAATACAGCTGTTGGATAATGAACCATTTCAAAGAAGACCACAAGAGAAGGTGAAATAGGAGTTCCTGTCGTGATGCAGCGGAAACGAATCCTACTAGGAACCATGAGGTTTCGGGTTCGATCCCTGGCCTTGCTCAGTGGGTTAAGGATCTGGTATTGCCGTGAGCTGTGGTGTAGGCCAGCAGCGGTAGCTCTGATTAGACTCCCTAGCCTGGGAACCTCCATATGCTGCAGCCCTAAAAAAGGCAAAAGACAAAAAAAAGAAAAGAAAAAAAGAGAGAGAGAAGGTGAAATAGGAGTTTATTATCCACAGGTTCTGGAGGAAGTACACTTAGTACATTTTTAAAACTCAGGAATGTCGAAATTATCATTATCTTAAATTGAACCGGCTGGACCACACAGCAAGTTGGCAGGGTACAGGCAGAGCCTATACCTTTATTAGGGTCCACGTGGTAAAGTCCTTTGGGGTTCCCAGGCTAAGTCCAGATTAGTCAATTCAAACCAAAAAGAGCAGGGTTTTGGTAAGGTCCCCATAAGCACACAGGAAAAGCCTTGGGAGGCGGAGCATATTGTTGCTCTCAAGAGCTGGTGCGGAAGTCACATCAGGAACTTACATTTGCTTGAGACTTTGCAGGCTGTTTAAGGCATGCAATTGAGGGGGCTGGGGTTAGTGCAAACCCCCCGCGGGCCCTTTGGCCACACAAAATGGATACCAAGACAGCGATATTATGAAGTCATTCAGCTAAGCTCTCCACAGTGGATTGGCTAATTGAAATAAATTTTGAATTACCCAAGGGAAACACATTTTTTTTTTTTTTTAAGGGCCGCACCCGCAGCATATGGAGATTCCCAGGCTAGGGATCTAATCGGAGCTGTAGCCGCCGGCCTACACCACAGCCACAGCAACAAAGGATCCGAACCACGTCTGTGAGCTACACCACAGCTCACGGCAATGCCAGATCCTTAACCCACTGAGAAAGGCCAGGGATCGAACCTGCATCATCCTCATGGATGCTAGTCAGATTCATCAATGGCTGAGCCATGACGTGAACTCCCCAGAAGACTCACCTTTTTCAGCAAATAATTATTAGATAGTTATTATACATCAGGATTTCTGCGAGAGCCTCAATAAGTCAAACAGTAAGGAATTCACAGTGGGTCTGAATAAGCTGGTAAACGCAGCATATAATGCATTATATAATAGTGCTGGGAGGCGTTCCCATCATGGCTCAGCAGAAACAACTCCAAGAACCATGACGTTGTGGGTTGGATCCCTGGCCTCGCTCAGTGGGTTAAGGATCGGTGTTGCCATGAGCTGTGGTGTAGGTTGCAGACACCGCTCGAATCTGGCATTGCTTTGGCTGTGGCGAAGGCCGGCAGCTACGGCTCCTGTTAGACCCCTAGCCTGGGAACCTCCATATGCCGGGGAAGCAGCCCTAGAAAAGGCGAAAAGACAAGTTCGCAGGCTAGGGGTCCAATCAGAGCTCCAGCTGTCAGCCTATACCATAGCCACAGCAACTTGGGATCCGAGCCATGTCTGCGACCTACCCCAGAGCTCACAGCAGTGCTAGATCCTTAACCCAGTGAGCAAGGCCAGGGATTACACCCACATACTCTTGGATCCTTGTCGGGTGTGTCACTGCTGGGCTGTGACGGGAACTCCCATCCATTCTATTAATGTGAGGTACCCCATCTGTTGAGCCGCCTGTGTTAAACCACCCCTTGCATTTCCAGGGATGAATCCCAATGACCATGTTGTATGATCTTTTTAATATGCTATTAAATTTCTTTTGCTAATATTTTTTTTTTTCAGCCGCGCCTGTGGCACATGGAAGTTCCTGGGCCAGGGATAGAATCCGTGCCCAAAGCTGTGACCTATGACACAGCTGCAACAATGCTGGATCCTTAACCCATTGTGCCACAGTGAGAACTTTTGTTTTGCTAATAATTTCTTGAGCGTTTTTGCATCTTATTCATCAGAGGTATAGGTCTGTAATTTTCTGTTCTTATCGTGTCCTTATCTGGCCTTGATATCAGGACAATGTTGACCTCCTAAAATGAGTTTGGAAGTCTCCCCTCCTCTAATTTTTGGAAGAATTTGAAAAGGACTGGCAGCAATTCTTCTTTAAATGTTTGCTAGAATTCACCAGCGAAACTGTCTGATCCTGAGCTTTTCTGTGTTGGGAGGTTTGCGGGGGGTAAGGGGAGGTTGTTAACAGAAATATAGTTGAGTTAAAATATTTAATTAGTTTAAGTGTACAGCCAAGTGTCTCACATATATTTTTTCCAGATTGTTTTCCATTATAGGTTATTATAAGATATTGAATATAGTTCCCCGTGCTATGCAGTAAATCCTTGTTGCTTATCTATTTTATGTACAGTAGTTTGTTAATATCATACCCTTATTTCCATCTTTCCCTTTAGTAAACATAATTTTGTTTCCTATATCTGTATGTTTCTGTTTTGCTATATACACTCATTTGTATTATTTTTAAGACTCCATATGTAAGTGATAATATAATATCTTTCTCTGTCTGAATTATTTCACTCAGTATGATATTCTCCAGGTCCTTTAACGATGCTGCAAATGGCAGAATTTAATTCTTTTTATGGCTGGGTAATATTCCATTTTATATATGTATATATACCACTTCTTCTTTACCATTCATGTTGAAGGGCACTTGGGTTGTGCCATATCTTGACTATTATAAATATTGCTGCTATGAACACTGAGGTGCATTTTAGTGCAAATTAGCGTTTTCATTTTTTCTGGAGAAGAATTGCTGGACCATTATGGTAGTTTTACTTTTATGTTTTTTGAGGAAACGCCGTAATTTTTTCTATAGTGGCTGTACCAATTTACATTCTCATCAACCCAATTGGAGGATTCCTTTTCTCTAGGCATACGGAAATTTCCAGGTCAAGGGAGATGGAGCTGTAGCTGGTGGACTATGCCACAGCCACAGCAACATGGGATCCAAGCCATGTCTTTGACCTACACCACAGCTCACAGCGACACCAGATCCTTAACCCACTGAGTGAGGCCAGGGATTGAACCAGCATCCTCATGGATCCTAGTCGGGTTTGTTACTGCTGAACCACTATAGGAACTCCTGTAGACTTTTTGCTGATTGCCATTCTGACTGATGTGAATTTTTTTTTTTTTATATCTTATTGACTGATGTGAAATGATACGTCATTGTGGTTTTGATTTGCATTTCTCTAATAATTAGTGATGTTGAGAATCTTTATATTTGCCTGTTGGCCATCTATATGTCTTCTTTAGAGGAACGTCTATTTAGGTCTTCTGCCCATTTTTCAACTGGGTTGGTTTTTGTTTTTTTGTCTTCTTTTTAGGGCTGCACCTGGTGCATACAGAAGTTCCCAGGCTAGGGGTTGAATCAGAGCTGCAGCTGCCAGCCTATGCCACAGCCATAGCAATGCTAGATCCAAGCCTGTGACCTATACCACAGCTTTCAGCAATGCCAGATACTTAACCCACTAAGCAAGGCCAGGGATCAAACCCAAATCCTCATGGATACCAGTCAGGTTCTTAACACACTGAGCCACAACAGGAACTCCAGTTGTTTGTTTTTTCTCTGTTGAGTGAGTTGTTTGTATATTTTGGAGATTAAACCCTTGTCGGTTGCATTGTGTGCAACTTTTTTTTTCATGGTTTCTTTTGCTGTGCAAAAGTTTGATTAGGTCCCATTTGTTTAGTTTTGTTTTTATTTTTATTGCCTTGGGAGGCTGACCTAAGAAAACATTTGTACTGTTGACATCCGAGAATTTTTTTTTTTCTTTTTAGGGCCACACTCGGAGCATATGGAGGTTCCCAGGCTGTAAGGGGTCCAGTCAGAGCTATAGCCGCTGGCCTGTGCCACAGCCACAGCAAAGCAGGATCTGAGTTGTATCTGGCATTGCCGTGAGCTGTGGTGTAGGTTGCAGATGCGGCTCGGATCTGGCATTGCTGTGGCTGTGGTGTAGGCTGGCAGCAACAGCTCTGATTAGACCCCTAGCCTGGGAACCTCCAAATGCGGTGAGTGTGGCCCTAAAAATTTAGACCAAAAGAAAAAAACTAATCACTACTCAGGGCAGCGAAGCTAAGGATGGAGATGATCCAGTGCTGCCCCCCGCCCCCCGCCCCAACTGCAGCAACAGGAAAGTGAATCAGGGAAGAGAATACAGGTCAGGGTGAGGAGGGGATGTGGGGGGCACGGCTGGGCCAGTGTCCCCACCTCCTCTCATCATGCTCACAAGAACACAGACACATTCAGATGCAGCTGCAGAAACAGGAGTCAGCGGATCTGAAGTCTCAAAGTGGGATGTGAACCAATCTTAAGTCACTCAGTCCCCTCAAGGCAGCTGTCTCACACTGTGAAAGAAAATAATCATGAAACATGCAGGTCAGTCAAGGAAGGGCCGACATCCTCAACAGCCCCACAGGCTCAAACGTCCCCCTCTAAGATCCCCGTCATCCAGGGCACCCCCTTTGCCCCAACCCCTCTCCCCGCCTAGGCCCTCCAGGGTTTTACCTCTAGGTTCCTTGATGAGGGACACATCAGAGCTCTGGGCACTGTCACTGCCTGGGGGAGAGCAAACCAGGACATGCTCAGAACCCCCAGGAGAGAAGACTAGAGAAGGTGGGTAAGCTCCCCCCACGGCCTCCTGTCTGCACCACCAGGGTCTCAGGAATCACAACCCTCCAAACTGACCTGCAGCCTGAGTGTAGCTCCCTCTTTTTTCACCTGTGGGAAGAAGACATCACATGAGAGGCCAGGGAGATGATGGAGTCATGAGATCCTAAAGGAAACCCTAGTCCTAGACCACAGAGAATGCTACAGAACTTTAACCAAAAATCCAGAACAGGAAAAAAGAGATGTCAGGGAGTGCCCTTCATGGCTCAGCAGAAACAAATCTGACTAGCATCCATGAGGATGCAGGTTCGATCCTTGGCCTCACTCAGTGGGTTAAGGAATAGGCGTGGTGTACGTCGCAGATGTGGCTTGGATCCTGAGTTTCTGTGGCTGTGGTGTAGGCCGGCAGCTGTAGCTCCGATTACACCCCTAGCCTGGGAACCTCCATATGCCTCGGGTGCAGCCCTAAAAAGACAAAAAGAGAGAGAGATGGGGGAGCCTGGACCTACTGCCCTGCTGGAAACCTCTCCTCACTGGGGGTCTTCCCCACTAACCTTCAAATGACCTCCAGCTTCAAGTGCTGGGAAACTGGTCCCCAACTGGAATTACCCAGGTTAAAATTTGTCTTTCATTTTCAAGTGTGCTGTACAGAAGGGTAAGTGTCAGCACTCAGCCCCAGATAAGCACGTGTGTGGAGGGTCCTTCCCAGGAACAAGGCAGGTCAGCTTCACCCTGGGCTTGAAACCCCCAGTGAGACAAGGAAACTCAGATCCCCGCTCCCTTCCCTACCTGAGTGCTTCTTCCTCCAGATCACAGCTCCAGTCACCACGGCTCCAGTGACCAGGATGTGAACCAGGCCAACAATGACCAGGATGGGGACGGTGGGCTGAGGAGGTTCTGGAAACAAAGGGCAAGGCGAGTGCCCTCCTCAGGCTTGAGTCCTGACCTCGCTGAGGTCCCCAGAAGGGCCTCTGCTTTGTCTGAGAAGAAGCTCCACCCCTGGCCCTCCTTACCCCATCTCAGGGTGAGGGGCTCCCGAAGGCCCTCGTGCTGCACATGGCAGGTGTATCTCTGCTCCTCTCCAGGAGGCACCAGCAGGGCCGCCCACTTCTGGAAGGTCCCATCCCCCGAGGG
>PVHT021183524.1:12935034-12966740 GCA_004024745.2 Catagonus wagneri | reverse complement strand
TCCCATCCCCCGAGGGCCTGGTCTCCACGAGCTCCATGTCCTGGCTCTGGTCCTCCCCGTCACGCTGCCAGGTCAGGGAGATCTCCTGAGGGTAGAAGCCCAGGGCCCAGCACCTCAAGGTGACCCCAAGGTCAGAGCTGGGGTGGCGGGTCACATGTGCCTTTGGAGGGTCTGAGGAAGAAGAATCAGAAAATTCACCTTTCGGGTCGCCTCTTTTATCAGGTCACTGGTCAGTGTTTCTAAATACAGGTGAGTATCTAGTGGGAACATGCCAAAGGGTAAAAAACCTCCAAGCTTCTATGAAGTAGCTCTGTGCCCTCCTGAGAGTAAGTAGTTTCCTAGGCCTAATAACAAGTGGGTCATGGATGTTCCTGTCATGACTCAGCGGTTAATGAATCTGACTAGTAGCCATGAGGATGCAGGTTCAGTCCCTGGCCTTGGCCTTGCTCAGTGGGTTAAGGATCCGGTGTTGCCATGAGCTGTGGTGTAGTTCACAGGCGAGGCTCGGATCCTACACTGCTGTGGCTGCTGTGGCTGTGGCGTAGGCCGGCAGCTGCAGCTCCGATTCAACTCCTAGCCTGGGAACGTCCATATGCTGTGGGTGTGACCCTAAAAGGCAAAAAAAAAAAAGTGGGGCAGATGGCACCGCCCACAAGACCCAGATGGGAAGCTCCCCAGGTCCACATCTCTGGCTTGTAGGGAAGTCATCATCCCACCCTAAATATGCTACTCCCCTGTGCTGGGTCCGTTCTGGAGGAGGCCCCCTCACCCACACTCTGGAGAGAGAAGGGCCCAAGCTGGGGATGGGGGAAGGGCTGAGTGGGTGGGGGTAGAAGTCATTACCAGTGCGGTTCAAGCTCTCCCCTCCAAATTCCAAGTATCTCCGCAGCCAGACAATGCACTCTTTCTCCAAGTAGTTCCTGTCTCTCTCTATGACGTTCCCATCAGCCTCCCATTTTTGCTTGGTATATTGAGCGATGAATGTGGCTGCTGTGTACTGCAGAGGATCCATATGCAAGCTCAGGTAGTCGTCACCATCGTAGCCATACTGCCAGTGCCCTGTGGTCTGGCCGTCCTGCTGGAGCTCACAGCCGTAGGTGAACTGGAGGGTGTGGGGACCTGCCCGCCCCCAAGACCAAGCAGTGTCAGTCAGGTAGAGTCAGTCTCCGAGGCCTCCCCATCCATGGTTCTGGCTCCCCTACACCTACTATCTTACCTCTTATTGTCTCCGTAGAGGACATTCACCTTCTGTAGATAAACTAGGCTTGTCCTGATACTGATCTCTTTAATTTGCTGTCAGCTCTTTTGTGGGGAGTGGCCTATGGTTGGTCCCAGGAGGTATTGAAAAAGCCTTGGATGGATGGGGAGTTACAAATTTGGGCTTTGGCACAAACTGTGTAATTTGATCAAGTTATTCAAGCTCCACAGTTCTACGTTTATCTTATGTAAACTGAGGGCTAAACTATGACCTTACAGGCCTCTTCAGTGCTAAGAGTTTCAGATTCTAAATGCAAGTTCCTGAAAACAGACTCACACTACGTAGCAATAATACAAGGGGCATAAAGTGCTGAGTACAGTTTTCCTGGAGTGCTGTGGGCTTAATTCTGTCCACCTAGTAGTCATATGCTGAGGCCCTAACCGTCCTTGTAACTGTATTTGGAGATTCTAGGAGGTATTAAAAGTTAAATAAGGTCATGAAAGTGGAGCCCTAATCCGACAGGGACTAGGGAGACAGGGAGCTCTCTCACTCAGTCCATGTGCACACACCAAGGAAAGCAAGAATGTGGCCGACTGCAAGCCAGGTAGGGCACCTTCACCACAAGGTGAGCCCTGCTGAACCCTGACCTTGGGCTTTCCAGCCTCTAGAACCATCAGAAAATAAACTTTTGTTGCTTAAATCATGCAGTCTATGTATGGTATTTTGTTATGGCAGCCTGAGCAGACTAATACACGAGGTACTAGAGAATGCAAAAAACACTAACAAGCCCAAACTGCTGAAAAACTGCTCACATGAACTTCAAAGTCAAATATAAATAATGCTAAGATCATTCTAGCCTGGATTCACCACACCCACGGCCTCCCACCTCAAGCTCCTACTCCCACACTTAACATACTTTGATTTCACTGTGTATCATCACTTTCTTCTTGCGCTGTGAGCCCTTACAAGGCTGGGCCCAAGTCGGTGCCTGTAGTGTAACTACCTGATAAAGCTTTGTTGAATTCATGCTCCTGGAGGGATCAACTAGTAAAAGCTGAGCAGCCTCAGTATTCCGCTTCAATTGTACCTCTCTCTGGTTTACGCCTTGATTTGGGCTTCAAGACCCTTTACAAGCTTGTTTCAATAGCGCTTAACGCTCAAGAGCCATTAACTAGAAATGACTAAACTTCAGTTTATCCCCTGAATTCACTATGCTGAAGCCCACCCCACACCTTGCTACACCCTAACTTCCTACTACTCAGAACACCTTTTATTTTCTTCAGACACCTAAGTAATGCACATCTATCAGGCTCTATAGTAAGTTCCACTTCATTCATGAAGCTGTGACCACTGGGGTGTCTCACCCATGAACCTCGTAAACTATTTCTCTGCTTCTCATTTGGCATTTAAGGAGGCTCTGGTCTTTGACATTTCTGCATCTGCACCAAACGGTCAATAAAGTTTTCACAGAAGTGTGAGTCTATTAATCTATTAATCATATGAACCATAAGAATTTAAGCTCTCTGAAAACAAACACCAAGTTATACTTTTCTGGATCCCCACCTGCAGCACCCAAAAGATACATGCTAAGCATACATCCATGACCCAATCAAACTGCTTAATTAATCTATTTATTAATTCATGTCAAACAGACCCTACCCATAGTGACCAGACTAGGTCAGCTTTCACTCTCAAATGATAACTTGCACACATTCTCCAAAGCCAGTCCGATTCTATGGGAACACTTGTCATGAGAGTCTTTCACCCCTGGGGACCGATCGGTGAGACTCGGTGAGCACCACTTCTCTGTTTTCTCTCAGGCTCCTACCTGCTTGTTTGTGCTCCAGCGGTCTGTTCAGACCATCCTCCATGGTTCGGTTGTAATATTGCTGCACATTCCTCAGATTTAAACGGAAGATCTTCATCCGGCTGGTGAAGATCTTGGTCTCATCATCAAAGTAACTTGGCTCCTCCCTCAACCACTGAACACAAGGTTTTGCCTTCATCTCCTCACTGTCATAGCGAATGAAGGGCTGGTCATCCATGAAGCCAAAAGCAGTAAATGCAGGGACTCCTGGTGGGGCTTCAGACACAGCCAAGTAGAAATACTGCAGAGAGTGTGAGCCTGAGGTAAGAACAAGAGCAGCAAGTTCCAGTACTTACTGACTGAGGATCTAGAGAATGAATGTGTATGCATAAGTGTCTAATAGGAGAGATGGGGCACACAACAGAAAACAATAAGAAGACAATTACGACCCTCTTCAAAGATGAATATGCACTGAGAGAATTTGAAAAAATAAATATATACACACATACATATGTAAACACATACATATATATATGTATATATATTTATATATATATATAAGAAATAAGAGATTGACTTACTTTAAGGAATTAGCCCATACAATTTTGTTTTGTTTTTGTTTTTGCTTTTTAGGGCTGCGCCTGTGGCATATGGAGATTCCCAGGCTAGGGGTAAAATCGGAGCTAGAGCTGATGGCCTACAGCACAGCCACAGCAACACGGGATCTGGACCCCGTGGGCGACTTACACCGCAGCTCAGGGAAATGCCAGATCCTTAACCCACTGAGCGTGGCCAAGGATCAAACCCGCAACCTCATGGTTCCTAGTCGGATTCATTTCCCCTGTGCCACAAAGGGAACTCCAGTCCATGCAATTTTGGAGAGTTGGCAAAACCAAAATCTGCAGGGCAGACCTTCATGCTGGATAACTAGAGAAGATTTAGTGTTACAGCTTGTGTTCAAAGGCAGTCTGGAAGCAGAATTCCCTCTTCCTCAGAACACTTGAAACTTCAACTGATTGGATAAGGCCAACACACATTATCAACTAGGGTAATCTACTTTACTCAAAGTCTACTGATTTAAATGTTAATCTCAAGTAAAACATAACTTCATAGTGGAGTTCCCATCGTGGCTCAGCAGTAAGGAACCTGACTAGGATCCATGAGGACATGGGTTCGGTCCCCAGTCTCACTCAGTGGGTTAAGTATCTGGGGTTGCCACGAGCTATGGTGTGTCACAGACACAGCTCGGGTCCCATGTTGCTGTGGCCGGCAGCTACAGCTCCAATTCGACTCCTGGCTTGGGAACTTCCATATGCCATGAGGGTGGCCCTAAAAAGACACAAAAAAAATTTAAAAATTAAAAAAAAAAATCATAGCTGGTATTTGACCAGCTATCTAGGTGTCATGACCTAGCCAAGTTCACACAGAAGATTAACCATCACAAGTACTTAGCACAAGAGTCCCCTTGTGGCTCAGTGAATTAAGGATCTAGCGCTGTCATTGCTGTGGCATAGGCTGGATCCCTGGCCTAGAAACTTCTACATGCCATGGGTGCAGCTAAACAAAAAAGCAACCAAAAAAACCAATGCTGTCAAAAGCGTATAAATTAGGAGTTTCCGCTGTGGCACAGTGGGTTAAGAATCCCACTGCAGGAGTCCCCATTGTGGCTCAGTAGGTTAAGAACCCAATAAGTATCCATGAGTATGTGGGTTCTAGCCACTTGAGTGGATTAACAATCTGGCGTTGCTGTTGCTGTGGTGTAGGTCAGCAGCTGCAGCTGTGATTTGACCCCTAGCCCAGGAACTTTCATACACTGCAGAAGAATCCTATTGCAGCAGCTCATTTCACTGCAGAGGCAGTAGTTCAATCCCCAGCCTGGCACAGTGAGGTTCAAGGATCTGGTGTTGCATAGGTGTGGCCATTAAAATCATCCCATGCTGGAGTTCCCTGGTGAACTAGTGATTAAGGATCTGGCATGCCACTGCTGTGGCCTGTGTTCAGTCCTTGGCCCAGGAACTTCTGCATGCCACAGGTGCAGCCACTCCCACCAAGAAAAACAGGTACATAACACAAATACATAATATACAGAACATATACAACTGTATATGTAAATATATATAGTATGTATATTATCTATGTGTGTGTGTGTGTGTATATATATATATATATATATATACACACACACTATGTACATGAGAGAGAGGAGTATGCGAACAAGTCTTATTTATACCTTACACAAGGTACTAGGAACATAAATTCAAGCAGATGTATAATACAGAAAGGACAAATGCCCCATAACATCCAAGAGAGAAGAACGATTGTTAACTGTTTGTTCCATATTTCTCCCTTTTCCGCTTATTCTTACATTAGTGAAGATAAATGGAAATTTGAAATAAACGTTTCTCCCAATTCAGATTTTTATTTTTGATTATTATTACTTTTTTTTTTTTTTGCCTTATCTAGGGCGGCACCCGCGGCATATGGAGGTTCCCAGGCTAGGGGTCTAACAGGAGCTGTAGCTTCCGGCCTTCGCCACAGCCACAGCAACGCGGGATCCAAGCTGCGTCTGCAACCTACACCACAGCTCACGGCAACACCGGGTCCTTAACCCATGGTTCCTAGTCGTTTTGTTTCCGCTGAGCCACGAGGGTAACTCCCAGCCCCCTCTTTTCTAAATGGCTTTCAAAAACCGGAACCATCTTGGTGCTTCGCTTGTGGCTCAGAAATGACGACCCAGACTTAGTACCTAGGAGGATGCCGTTAGCTCCCTGGCCTCGCTCAGTGGGTTAAGGATCCTGCGTTTTCTTGAGCTGTGTGTAGCTCGGATCCTGCGTTGCTGTGGCTGTGGCGAAGGTAGGCAGCTGCCGCTCCAATTAGACCCCCTAACTTGGGAGCCTCCATATGCCGCGGGCGCGGCCCTAAAAAACAAAGGAAAAAGAGAGGAAGAGAGGAAGAAAGGAAGAGAGGAAGGAAGCAAGGAAGGAATGACGGAAGCAAGGAAGGCAGGAAAGAAAAAAAACCGGAAACATCTATATTGAGCAAGAGTTGAGTAGTTCGTAACTGCCGGCCTCCTCCTGAGAACCTCTAGCTTCCTTCTTGTTTGCACTACATACCCTTCTTTGACAGAGTCCGCGCCAAGTTTTTGAAAAGTCACCTTAAACCGAGATGCTCTGAAGTTCCATTTTGGAATCTTCCTCTGCGGGTCTCCCCAGCAACTCCTCCCAGCCCCCCACTCCCACTTCCCCACTCACGGGCTCGGGTCTCCCGCAGAGAGCTCAGGAAGGAGTGCAGGATGACAAGGGCCAACCACATCGCCTTAAGTGCTACGATTGGTCCCAAGCCTCCCGGGCATAACCCGGCCGGCTGCGGCACACAGCGCGAGGAGAGCCTGCTTCGCTCCAGCTCCGCCACAGGGTCGTGCCTCAGATCGATCTAACAGAAACCGAAACTGCTCGAACAGGAAGGGGGAGGGGAAAGCGGAGACAAAAGCTGCAGAAACAAGGTCCGGAAAAAAAACAGCGCTGGAGTTGATTTTGGAGAAAACTAAGTCTTGAATGAACAGAAAAACGCTCCTGGTCCCACAAAGCTAACTCGCACCAAGTCACCAGTAGCCCAGGGCTGGTCTAGACAGACCCGCCCCCTTATTGGGCTTCTGATCCTGAACGGCTCCCTCAGTTTAGGAGCCTTGGTTTCTTCCTTACCTAAATGCGAATGTTTGATCTACACATTGAAAACCACAAAGCAGTTCAAGTGTGATTAGCAACTTGGGAAAATGTAAACTACATATATATATATATATAGTTATAAAAAATAAGGTTCTATTTTTGGGTGATTTTTCCCTCCAGTGACAAGTTTTACGGAATGCATTGCCTTCCATTTAAAATATCCAATTAATCGGTAAATAACATTGTTATGTTCTACACCTTAAACTAACATAAGGTTACATGCCAATTTTATCTGAAAAACTGGGGAAATAATAAAATGTCCAATTAAAAAGAAAATGTAGCTCGGGTCTGATCCCCAGCCCAGGAACTCTGAATGCCCCAGAGTGGCCAAAAAAGGAAGAAAAAAACGTTCACGGATCCATGAGGGCTTAAGTTGGATCCCTGGCCTCGCTCAGTGGGTTAAGGATCCAGCGTTGCAAAGAGCTGTGGTGTAGGTCACATATGTGGCTTGGATCCTGCGTTGCTATGGCTGTGGTGAAGGTCAGCAGTTACAGCTCCGATTCAGCCCCTAGCCTGGGAACTTCCATATGCCGCGGGTGCGGACCTAGAAAAAAAAAAAAGAAATCAAGAAAGAAAGATGAAAACTAGAATGTTGAGTAACTACTGGGGTACTGAGGGGAAGTGAGATTTCTGTTAGGTCATAGGTTCGAGTTGGGGGTTGGGGGTGGAGGAAGCGCCGCCTCCCTACTTCCGGTTCAACGGGAAGGTTGTTGGAGGTGGCTAAGTACTGCGCAGTTTGAGAGGTGGGTGTGGAGGCAAGAGACACATTAAAAAAACAGAAACAAAGGACGGCCCCTTTCCCTCTCTGCCTGGCTTCTCTTTTGCTCACTCTGGGTGGTTGAAGGCATACAGGAGGAGGGACCAAAAGCCGGGACTTGCCCCACCTTCTATTTCTCTAATTTCGCCAAGGCTGCCCCTCTAAATCGTCACACCTCGACCCTAGCCGATCCCAAAGGTCATACTCGCTGGCGAGAATGGTATTGGGGAATTCCTGGAACAGCAGCACCAGCAGTAGAGCCCTCATGACTCCAATTTTGAATATCAAGGGCAAGATCTTTCAGGGGGACCCAATACAACATAACTTGCAGCTTGTAGCTAAAGCCAGAGGAGCAGAAGGAACAAAGATGTGGGTTAGTCCTCAGAAGAAAGCGAATATTGAGGCTGAGGGTTGAGCAATCAATTGTTTCTGTGCTCTTGATGACTGGCTTTGTGGTAAATTTTTATTTTTTTTTGTCTTTTTGCCTTTATGTAGAGCTGCACCCATGGCATATGGAGGTTCCCAGGCTAGGGATCTAACAGGAGCTGTAGCTGCCGGCCTTCGCCACAGCCACAGCAACGTGGGATCCGAGCCACAACCTACACCACAGCTCACGACAACACCGGATCCTTAACCCACTGAGCGAGGCCAGGGATCAAACCCACAACCTCATGGTTCCTAGTCGGATTCGTTAACCACTGAGCCACGAGGGGAACTCCTGTGGTAAAATTTTAAACCAGTAAGCTCCCTGGTGGCCTAGTAGTTAAGAACTTGGCTTTGTCGTTGCTATGGCTTGGATTCGATCCCTGACCAGGAAACTTCAGCTTGGGGAGGGGCGGGGGATGAAACCAGGAAGTGTCCTTTTTTTTTTTTAGGGCCGCACCGAGGCATATGGAGGTTCCCAGGCTAGGGGTCCGATAGAAACTGTAGTTGCCGGCCTATGCCACAGCCACAGTAACACCAGATCCGAGCCACATCTGCAACCTACACCACAGCTCGTGGTAATGCCAGATCCTTAACCCACTTAGTAAGGCCAGGGATTGAACCCATAACCTCAAGGTTCCTAGTCAAATTCGTTAACCACTGAGCCACGAAGGGAACTCCTACTTTAAGTTCTAAATGTACCCCACCTGACTTCCAAACCTAACCAGCTCAATATTTAAACATTCAGTCTAGTAGCACATTAACTCATGTTCATATAGCCCTCTACAGTATTCTGTTCCACGTTGGTTTTCAGCTAGTATGCTCTAGTAAGTCATGCTGATTGTTTAAAAAAAAAAAAAGAATACCAACTGATAAACAGTAAAATTAGTAAGTACTATAAATCCTCACGGATACTAGTCAGATTCATTTCTGCTGAGCCATGACAGGAACTCCCCTATAAATGCTAAAATATACTCACTAGCAATGTCTAGGCTACCATAATGACTATCAATAGATGAGTTCCTGTCATTGCAGGAGACTTGTGGTACCTAACAGTTCAGCCACATCATGACAAGCTTTGCAGCTGGGGTGAACATTCTTCATCCTGACATTTACAAAAATTATCACTTTGTCAAATCCTACTGCTAAAACTTTTTTTTTGTGTGTGTGTGTCTTTTCAGGGCCACTCTCGTGGCGTATGGAAGTTCCCGGGCTAAGGGTAAATTTGGAGCTGGAGCTTCAGCAGCCGGCATATACCACAGCAGATTCAAGCTGAAACTCGACACAATGCCAGATCTTTTAACCCACTGAACAAGGCCAGGGATCAAACCTGTATCCTCACAGATGCTAGTCAGATTCATTTCTGCCAAGCCACGACAGGAACTCCACTAATCAGATTCTTAACCCACTAACCCACGATGGGGAACGGGGAGCTCCTAAAACTTCTAAATACCATATTTGTTTGGCTTTTTTTTGTTTTTATTGTTAGTGTGCTGTTATTCTTGTGGTAATAATAGTTGTGCGATGTCCTATAAATGTTAGGACTTAGAATATGAAGAATAGAATGAAGTAAGGAAGTTTGAATACATCTCTAACATTGCTTTTAAATATAAACATTAACCTCAGGAGTTCCCATTGCGGCGCAGTGGAAACGAATCCAACTAATATCCACAAGGATTCAGGTGCAATCCCTGGCCTTGCTCAGTGGGTCGGGGATCTGGCATTCCGTGAGCTGTGGTGTAGGTTGCAGATGAGGCTCAGATCCCACCTTGCTGTGGCTGTGGTGTAGGCTGGCAGCTATAGTTCGGATTCGACCCCTAGCCTGGGAACTTCCATATGCCACAAGTGCGGCCCTAAAAAGACCAAAAAAAAAAAAAAAAATCAATCTCTTAGATCTGAGAGGGAACAAGGAAGCAATGACATAAATAATGAATCATGGTCTGAGATGTATGACATTGTACAAGAACTATGACAAGTAGTAATACCCTTAATACTATATAAGATTCAGTTCAAAGCACATAATTTGTCTAACACTTAAAAAGCCTGATAATTTTAACAAAACTCTCTGATGGCTTATAATTGCTAGCAATGTGAATACTGGTGGTTTAGAAGCTGTGTAAAAGTTTAAAGTACTCAGCACACTGTCAGTGCTCAGAATTCAAAGAAAATGATTAGCAATGATAAAGAAGGATTTTTGCTTGTTTAATTTTTCCTTTTTTGGCTGCAACCACGGCATACGGAAATTCCCTGGCCAGGGATCAAATCTGAGCCATGGCATACGGAAATTCCCAGGCCAGGGATCAAATCTGAGCCACAGCTGTGACCTATACCACATAGCTGCAGCAACACCAGATCTTTCACACTGTACCAGGCTAGGGATGGAATTGGCACTGACATAGAGAAAATGCTGGATCCTTAAACCGCTGCACAACATTGGGAACTCCTAGCTTACTGTTTTTAACAAATGTCATGAACATTTTTTTCTTGAACAGGTAGGATGATACTTTTTCTTTAACAACACATCAAATTTTGTTTCCTCCCCCCCACCCCCCAAAAAGACGAGTTCCCATCATGGCTCAGTGGAAACAAATGTGGCTAGTAGTATCCAAGAGGATGCAGGTTCAAACTCTGGTCTAGCTCAGTGGGTTAAGAACTCGGTGTTGCTGTGAGTTGTGATGCAGGTCACAGATGTAGCTCGGATCCCGAGTTGCTGTTGCTGTGGCTGTGGTACAGGCCAGCGGCTACAGCTCCAATTCGACCCCTAGCCTGGGAACCTGCATACACTGCAGGTACAGCCCTAAAAAGACAAAAAAGACCAAAAAAAAATTTTTTTTCTTTCCTTCCAAAACCCAGCAGAACCAAAATTAAGGGATTATTTGACGTTAACTCACAAGGTCAGGAAAAAACAAGGACACAGCAACAACATTTTGGACCTAAAAAGTAGATGAATGCTATTTTCTTGGCAGACCTGAAAAACACCAAATCCCTAGACAGCTGTTAAAAGCGAAGAGCCAATCTGACTCTATATCTCAGAAAAAGAACATTAGAAACTAGATTCACATAACAAACTACTTGAAATAATAAAACTCCTGAAATAACATTGAAAAAATGTCACCAGAAGTCAATACTAGAGGAGTCCCTGTCATGGCTTAGCGGTTAATGAATCTGACTAGCATCCATGAGGATGCGGGTTCAATCCCTGGCCTTGCTCAGTGGGTTAAGGATCCGGCGTTGCCGTGAGCTGTGGTGCAGACACATCTTGGATCCTGAGCTGCTGTGGCTGTGCTGTAGGCCAGCAGCTACTGCTCCGATGTGACCTCTAGTCTGGGAACCTCCATATGCCGTAAGTGCAGCTCTAAAAAAAAGGCAGCACTAGAGGAGTTTCCATGTAGCTCAGCAGATTAAGAACCCGACCAGTATCCATGAGGATGTGGGTTCCATCTCTGCCTTCGCTCAGTGGGTTAAGGATCTGGTGTTGTGATCAGCCTAAGCTGTGGCAAAGGCTGCAACTATGGCTCAGATCTGACCCCTGGCCCAGGAACTCTATATGCAGGTCGGCCAAAAAAAGGCAGTACTATCTACTGTATAGTTAAGTAGAGCCTTTTACACACTAACTAGAGGGTTTTTAAAAGACTGTAATAGCGCATATTGTTGCAATCTTAATAACGATTCCGCTGGTTGCAAAACCATATACATCTGCCCTAATGATACGTTTTAGAAAACTTAGAAACCTGAGCACTAAATCATTACCAATAAAGCTTCAACTAGGTCACAAAAATGTGTTTTGATGAATTACTTAAATACTGAGTTTAAGACTTGTAAATTTATGTGGTTTTGTTGATTTGAGGGACTCCAAAAATAATGGGAGTTCCTGCTGTGGCACAGTGGGTTAATGATTCAGCTTATCTCTGTGAAAGCACCGGTTCAATCCCCAGCCTGATACAGTGCGTTCAGGATTGGTGTTGCTGCAGTTGTAGCATAGGTTACAGCTGCAGTTCAGATTTGATCCCTGGCCTGGGAACTTTCACGTCACGCATGTGGCCAAAAAAGAAAAAAACGTATTCATCAGTGCTCAAGAAAGATGATTCAGGAGTTCCTGTCATGGCGCTGCGGAAACGAATCCGACTAGGAACTATGCGGTTGCAGGTTCGATCCCTGGCCTTGCTCAGTGGGTTAAGGACCTGGCGTTGCCATGAGCTGTGGTGCAGGTTGTGGATGCAGCTCAGATCTGGCATTGCTGTGACTGTGATGTAGGCTGAAAGCTGTAGCTCTGATTCAACCCCTAGCCTGGGAACCTCCATATGCCTTGGGTGCGGCCCTAAAAAGAAAAAGAAAAAAGAAAAAATGGTTCAACGTGAAAGAGTTACACCATGGGTACAGATAGTGCCAGTCATGCCACACAAAAAGTACAGGGTCTCAGCCAAACTTTTAGGAAGCTTTCTGGATGATTTAATTTGGAACTGTATTATCACTGTATTCAATGATTTCAGGACATGCAGCAAAATGTTTATAAATGAAATAACTTTAAATATTTGCCTCAATAAACTTTTTATTCACTACCATACATTTTTTAAAAATGACAGAAAAATAAATGATATGTCTAAGGAAGTTAGAATTGGAATTATTATGAAACTGGGAAAATCTGAGCTCACTGTAGTGCTAGGACAACAAAAGCACTAGGACATTTCATCAAACTTTTTATATTCACTTTCTTAGGGTAAGGAATGGCAGAAATATAAAAAAAAAATAATATAGCATGCAACTGCTATGGAGACAGGGCACTCAGATGACAGGTGTACTGTTATGTTTGAACCCGGTCTTCATGATGAATGTCTGACATGGCATATCAGAATACGCCCTGCTCTAAGGAGGTCTACATGGGCATCTCTGCTCCCGAGGCAACTCCAACTGGGCAGAAGCACTGGCAGAGGGTGGAGGGAAGATATCCTGAGTGACTGACTTACTGAGGGGCTGACTCCATAAGATCACCACCCATTACACAGAACTGATTAGGAAAGGAATCGTTTCCTCACTGATTGAGAGGAAAAAGAAACTTATTTTAGGTGGAACAGTCTGGATGGGCTCCAACCCAAGAAACAAAAGTGAAGGCAGAATGTTCTCCTGAAGGGGAACAGACAAGAGGGCATTTTCCATTCCCACAGGGAGCTTCCCTAAAGCAGCTGCAGGGGGCTCTTGTCTGCCAGAATCCACTCCACACCCTGCGGGCCCCACCCTGCTTGGAAGAGGTCAGGAGAATGATCAGTGAGGGCGTCAAACAGGCCGAGGACAGGAGTGTGTGCCCTCACTGACCTGGTTCTAGGATTCAGTTAACACAGGTCAACACCAATTACTTATCGTTCTGAACCCTTCTCTAAACTCCTGGAAGGGCGGGTTGAACTGAAACAGTGTCTATTTCTCTGTTCTGGAGTTCCCCCTCTCTCCAAAGTAACCTCTTCCGGCGGAGCAGGTAGAGGATTCTCAGGCAAAATTCAGGCTGTTTTCCCACCCTCCCTTCCTTCTTTATCACGTGTTGTGTTCAGGATGAATTCTCTTGGTATTGACTTTTTGAAGGCAAAAGGGCAGACAGGACTGACTGGGGACTCACATACCTACACACAGTACCTGAGGAGACAGAAGGGCAAAGGGGAGGGAGACAATTTACACTGCTCAATGGGCTTAAGAAAAGAGACAAAACTATTTCCATTACTTTTTCTCTTATCCAAATATACTTTTCGGGGTTCCTGAAAGTAATCCACAAGGGGATCAGTGGCATCTTGGGAGCACTGGGACACATGTTCGATCCCAGGCCTGGCACACAGAGTTAAGGATCCGACTTGCTGAACTGCAGCTAAGGTCACAACTGTGGCTCAGATCTGACCCCTGGCCCAGGAACTCCGTATGCCATGGGAGGGCCAAAAAGACCAAAAAAAAAAAAAAATATATATATATATATATATATATTACACCTTTCACTTCAGTTTTTCCCACAATTTTTTTTTTCCTTTTGCTTATTACTCCTTGGCATATGGAGTTCAGGGTTGGGGATCAGATCTGAGCTGCAGCCCCAGCTGCAGCAACAGCAACGGCAGATCGGGGATAGAACCTGCATCCTGACACACTGCAGAGACGTCACTGTCTCCTGCAAAGCTTAGCTACTGAGGGTAGCAAAAAGCTCAAGGAACTGGTGGGGCTTCCCACGCTCTTAACTAAAATGGTTTCCCATGTTGGTACCAAAGTCACCCTTGGTTACACTGGAAGAGAGAAAAAAATAATCAAGTAGGGTTTCAAGTTAGTTATTTCCCTTTTCTGTTTTAAAAACCTTTTTATTGTTGCTGGTATAATGATGTTGTGCAACTTAAAAAAAATTAAAGATGGAAAAATAGCTGACATGGGTTTTCACAATGCAAAGGAAAAAGCATTTTAAAAAAACACCAAAATTTACACATATTATTCACCAAAATCTACTCACAATTCTGTGAAATCATCAGATATTATCATACCAGATTAACCAAAAAAAAAGTCAGAAATGAGACTCAGAAGCACTCAGAACAGAGTTCCCTTGTGGTATAGCAGGTTAAGGTTCCAGTGCTGTTATTCAGTGGCTTAGGTTCAAGTCCTAGCCTGGGAACTTTCATGTGCTGGGGCACAGCCAAAAAAAGGTGCCCAGAGCAAAATTACAGTTTGTGGAACCCAGATCCTCTGATACCCAGCCCACTGCTCCAGTTACTACGGCAAGTTGAATAGGAAGGGACCTCAGAAATCAGGTGACCGATCCTCTTGGCATGTCACGCTTTATACAAAATCTAGAGTGGTTGATTTAACGATGGAAAACCATCTACCAAGGAAGCTTATTCCTATGTGTGTGTGTGTTTTTTTTTTCCAAATCTTTATACCAAGTTGAATTCTCTCTCCCAGAAGCCTGTACAAAAAATGACCAGGAGTTCCCTTTGTGACTTCGCAGTTAACGAACCCTACTAGGATCCATGAGGATGCAGGTTCAATTCCTGGCCTCACTCAGTGGGTTAAGAATCAGGCATTGCCATGAGCTGTGGTGCAGGTTACAGAGGCGGCTTGGATCATGCATTGCTGTGGCTGTAGTGTAGGCTGGCAGCTGTAGCTCTGATTTGACCCCTAGACTGGTAACTTCCATATGTCACGGGTGCGGCCCTAAAAAGCAAAAAAAAAAAAAGAAGAACCCAACTGGTATCCATGAGGATGGGGATTCAATCCCTGGCCTTGCTCAGTGGGTTCAGGATCCAGCATCGCCACAAGCTGTGGCATAGGTGGCAGATACAGCTCAGATCCCACATTGCTGTGGCTGTGATGTAGGCCAGCAGCTGCAGATCCGACCCCTAGCCTGGGAACTTCCGTTTGCTGTAGGGATGGCCCTAAAAAGAAAAACAAAACAAAAAACAAAAAACAAGCTGACCAATTTCTGACCTCTATGGTCTAACAGAATAGGTATAATTCTTCATACAATAGCCCTTCAAATATCTGAAATCTCTGTAGTCATAAATAAGGCATATTGTATCAAAATAAATGGCTGTCCTCAGTGGGCCAGGTAGTCCAAATGTCCTAGCCTGCCATTACCAGAAATATGAAGTTCCTCTTAACTAATCTTTGAGGAGGCATGTTAATTAACTCAAATGATGCCATGGGTACAGCCCTAAAAAGCAAAAACAAGACAAAACACCTCAAATGATATTTGGGCTTGATATCTACTAGGCACTAGGGATGCATTAATAAGAAAGTAAAACATGTCCTGTGTGTGAGCAGCTCAGAACACCCTCCCTGAGGAGGTGACATTTGAAATGAGCCCTGAGGATGAACAGGAGTTGACAGGCAGGTGTGGTCTAGATAGAGGGAAACCACTGGCAACAAGTCCTTTATGTACACTGGACAAAGTTGTGGATTCGCAGGACTGATCAAATCCCAGGAGGAGGCACCTAGAGCCTGGCTCTGGAGCGTGAGATGCCTTCCACCTGGACAGCCTGGACCGGAGTATTTCCTTCCCCACCCACTTGGCTGTGTGACCTCAGATGAGTAACCTTCCCTCTGTGCACCTGTTTCCTCATCTATAAAACACGTGATGCCTTAGGGATGTGGTGAGGAGTGGTTGCACTGATACATGCAAAGGGCTCAGAACAGTGTCTGGTATATACCTGATGCTCAACCCATATTTGCTCTGGTGGCTGGAGGCTGATGACAGAGACTGGCCCCGAAAGCCCTCCTTGCCCCCTGCTGTAAACAGAAGCAAAGGTGAGCTTTCATTCACAGAAAGGCCCCTCTGCCCATTATGTAGAGAAGAGACCGGTGAGGATAAGAATGCATGTGTGGGGATCCCTTAGAAGGCTGCTGCAGAGGCCCAGCTTGAGGCCTAGATTACTCCTCTCCACCCTGAATTTCTCTTCCCACCTCAATTCTTATTCATATTCCTAACAGCATCCTACTCCTGGCACAGAGTCAATATAAAGAAGGAATTACTTGGAGTTCCCATTGTGGCTCAGTGGTTAATCAACCTCAACTAGTAACCATGAGGATGAGGGTTTGATCCCTGGCCTTGCTCAGTGGGTTAAAGGCCTTTTTCTGTCACCGAAAGGACCAGCAATTCCTGTGTGTGCTTTACAAAGATCTCATAGACCACAGTTGCCACTCAGTGCTACAGAGAGGAAGATGCTGGGTCTTGTGAGGAAGGTAAACCCTTTTACTGTCTTGTCTAAACTAGGTACAAACTTTGGGGTGGCTTGCCCTATTACCTCCTTTTGAACTGTTATAGAAAAACTAACTACTTAATTCTAAACACAATTCTGAATACAACAATAGCTTGCAATCCTGGATTCTGCTAGTAAAAATTACTTGTGAATGCATAATATGGCACTTCACTTCTAAAATTCCCAGACACTAGAGGCCTGGAAATTTCTCTATCTGCACAATGTAGAAATATCTGTTACGGCAGTATTTCACATTATCCTCTGTAATCTCCTAGAGAATTCTGGGTGTAAAGGAAATATTACTTGACCCAAAGTTGAAAATGGCAGCAAAGCCCTACACAGATAGGGCTTTGGCCTGAATGAGGCTTTACTATCCAGACAAATAAAAATACTACATGACCTCTAGGAAAGTGAAAGCTGGTTATATTAATCAAGTCTCCTTTTGTCTGAAAATGGCAAAAACTAACTCAAGATTGTCAGAATAGGGATTCACTGCCTTATTTAACAAATTAAAGGAAAAGCAGGGATATAGAACCTCAGGTCTAAATAGAACCAGGGACTCAAATGCAACAGAAACTTTCCATCTCTTATTTCCTCTTTTCTCTATATCAGTTCAATTTTTTTCAACCTCATTCTTCATTATGCTGTAATCATAGCCACCTCTATTTAGGTTCCTAACTCTCATCTTTGCCAACAAAGAAAGACAGGGCCACTCTTTCTGGTCCAGGCACAGAAAATTGCAGGATAGAATCCTGAAACAAGGGTCTAAATATCAGCATGCCTCTGCTGTGCCGAGCTCAGAGACTGGTGGAAGAGTAAGCTGGCAGCAAGCTATCCTCAGTTTAGGAGCTGATCTAAGAATCAAAGATCCTAGGGGATTCCAGAGCTAAGAAAGCATGACTCTAGCAGTGGCCCCAGAAACAGGAGGTGGCTTATTGATTTGGCTGGTTTTTCTTTATTCCAGGAGTCAAGCCAGGAGGCATAAAAACTCTGCTCTTTCAATCATTCTACCACTTTTTTGGTAAAAGCTTAATTCTCTGAAATCCCTTCCTACCTAAAATACCTACACCATTGTACCTTTCAAAACCCAATTCAAATGTCTCTTCCTTTTTTTTTTTTTTGTATTTTTGCCTTTATGTAGAGCCGCACCCATGGCATATGGAGGTTCCCAGGCTAGGAGTCTAACAGGAGCTGTAGCTGCCGGCTTTCACCACAGCCACAGCAACACGGGATCCGAACTGCATCTGCAACCTTCACCACAGCTCACAGCAACGCCGGATCCTTAACCCACTTAGCGAGGCCAGGGATCGAACCCGCAACCTCATGGTTCTTAGTCGGATTCGTTAACCACTGAGCCACGAAGGGAACTCCTGTCTCTTCCTTTTTGAAACCATCCTGAGTCTCCTAGAAAACATAGTTCCCTGACTTCTCTGGCATTTTGCACTTCTTTCAGCAATAACCACAGTAGTTATCTGTAAGCCTGTCTTTTCAGTTACTAAATCATTAGTTCCTTCAGCACAAGAACTGTTTTTGTGCATCCTTCCCCCAACTCCTGCCAATCCACCCTGGACCTAGCAATATCCCTTGAGTACAACAAATGTGTAATGAATAGTTGTTGAAACGCCTTGAATTGGCGTTTGGCTTTAGGGTTTAAGATCTGATACAGAGGAAAGCAGAACTTCAAAGTAAACACAGCCTGACAAAACGGCAGGAGGTAGAAATGGACAGGGCGAGTAGAGAAGGAAAAACGAGAGGTGGCATTAGGTCACACAGGTAGGAAGTGACAGAATCAAAATCCACACCCAGGTCTCCTTGGTTTCTGCCGCCCTGCACTTTGCCTCTGACACTGAGGATATCACCCTACAGAATGAGACTCAGGTAACTGGGGGGATTCGCTGGGGAAAGGAGGAAGTTGAGATGACTAGAACTAGAACACAGCCCATGGAATGCCAGTCTGCACGCCCAAAGATGGCTTGAAAGAGGTTAAAAAAAGAAAAGAAAAAAAGATTAAGGAACAAAATGTACAAGTGAAATGCAGGTGATGTCCAAAAAAAGCTTTCCTTTCCCTTCAAAGTTTGACTCAGCTTACTTTGCGAGTGTTAAGCTAAGATGGGAGCAGCATGAGTGGTATTGGGTGCCGTACAGAAGACTAGGGAGAGGCTGGCCTCTGAGAACCACTGCAAGACAGTGTAAATTAAGCGGTGGGAAGAAACAGGATTGCAGAAAGATGAGAACTGAGGAAACTAAAATAAATGCAGACCACTTCTCTCACTGCAGCAAAGGGAAGATTGTTGCTGCAGAGGTCAATAAAGGCTTTCTTAAATACTGATTTGAAAGTAAAAAAGAAGGAAGCACAAGAGAGACTGATAATTTTAAGAAAAAAAGAAGACTATGAAAATAACTCTAAAGGAGTTATGATCAAGACTACAATGAGTTTGGAACAGGCTATATTTCCAGAGCAACATTCTGGAATTAGCTGTCTGTTTTCCCAGCTGGACCTCAGATTCTTGAAGGAAGGGATTATTTCTGTCTTGTTCACTGGTTCCCATGGAACCTAGCACAATGCCTAACACAACCCTGCAATAAAAGTGTTCCCTTTTTCTTTTCTTTTTTTCTTTTTAGGGCCACACCCAGGGCATGCAGAGGTTCCCAGGCTAGGGGTCAAATCGGAGCTGTAGCTGGCAGCCTGCGCGACAGCCACAGCAACCTGAAAACCAAGCCACATCTGCAACCTACACCACAGCTCATGGCAATGCCGGACGCTTACCTCTCTGAGCAAGGCCAGGGATCAATCTGCATCCTCGTGGATGCTAGTCAGATTTGTTTCCACTGAGCCAGGACAGAAACTCCTACAAGTTTGTTTCTGATTGACTCTTCCTTCAGTATTTGGGGAGTACATGCTTAATGAGTGTCCTCAGTGATCCATAGCCTACCTCTGCTGCAAAGAAAAAGAGTAATTTCCATAAGCAACATGCAAAGCTCTTGGCTTCCCTCGCAAGTTTGACAAAACAGAAGGATCACTGTGCTTCCTTGAACAGCCAAAAAGAAGACTGTAGAAAGTTGTTTTAGGCCAGCGGCTACAGCTCTGATTCAGCCTCTAGCCTGGGAACCTCCAAATGCCACTGGCGCAGCCCAAAAAGCCAAAAACAAACAAAAAAAAGAGTTGTTTTAAACTTTTACTTTTGAATGGGATCACATATGGAATCCCCCATATACCAGAGTGCACAAAGATGCGGTGTCTACTTCTCTACAAATGATCTCTTCTTCCTCACAATTCCCCATCTATGAACTTAGGCCAGCCCAATGAACAAGCTCATAGAGATCTTCAAAAGCCACTCCAGAGATTTAGGTTTTACCGAACAGGTGAAGGATAAAGGTCATCATTAAAGACGACGGAGTAGGGGAACGACTACAGTCAGAGTTTTGAGCCAGAAATATCACTAAGGAGGCAGTACAAAGGAAAGACTGGAGTGGGCCAAGGAGCTGAGACCAAATGCTCAGATAAAGGTAGAGAGGCAGTTGCCACAGTCTAAGGAAAGACTTGAAATAGGACAGTCGAAGTGAAAATGGAAGGAGACAGCTAAGATCTTCAGAAATGTCAGAAACTGGAGTTCCCTTCGTGGCTCAGTGGTTAACGAATCCGACTAAGAACCATGAGGTTGCGGGTTCGATTCCTGGCCTTGCTCAGTGGGTTAAGGATCCAGCGTTGCCGTGAGCTGTGGTGTAGGTCGCAGACGCGGCTCGGATCCCGCGTTGCTGTGGCGAAGGCCGGCGGCTACAGCTCCTGTTAGACCCCTAGCCTGGGAACCTCCATATGCCGTGGGTGCGGCTCTACATAAAGGCAAAAAGACAAAAAAAAAAAAATTGGCAATTAATTAAATGGGAGGGGATACAGGAGAGGAATAACAACTTAATTAACAAAGCATTAAAGCACTAGACATCAATAGCAAAGAAATTGCTCTTTTAGGAGTTCCCGTTGTGGCGCACCAGGAAAGAATCCGACTAGGAACCAAGAGGTTGCAGGTTTGGTCCCTGGCCTCATTCAGTGGGATAAGGATCCGGCATTGCTGTGAGCTGTAGTGCAGGTCGCATACGTGGCTCAGATCTGGCGCTGCTGTGGCTCTGGCATGGGCTGGCAGCTGTAGCTCCAATTTGACCCTTAGCCTGGGAACCTCCATATGCCACAGGAGCAGCCCTTAAAAAAAAAAAAAAAACACATCTTCCATGTAGAGATTACCTCCAATATTGAATCCAGTAGTTTCACATCCTGAGGGTCCTGATCTTTAGGACCTCCGTTTGGAATCTCTCTGAGGTGCTTTATGGGAACAGGGAGAGGACTGGAGGGGCTATCACTTTTGGGTCACTTTCTAAGAAGTGGAATTCTTAGGGAAGATATTCTAGTTCCTTAGGGATTCACTGAAGGGAAATCAGGGTATGATCGATAACAACACTGTGTTGACCCCAGAGAGAACAAAGGTCTGAGTGTGAGATACAGGGAGTTCCCGAAGTCTCTCTGACAGATAAATCCATCAGCCTCTGGACCCTACCTAATCCTTCTCCAGTCCTAATGTTCTTGATCCTAAATCTGAGCTCAGTCTTGCCAGCAACTCTGGAGTAAATCAGAAGGTCTGAAACTTCAGCAACAGGAGAAGCAGAGTTGGACTCACTGAGGGAGACAAAGAAAAAAGACTACAAAAGGGAGAAACAGAGGAATGCAAACGAACAGATGTGACTCTACCACCTGGATGGTACCTTTCATTCTCCTGTGGTTTCCAGTAAGTCATTAGCAGATCAACTGTCATCTTCTTCTTCAAAATCAAATAAAAATTCAAATCTGTACTTGGAAAACAGAAACTTTCAGGACACCTAGGGACATCTTTTCAGGACCATGGAGAGCAGAAGGTGTCCTGCCTTTAAAGCAGGAGTTCCTCATCAAAACGGCTAAGGAAAGTCACATCTCAACAGGCAGAAGAGGGAAAGAAAGAATAAAGGGTAGTGGAGTCATTCAAGGGAGAGCATACAGACGAGGCACAAAGACTTGGAATATGAGACCCCAAAGGGCCCTATAGGGCACCCAATCTAAATTCCTCACAGGAGGGACATTCTTGAGCCAGAGAAGAAAATTCTCAGTACCTTCGTTATAGCCAACAGCTCTCTTCAGCCACTTATCTCAAAAGGAATCTATATGGAATTGAGACTTTTTCAATTTCCCTGGAAGAAACACAAACAAAATAACCTTCAGCTGATGGCCTTAAAAAGAGCATTACAAATGGGAACCAAAAACATGATAAAGGTAAAGAATCTCACCTAGGGAGAATTAACACAAGAGTTGCCAACTAAAGGTTAGTCCTCGGGTCTCCTGACACTCGTGCAGTGTTTTTTCTTTATAGCTGTTGGGTGGTTAAGGACCTAGATTCTCCTTCTGGCTCTCATACACCAGCTATGTGACCTTAGGAAAATTATTCATTCTAAGCCTTGGTTTCCTCTTGAACTACGGCTTCCTATGTGTCAGACACTGTGAAGGAATAGGAAAGAAAGACAGTTTCTGCTCTCAAGTAGCTCCCAGCCCAGTAGAAGACAAATATAAACATATCAATAATTCAAGAACAGTTCCCCAGCGGCCTAGCGATTATGGAACCCACATTGTCACTACTATGATAAGGGTTCAATCCTTGGTCTGGAACTTCTGTATGCTGCAGGTGCAGTCAGAAAGAAAAAAAACAAAAATTCGTCTTAAAAACTCTGTATTGATGAAAATGGAATTCCTGATGTGGCTCAGCAGGTTATGAACTTGACATAGGGTCTGTGAGGAAGCAGGTTTATCCCTGGCCTCACTCAGTGGGTTAAGCTTAAGATGCAGCATAGGTTACAGATGCAGCCCAGTTCCGGATACCTTGGCTGCAGCTCCAATTGGACCCCTAGCCTGGGAACTTTCATATACCTCGGGTTTGGCCCTAAAAAGACCAATAAAATATGAAGACTTAAATGTAAAAATAAAAAACACTAAGAAAATCTAGGAAAGTAAATCAGAATCTGGGGGTCAGGCTGGAATTCTTAATGAGGACAGTACGTCATGTATGCACAAATTGATAAGCAAAAGACAGAACCCAACAGGAAAAACAGGCAAAGGACAGGATTAGAAATGCACAGAAAAACAAATCCCAATGACAAACAACAATAACAAAAAGATACCCAAAATTACTAAGGAAAACAAAATGTAATTCAAATAACTTAAGATATCTTTTTACTGGCTAAAAAAAAATAAATAAAAACATACATAACTCTCTTCTGCGGATGTGGGAACGGGGAAAGCTCATACATTGCTACCAAGAGGAACGTAAAGAATAACAGCCTTCTTAAAAAGTAGTAAGGTAGAGTTCACGTTGTGACGCAGTGGAAACGAATCCGACTAGGAAC
This sequence comes from Catagonus wagneri, assembly GCA_004024745.2. NCBI lineage: Eukaryota > Metazoa > Chordata > Mammalia > Artiodactyla > Tayassuidae > Catagonus > Catagonus wagneri. Next base: position 12,943,702 of record PVHT021183524.1, on the reverse strand, counting down.
CATGAGGTTGTGGGTTCGATCCCTGGCATCACTCAGTGGATTACGAATCTGGCATTGCCATAAGCTGTTATGTAGGCTGCAGACGCAGCTCGGATCCCATGTTGCTGTGGCTGTGGCTGTGGCATAGACCGGGGGCTACAGCTCCAATTAGACCCCTAGCCTGGGAACTTCCATATGCCACAGGTGTGGCCCTAAAAACACAAAAAGCCAAAAAAAAAAAAAAAAGTAGTAAGGCGATATCTATTAAAATGAGTACTATAGTTGTTCTCCACAGATATCAAAATCTACCAAAGTTCAGGTCCCTTCTAAAAAATGGCATAGTAGTTAGCCCTCCATACCATAGCCATAGATGTGGAACCCACAGATATAGAACCCATCGATATGGTGGGCTGATTGTAAATAATACCCTTCAACCCAGGAATATTTCTCATAGAAACTAATCCACTAGCACATAAGGACATAAGTTCAGAGACTCTTTAATACTGCCTATACAACAGCAAAAAAAAAAAAGGACACTATGTAAATGCCCACGTGCTGATAAAATGTTGGAAAATGTATGTTACCTGCAGAACAAGACCCACTATGCAATCATTAAAATGTTTTAATGAAAAATATTAGGAGAAATTTTTAAATATGGAAAATATCAATACTGGATCCACTGTCGGGAGAGATTATCTCATAATATGCTGGTGTGGGCATAAATAAGTACAACCTTATGGGAAGGAAACTGGAGATGATTAGAATTTTAAATTTACATGCCTTTTGACCCAGCAACTCAAATTCCAGGGATCCAATTCCTGGAATTCTAATTCTACTAATACAGGTGGTATGACAGCCTAAAGATAAAAGTACACCTATATCAAATAATTATGTTGTACACCCTAAATTAATACAGTCTTATTTGTCGATTACATCACAATAAAACTGGGGGGAAAGATGTATGTGCAAAGATATTCACTACACCCTTTATTTAATAAGACTTGGAAAGACCCTAAATGTCTATCTCTAAACAAAATAATTGAATAAATTATATATCTACACAATACAGTAATAATGAAGATGTGAAAAAGAACAAAGCAGTTCCATGCTACTGAATGGAAAGATAAAACATAGCCAGTGTAAAGTATAAAAAGAAAACTGCTGACTGTCTTTCTGTATGTTTGAAATTTTTCTTAATTAAAAAAAATGTGGGAAAATTAGATGCTTTGATTTTTTCTGAGTATGAATTTCAGAAGTCTGGACGGTTGAACCCTTTCCCTCTTTATACTACCATATCTAACCATGACCAGTTTTCTACCTGCACTACTAATACATCCTTTTCTTCTATATGATTCAGCGGTTCCAAGATATCCTCCCATATAAAAGATGTATCGGGTATATTTTCCTGATATAAATACAATATTAAATATTTTAAATTATTCTTCATATTACTGTAATTCATTTTTGCATATTCCTGGGTTGGAAATCTCTTGGTATAAATCAACACAACTCAGCGTTATTCCACCTCTCCTGAACTACAATCCCTTTTAATTTTTTTTTTTTTTTGGTCCTTTTAGGGCCACACCCAAGGCATATGGAAGTTCCAAGGCTAGGGGTCGAATTGGAGCTACAGCTGCGGCCTTCACCACAGCCACAACAATGCAGGACTCGAGCCACGTCTGTGACCTACACCACAGCTCATGACAGCATCAGATCCTTAACCCACTGGAGGGAGGTCTGGGATCGAACCCTCGTCCTCATGGATACTAGTCAGGTTCGTTACCACTGAGCCATGACAGGAACTCCCCCTTTTAATTTTAGACAAGGAATACCTTTCCTTGTTTAAAGAATGTACTTGTAGCTTAGTAAACTCATAAATCAGCTGACCAAGTTTCACAGGCCATAAATTCATGTTAAGATCTCAAATTTCCCATATAATTTTGTACGTTATATAGACACATGGAAATAAAAGATCATAGCATTCTGTCCACCTTCTTTCTCAATTATTCTCTCTTGAAAAATACTGGGTACTTCATTATTGTTGTTCTATGCCAGGGGTGAGTAAACTATGCCCAGCTACCTGTGTTTCTACAGTCCACCAGCTATAAACTGTTTTTACATTTTTTTAACGATTGGGGGTAAACTCAAAAGGACAAGGAAATTTCAAGACAGGTAAAGATTTATATGAAATTCAAATTTCAGCAATGCTCACTCATTTAGTATGGTCTAATGCTATTTTCATGCTACAAAGACAGAATTGAGAATGGGCAACAAAGGCAAAACTGTCCAATCTGGCTCTTTACAGGAAAGGTCTGACAACCCATCTATAACATACTATATGCCCTTCATAATTTTAGAGTTTCACCTAGCCATTCTCCCCTCTTTCCTTCCATACTGAGCAAAAAAGTCCTCATAATAATCTATCAGTCTCCAGGCCAACATTCTTCATACTCCTCAGAAATGCACATCTTTCTGGAAATTTCCTTAGTATAACCACCCGGCCACACACAAATGGAAAGCCAGAATGAAGTGCTAGCCAACACCTTAAGAGTTACCAATCAAACCCAGAACCAAATCTCACTACTCTCCCTACAAAGCAAAGCTAAAGAGGCTGACTGCCCAGTCAGTGGCTTTCAAACTGCCCTACATTAGAATTGAAACAGTCTGTGAACTACAGCAAGTACTGCTGCTAAAATTCCCAACAGCCAAACAATTAGGAAAAAGAAGTTAATAGTGTGATTATATCAAGTTTAATCCTCTTCAAATCACTGACTACAGAAAAAAGAAAAGTGAACAAAAAAAGCGAAGAACAGTGAAGAAAAAGCAGACCGATTGAATTTCGCATGCCTGACCCTAAATCTTTATACCTTTCACATTTAATATTTTCTCCAAGTAAACAGTTCCTGGCTCCTAGAATGAGAGGTTAAATACTGACAGTGTTCATAAACATCACAACTTACATGGGAACAAGCTAGGCCACTGGGCCATTTCCTCTCAAAGAATACACCGAAATTTGTTCATTTCTTTCAGTCAGTATTCTATGTGCTACGTGTTGAGGGAGACATGGCAGGGCAAGCTGTCATTTCTACATTTCTGTCAGCAGTTCGTTCTTTCTTTCTTTCGGCTTTTTTGTCTTTTTCTAGGGCCGCACCTGCGGCATATGGAGGTTCCCAGGTTAGGGGTGCCACAGCCACAGCAACGCCATCGAGCGGTGTCTGCAACCTACACCACAGCTCACGGCAACGCCGGATCCTTAACCCACTGAGCGAGGCCAGGGATCGAACCTGCAACCTCATGGTTCCTAGTCGGATTTGTTAACCATAGAGCCACTACGGGAACTTTTTTTTTTCCTTGCTTTTTTGGGGCCGCGCCCACGGCATATCCCAGGCTCATGGTTGAATCGGAGCTACAGCTGCCTTCCTACACCACAGCCACAGAAAAGCAGGATCCGAGTCACGTCTGCGACCTACACCACAACTGACGGCAACGTCGGATCCTTAACCCACTGGGCAAGGCGAGGGATGCAACCCGCATCCTCATGGATACTAACCAGATTCGTTTCCGCTGCACCACAACGGAACTCCCTCTATCAAGCCGTACTTGGCACTACTCCTGCCCAGTCCCAGCACACTGCTACCCAGCCTCGACTTCTCCCCAATCCCATCACCCCTTTACCTAGCATCCACCCCTCCCCAGCTCCACCAACTCTACTCAGCACCTCCTTCCAGTCTCATCACATCTCCATCGGCCGACTCTTCCCCAGCCTCATTACCTCACCCTTTTCCTCCAAAGTCACAGGCCCGCGAAGCTTCCAGCAACAGGAGAGGAAAGTAAAGAGGCATTAACGCAGGAATCTGGAGTCCCCACACAAGCACCATCTGCTCTTCGGAGAAACTCAAGTCGCAGCCCCCAAACAGGAAAGAGACGGGATTGGCTCGCACCCAGAACGGCTGTTTACCGCGTGCTCGCAGCAGTAGGGCCCCGAGCCAGGAGCTGAGGATACAAAGGTGAGCAGTAGAGTCCCAATACCAGCTCTCTTGGGGCTCCCACTCAAGCGGAGGAGGTAGATAATTTCCATAAAGCCGGCCTAGCAGGGACAAGGCTAGGGACAGGCGCAGCGCACTGCACGGAGAGCTAAATTAATCCGTGCATGTTAAAAAGCCTGACACTCAACTAGTCGGAAGTGACGTGACAGCTGAGATCCGCAGGTCCGCCACGTAATTGGACGCCGCCTCGGCGAGCCACCTTTCCCCGGACCAGCTTGGAGAGAAGTGTAGCTCAAAGTCCGTAACTCGCCCTTGCCCCGCCTCCAGCGGCTCCCAGCTCCACCCGGCACTAGGCGAGCCAGGCGAGAGCCCCGGCCCTCACTCTGTCCGGGTCTCGCCCACCCGGGCGCGGATAGGCGCCCTGAGGGCAATGGGCTTCAGCGTTCCGCCGCGCGCATGCGCGGTCCTCTTTTCCCAGAGGAGTCCTCGGATTACCTGGACAACCGCATTTCAGCCACCTGTCCCTCCGGGTCCCTTCTCGCCCTTGACTCCTCCTGCTGGTTCTCACCTCCATCCCCCAAACTTCTTCTTCCGCAGGCGTCGCTAGGCCCTCCCGCGGCCGCCCGCCGACACCCCGGCTTCCACTGACACGAGCCTCTCGGCGTGGCTTCCGCTTCCGGCGAGTATTGTGTGTCGCGCTGCGGGGCGGGGGCGGGGGGAGGAGGAAGGAGGGAGGCAGCGCTCCGGCGGCTCCGCGCCCCGCACTCCCGGACCCGAAGCCGGGAAGGTAGGTGCTGTCCCGCCGCGGCGCCCGGGCCCTGGGGCCTGCCCCCGCCGGCCGGCTCCGCACGCCGCGTCCTAGCGCCCCGCGACTGCGTCACCGGCCCCCCGCACGTAACCACTGCTGCCTCCGCCCGCCTCGGGCCCGGGCGGACGTTTTGCCGCCCCGGCGACGTCAGCGCGTCCAGCGTTGCTTGGCTACCCCGCCGTTCCCCCGTCCCGCTGCCGCTCAGCTCCCCGGGTGAAACTCTGACGCCGTCACCGCGGGTCTCGGCCGCGTCATAGCGGCGGGCATCCCACCTTCACGTCACACCTCCTTCTCACCTGGACACGCATCCCTCCCTCCCTGCCAACCACGGCGTTTCCTCTCCCCCCTCTCCAGTCCCCCTGCGCTAGATCTGGCGGGAGAAGATGGAGACGGGGGTGGGACCGAGTTGTGGACCACGCTCCGGAGAGGGGGTCGCAAGGTGGGACCCAGGACAGTGCTAGAAACAAAATGAGGACGTTTCCGAAGTTTGCCCTCTACTGAGACACTAGGAGTAGAGGCAAAGAAATGACCAACCCAGAGGCACCCACACAATTGCTGTAGCTCCACGTCCTCTCCCCATGCTTCCTTAACCTTTTCCCCTATCTCTCACGCTGCTTCTTCGCTGGTCTAGATCCTTCCTGGTCCCTAACTCTGCATACGGTTTAACTCACCCCAGGTGAGGAGACCACCTAATTTCTAGAAGATTAGGGACAGGGAAGTCACTAGTCAAAGTTGGATTGCTGTAGGTAGAAAAAAATCATCGGACTGAACTTCTCTCCTGGTTGAGGGAAGACATTCAGGTCCAAATAACTTGGTTCCTGCTCCAAATGAAATACTTTTCACGCGTGCCATCGATATATATTATACATGAATAATCATTGTTAACCCTAATCATTACATGGCCACTTCTCTCTCAGCACATAGACAATAAATTTCTTCTCTTGGGTCCTTTGGGGGCGTGAGTCCACAGGATGGGTTAAGGGGATAGAGAAATCAACTATTTTAATGGATAAAAGTGGTGATGTTTTAAGTGGAGTAGAGGACCAGACTTCTGGTTTATAAATCTCTTAAATGCATTTCCAATTCTTTTAAGACTTCATTTGAGGGAGTTTTTGACTGCCTCTTTACTTTTCTCTTAATCCCCAGCCACTCCAGAACCTATTAGTTGGAGGTACAGGACATCCAAGGACTTAGTTATTGATATTGATTTCAGAAGACTCCAGTCTTTGCTGAGTACTTAGAATAGACTTGTCAGCTGTCTTTTCAAGAAGTTATTGCCCTGGGCTCAGTTATAGACTGTCTAGGACAGTTGCCATCAATTTATCACTTTTCAGCAGTTCCAAAAGTCCAAGTGCACACAAATAGAAATGAATTGTTGTATGAATCATTTCGTTCAAAGAGGGCATACTTCCTCTAGGCTAGTCTGATAAAATGAAGAATATTTTCAGACTTTTCTGAAAAAAAGAGGTTTTTACCCTTGCCTAACTCCTTCTATATATTACCGTTTGAAAGAGTGAGAGAAAAGTGCCAGAGAATCAAGCTTAGGCTCCAATGGGCTATTGTGGTAAAACTCATCTGTAACATTAGGCTTTAATGCATACTTAAGAAACCTTAATTAGGAGTTCCTGCTGTGCTGCACTGGGTTAAGGTCCCTGGCCCCAGGGAACTTCTATATGCCACGGGTGCAGCCAAAAAAGAAAAAAAAAAGGAAACCTTAATGCTTTGGCTTTTATGGCACAACCCACTTTCCAAAATTCCTTTCTCATCTCTTAGAGAAATATGTCGGGGAGTTCCCATTGTGGCACAGTGGAAACGAATCCTGCTAGTGTCCAAGAGGATGCGGGTTCAATCCTGGCCTTGCTCGGTGGGTTAAGGATCTGGCATTGCCATGAGCCGTGGCGTAGTTTGCAGATGCAGCTCTGCTCCAGAGTTGCTGTGGCTGTGGTGTAGGCTGGTAGCTGTAGCTCCGATTTGACCACTAGCCTGGGAACTTAAATATGCTGCGGGTGCGGCCCTAAAAAGCAAAGAAAAGAAAAGAAAAATGTGTCGGAGTTCTCTGGTGGCTCAGCCGGTTAAGGATCTGATGTTTTCAGTGCTGTGACTTGGGTCACTGCTGTGGCATTGGTTCAGTCCCTGGCTTGGGGACTTCCACCTGCCATGGGCACAGCCAAAAAAAGAAAAATATGTCAAGCCAAGAATTCATTGATCTGAAACTACTGGTTCTAAGATATAAATGGAATGAACCAGGATCAGGAGAAATATGTTGAGCTGAAGTTGAAAGAAGCCTCTGTTTCTAACAAGAGAAAGTGGCAAAAGACAAGAGATTGAGGAAGAGAAGATGTAAAATACCATGATGGGACTAAATCTGGAGTTAGGATTTAACATGGATGTACATATCGGGTCAGGGATGCCAAAAAATTAAACTTCCAATTAACATTTTTCTTTCCTTTTCCCCCTTCCTAACCTCAAGTTAAATAATGGCAGAGACAAGTCTGTTAGAGGCCGGGGCCTCTGCAGCCTCCACAGCTGCAGCACTGGAGAACTTACAAGTGGAGGCAAGTTGTTCTGTGTGCCTGGAGTATCTGAAGGAGCCTGTCATCATTGAGTGTGGGCACAACTTCTGCAAAGCTTGCATCACCCGCTGGTGGGAGGACCTAGAGAGGGACTTCCCTTGCCCTGTCTGTCGAAAGACATCCCGCTACCGCAGCCTCCGGCCTAATCGACAGCTGGGCAGTATGGTGGAAATTGCCAAGCAGCTCCAGGCTGTCAAGCGGAAGATCCGAGATGAGAGCCTCTGCCCCCAGCACCACGAGGCCCTCAGCCTCTTCTGCTATGAGGACCAGGAGGCTGTGTGTTTGATATGTGCAATTTCCCACACCCACCGGGCCCACACCGTTGTGCCATTGGATGATGCCACCCAGGAGTACAAGGTAGGGAACCACCAGACACATGATGCCAATGCAGGGCAAGGGGGAGGAGCACAGAGGGCGAGAGATTCCCTGGGTAGAAGATCGTAAGTTCCTGAGGGCAAGACAGTATCTGGTCCTCTATAGTCTCCTCAGAGCTATATACACGGGGCACACAGCGCATCTGATCAGTTAGCCTCAGGCATGAAGAAGAGCAGTGAGAGGAGTTCCCGTCACGGCGCAGCAGAAATGAATCCGACCAGGAACCATGAGGTCGCAGGTTCAATCCCTGGCCTCGCTCAGTAGGTTAAAGATCTGGTGTTGCCATGAGCTGTGGTGTAGGTCGCAGACACGGCTCAGATCTGGCGTGGCTGTGACTGGCGAAGGCCAACAGCTATAGCTCCAATTGGACCCCTAGCCTGGGAACTTCCATATGCCGCAGGTGTGGCCCTAAAAAACCAAAAAAAAAAGAAGTATCCCCAAATTTCTCTCTGCCTTTAACAACGCATTTGTATATGCATGGTCCTGGAATGTATTGTATTTTTCACAAATGAATGAAACCACATGGAGAAGATAAAACTTAGGAAGAACTGAAAAGTAGTCTGGTTTCTTCATTCTTTCCTCCTGCTCGGCATGCCCCTTGTTTAACCTAGTATTGGGCATAGGTAACATCACTTTAGAATGATCTCCACCAGGCTAAGCTGAATCAGTCTGTTTGCATCTTTCCCAGATAATGGATAACATGGTATATGGTTTAACTTACTGCTGGGACACAGGATACATGTTTGAGTAATAGGAACTTGAGATTTTAATGTCTTAGCACTTTATCAAGTACTTTGCCTAATTATGGTAATAAAATCTTAGAAACAAGAAACAAGATTTTATGGTAGTTTGCAGAATAAGTAATCAAGATTGTTGGAGTTCCCTTTGTGGCTCAGTGGTTAACGAATCCGACTAGGAACCATGAGGTTACGGGTTCGATCCCTGGC
>PVHT021183524.1:12873277-12934934 GCA_004024745.2 Catagonus wagneri | reverse complement strand
AAAAAAAAAAAAAAAAAAAAGATTGTATTATATTTGCAAGTGGTTAGAGTTGGATAGGACAACAATCTTAAAGAAGGATATCAGGGGACAGGAGGTCACTTTGACAGTAATAGGCAGTTCCATGAGTAAGCAAATGAACAGGGCAAGAGAAGGACAGGGAGTTGACAGCTGGACACTGTGGGATTCAGTGAAAGGAAAGTTTGGTGAACAAGGAAAGTGATGTGGAGACAGGTTAGTGGCAGGAAGAAGCACCTGTAGGAAATTGACACCTCAAATGACAGACAAGGGAGTTGGATAAAAAGGAGTTAAGAGATGGATAGGAAGCAAACAAATGGTTTAAAACAAATGGGTTAGGAGTTATTGTCATGGCTCAGTGGTTAACGAATCCGACTAGGAACCATGAGGTTCCCGATTCAATCCCTGGGCTCGCTCAGTGGGTTAAGGATCTGGCGTTGCTGTGATCTGTGGTGTAGGTCGCAGATGCGGCTCGGATCCCGTGTTGCTGTGGCATAGGCCGGTGGCTACAGCTCCAATTAGACCCCTAGCCTGGGAACCTCCATATGCCGCGAGTATGACTCTAGAGAGGGCAAAAAGACAAAATAAATTAATACATAAATACATAAAACAAAATGCGTTAGTTTCTGAACATAGGAAGTACCAGATAACCCCGAATTCCATTCTCCCACTTTGCACCCCTCAGGAAAAACTGCAGAAGTGCCTGGAGCCCCTGGAGCAGAAGCTACAGGAGATCACCCGCTGCAAGTCCTCTGAGGAGAAGAAGCCTGGTGAACTCAAGGTAAAGGCAGGAGATCCATTTGAGCTGCTCTACAGGCAATTAACCAAACATTAACCACACATTATTTAACCCACCAGTTCTGGTTCCTTAGAAAAATGCTATTCTTGGAGTCCCTGCTGTGGCACAGTGGGTTAAGTATCCCTAGTTGTCTCTGTAGCAGCAAGGGTTCAATCCCTGGCCTCACTCAGTGGGTTAGGGATCTGGCATAGCCATGAGTTGTGGTGTAGGTTGAACATGTGGCTTGGATCTTGCATTTCTGTGGTTATGATGTAGGCCAGCAACTGCAGCTCCGATTCCACCTCTAGCCTGGGAACCTCTATGCCTCAGGTGCAGCACTAAAAAGACCAAAAAAAGCCCCAAACGAACAAATATTTACTAAGCATCTAGCATAGGCCAAACCCCATCTTTGACACTGGGGAACAATGATGAGCAAAAACATAGTCCCTGCTGTCCTTGAGCTTACAGTCAAGTGGAGAAAATAGAAATGACATAGCACAAAAAAGCACAGTTGCAAATTCGTAAGGAGACAGTGTAGAAACTTAACCTCATTAAGGACTTCCAGAAGAGGAGCTCTCCTGCGGTGCGGCAGGTTAAGGCAGGTTAAGGATCAGTGCTGCCACTTCAGTGGCTTGGGTTACTGTTGTGCTTATTCAGTCCCTGGCCCTGGAATTTTCATATGCCTCAGGTGCAGCCAAAAAAAGAAAAAAGACTTCTAGAAGAAGTAATGAGTCATTTTTGGAGTTGATATTTAGGGACCCAAAAAATTAAACACAGGTTTGAAATTAGTAGAAACGCTAACTTTTTTTAAACAATGACATTTCAAGAGGTATTATTTAGTATCATTAAGTATTACCTTGGTCCTTTATACATTGTAACAACAAGCATTTGAATTTTTAAAGACTTAAACTAGTTTTGAAAAATTAGTTCTTTTTGAAAAAAGTTCTTAATCCTTTTGGTGGGCTCCCTAAGAAAATATGTGAAAATGAAGCTTGTTCCCAGTTATTAGCCTTCCTCTTCCTGTTGATCACCTTCTTAAAGGAAAAGAATGGAGAGAAGAATAAAAATTTTTAAAATGTGCTAAATGCTTGAACTGAACTGTGTTGTCTTTTTAAAATGTAAATTATCATTTCAATGGTCTCTGAAACTATCAACGAACCACCAACATTCCTTCAGAGACCTTTTGAATTCTCCTTCCCTCTCTCCCTTGAGTCCACCTCCAGACACATAAACCCTTTTAAAAATAATTTATAATTAACCATGCAGAAATGAAAATTACGGATAAAGTGGCCTATCCGCATTTATTTTTTTAGGACCATACCCACGGTATATGGAGGTTCCCAGGCTAGGGGTCTAATCAGGCTACAGCTGCCAGCTTATGCCGCAGCCACAGCAACAAGGAATCCAAGCCGCATCAGCAACCTACACCACAGGCCACGGCAACGCTGGATCCTTAACCCAAGAGCGAGGCCAGGGGTCAAACCCACAACCTCGTGGTTCCTAGTCGGTTGTTTCTGCCATGCCACAACGGGAACTCCATATCCACATAATTTTTAAGGAGACTGGCGTAATTTTTCAGGAGACTGTCATGCCCAAATATGATAGAACAACATAAAAGTAATTTATAACAAAATCTAGTGTGTAAATATTTGGGAAAGATACTGCAATGTAGATTTATCCTTGTGCCATCATCAACAATGCAACAAATACAAATTCACACTGAGGTAATTATGTAGTAATGTTGACTCAAACGCCACTAGCTGTTTGGCTGTTGATAAGTTTTTCAAAATGGTAAATAACTTTTAGTAAAGTTCTAAAAAAATACAATTTTAGGAGTTCCCGTCATGGCTCAGTGGTTAACGAATCTGACTAGGAACGATGAGGTTGTGGTTTCGATCCCTGGCCTCACTCAGTGGATTAAGGATCCAGCATTGCTGTGAGCTGTGGTGTAGGTCACAGACGCGGCTTGGATCCCGCGTTGCTGTGGCTGTGGTGTAGGCTGGCGGCTGCAGCTCCGATTCGACCCCCTAGCCTGGGAACCTCCATATGCCATGAGTGTGGCCCTAGAAAAGATTAAAAAAAAAAAAATACAATTTTAATGATTTTTCAGCCATTCCTGAAAAATTCAGGTATATTTAAACCATATACGAATTACTCTGTTATTTATAAAGTGGCATTCAGGGAGTTCCCCTGGTTCACTCCTCGGCCCCAGAATTTCCATATGCCACAGGTACGGCCAAAAACAGAAAAAACAGGCATTCAAGTTCAGGCCTCGTTTTTTAATATCCAGCAGAACGTTATAAAACGGTGCAGATCATCTTGTCAGGTTGCCTCACACACTGGGGGAGTGTTGGCATCCTTTCCAGGAACGTCCCCAGTCATGCTAACGAAAATTCCCTGTTTCCGAAACATCCCTGGATATCCCTAGAGGGAGGTAACACCCTGATTAAGAACCACTGCCCTACAAACATAGAGGGGGAAAAAAGGAAAGAGAAGGGATTATGGGATTATATGAGAGCCCTTTGCTTCCTTTTTACCACAGCTATGAATCCTAAGTGCCATGCATACATAAGCCCTAAACACACACACACACACACACACACACACACGGAAAATGGGTGGCAGGAGATGTTTGCTTGTCTGCTTGTTTAAGGATGTGTTTTACTTCAGGGTAAATGTGAGAATATTTTTTCATTCCAATGTGCTCCTGAGAAGGCAGTAGTGGAATGGAAAGTAGCAAGCAGCTCTAGGACTGGAGCTAGTCTGTCTCTGTTGGGAACTAATTTGAAATCCAGAAACACAAGTCTTTTGAGGCCCACTGTATTTACCCTCAGCCCTGCCTTCAGTCCATATCCACTTCCTCCTTCCAGAGTCTCAGTCTCTGCTTCTCACTTTCCTTCCCTCTTGAGCTGAATCAGTCCCATGATGCTTGGGGAATCCTTTGGGGAGATACCTCTTGTTGCATTGGGGCTGCACAGGAGAGGATGTGCCTGCTGATAGCTCTCAGAAAGGGTCCTTTATTATCCAATTTCAGGAATTTTAGAGGTTTAACTGAAAGAAAGCATGTTTCAAAGAAAGCAACTAATTACTAACAGACTTCTATAACCTGTTCCTTGGATAGAAACTGTCAGTCTCTGAAGTGACTTGAAACTGTTAAACAGGTTCAGCCCTGAAATCTACATTTATGTTTTATAATGATGCATTACTAAAATCTTACTGATTCTGATACTTTTCCAGTTATTTCTAAGGTTTTTATCAAGTAGATGTCTTGCAGTGTACAAATGATGACAGTCTTTAGCTTGCCAGTATTTGTGCTTTCCTTTTCTTGACAAATGGCATTTGCTAGAAATTTAGAGTAGGGAAAAGCATAGAGATCTCTGATCTCTGTAGTAGTAGGTGTTGTGATATTATTGAGTTTTGTTGTGTTTTCTTTTCTTTTCTTTTTTTTTTTTTTTTTACTTTTTAGGGCCACACTCAGGACATATGGAAGATCCCAGGCTAGGGGTCGATTCGGAGTTACAGCTGCCAGCCTGCACCACAGCCATAGCAACGTGGGATCTGAGCCTCTTCTGCGACCTACACTGCAGGTCACAGCAATACCGGATCCCCGCTGAGCAAGGCCAAGGATCAACCTGCATCCTCATGGATACTGGTCAGATTCTTTTCGGCTGAGCCACAACAGGAACTCCAATATTGGTTTATTTTTTAATTTCCCCAGTGGTCTTCACCCTCAGGTCATCAGGAGGGGTGACAGTGGGGACGGGGCCATTCTTTACAGAGGAAATTCTGGTGGGGAGAAACATGAGTGTCCTGTTAAGCTCCTTCCAATGACATTGCAAGTCTGTGAATTCATGCACATGGTGGGTGGGAAAGGCCCCTATGCCCCTGTTAAACGTAACACCCTCCCCCTGTTCTCAGAGACTAGTGGAGAGTCGCCGACAGCAGATCCTAAAGGAATTTGAAGAGCTTCATCGGCGGCTGGATGAAGAGCAGCAGGTGTTGCTTTCACGACTGGAGGAGGAGGAACAGGACATTCTTCAGCGCCTCCGAGAAAATGCTGCTCACCTTGGAGACAAGCGCCGGGACCTGGCCCACCTGGCTGCGGAGGTGGAGGGCAAGTGCTTACAGTCGGGCTTCGAGATGCTTAAGGTTCGACCTTTGCCCCTGCATAGCCCCTCAGGCAGAGCGCAGCCTAGCTTTGCACAGGCCCTTTGGCCGGCCTGCAATGCTCACTCCTCCGCTCTGCCTCTCTAAATCCAGTCCTGTCCTCCAGACACACTCAAAGGATCTTTCTCTACAGAAAGGCTTCTCTGATTTCTCCCATCCCCTTCTGATCATTTCTGTGCCCTTACGTCTTGCCAACAATTATGTGTTTCACTTGTACCAAAGAAAAAATTCACTCTTTTGAGAGGAGGGTAGTCTAGTCTGAATTAGTGAAAAAACTATGCATTAAAAATTGTGTAAATGTGATAACCGTTACTTTTAAGTCCTGGAACGTGATCTACCTAGTACTCGAAAAGAATAGAAACAAAGTTTGAAGGACACTTGAAATAATGTATAAGTAATATATTGCTTTCAATATGTAAATAGTGCCTCTAAAATGTTTGAAATAATCTGTTTTCTTAAGCAAATGAATGATGTTAGCAAGGCTGTAGGAAACATATTTCTTATCTTAGAGATCACATTACCAGCATTTGAATCAGTGAGGCTTCGTTGTACATTTATCTGCATGTTATATATTGCTTGGTATTTATTCTCGTGTCCTTTCATGTATGTGTGTTCTGCCTTCCACATTAAACTGGGAAATCCTTGGGGGGCAGAGATTTGTCTTCTTTGTCTTCTGGACCCCAAGTATTCACAAAGCAGGATTGGCGCACAGTTATTTAATATTTATTAACCAATGCCAGACGAGGGACACAAACCACAGCGGGAGAATGTGACTCGTTCCTATGCTAGCAGTCTGGAACTATCTGTACTGATCCTCAAGGAGACAGGTGTGTGGTTGGTACTTGGGGGACAGAGTAAAGAGCAGACACAATCGCTGTCCCTAGCATTGAGCTCCCAGTGTCCTTGAAGAGCAAAGACAAACACACAAGAGACTATGTGGAAGTGATACCAGTTACCAAGCGTCATGATGACTGAGAGTTGAAAGTGGGGGGTAGATCAGGAGAGATGTGCTCGGGTCCCTCTGGAGCTCTTCCTCTTGCATTGTGACCCTTAGTTTGCCTCATGCCTACTTAATAGATCTAAAACATTTGGGAGGAGGGGAACCTTTTTGCCTTTAGGACCCTTGACCACCGGGACCAATACTGCTTTCTTTTCTCCTTCCTCTAGGATGTCAAAAGTACCCTGGAAAAGTAAGTGATTCTTGTATCTCTTCGAGTGAGTTAGGTCTTGGCTTCAAGAGTAGGGCTGCAGTAGGGCTGCAATGACGAGTTGGAGGGGGTACGGCTGGGAATATCATGCAGCGTCTGGGTAGGATATGGAAGAAGGTATATTGCAGCCATGGAGCTGGTCAGAGAGCAAATCATAGGTGTACTAGCTCCTTACAGTTTCCCCTTTGCCCATCAGAACTTCCTTTGTAAGGTAGATACCAAGATTCTACCTGGGCCTGTGGGTGAAAATGTGTCCAAACAAGATGGAAGGAGGCAGCGGCTTGGGGGAGGGGGTAATTACCTCTTTGCATGAAATATAACAATACTTCCAAAAAGTTCTAAGACTCATTCTTGAGATAATGGTCTGTCCAGGGGACCATGTGGCTTTCCATAGGTTGGCAAAAGAAAACAATAAGCAAGTACTTGTCTTAAGGGAGGAGAAAGCAAGTGGGGGGATGGAGAATTTCATTTTCTCCCTGAAGATGACAACCTCTTAAAACTCACTAAGCTGGAGCTTCCCCTGACCCTGCCCTTTCTTCCCCTATCTCCCCACCCTCCTAGATGTGAGCAGGTGAAGACCATGGAGGTGACTTCAGTATCAATAGAGCTGGAAAGGAACTTCAGCAATTTCCCCCGACAGTACTTTGCCCTAAGGAAAATCCTTAAACAGCTAATTGGTGAGTTGTTCCCAAAAAGGAAACTAGCAGAGGGAATCGGCAAAGAGAAGAAAGTCTTTAGGTCCTGCTTTCTCTGGACTTCAGTTATCCCTTCCCTTCTGTCCCTTTTCATGCCCATATCCACACCCACCCCCCTGCCTGGCTTTCAGTCTTACTCTGAATCACAACTCAAAGTGAGAAGCCTCAGATGGCATCTCCTCTTAGCCCCATACTTTTCTAAATAGGGACCCGGAGAGGTTAAATAATTTGCCTAAACTGGCCCCCTCTTGAGAGTGAAGGGAGTCTCATTATTTTTACTTGGAAAATGATCATAAGCCAGGCTTTTCCAGGAAAACAGACACATGGTCACCCCGTCACTGCCCTATAATGCCGTCTTGCTCTGTATCCATCTTAACATTTTCTGTTCTCTCTGGCCCTTGGACTGTGCCTTGTGCTTCTCCACACAGTGAGATGGATGATGATGTCGGGGGGTCGGGGGGAATGGTGGGAGGAGCGGGCAGCAGCCACAGCTGCCAGCCCTGCAGAGTTAGGAGATCATTCTCTGTTTATTTTAGGGCCAGGATGAGAAGTGAAGCCATTGTTCCCTCCCCGCCCCTCCCTTAGGTGACGCAGAGGAGTGAGAAAATCAAACCACGAGGTTCTGGGGACTTGCAGGAGCAGGCTCTGTAAAGGCAGGCTGGAGAGTGAGGCAGGGGCGTTTAGCTATTCCCATCCTCATCTAGCTCCCCACTCTGGCTTCTCCCGCCAGCGGATGTGACCCTGGACCCCGAGACTGCTCATCCTAACCTAGTCCTGTCGGAGGACCGTAAGAGCGTCAAGTTTGTGGAGACGAGACTCCGGGATCTCCCTGACACACCGCGGCGTTTCACCTTCTACCCTTGCGTCCTGGCCACTGAGGGCTTCACCTCAGGTCGACACTACTGGGAGGTGGAGGTGGGCGACAAGACCCACTGGGCTGTGGGTGTGTGCCGGGACTCTGTGAGCCGGAAGGGCGAGCTGACCCCACTCCCTGAGACTGGCTACTGGC
The DNA here is from genome assembly GCA_004024745.2 of Catagonus wagneri. NCBI lineage: Eukaryota > Metazoa > Chordata > Mammalia > Artiodactyla > Tayassuidae > Catagonus > Catagonus wagneri. The sequence goes on along the minus strand of PVHT021183524.1, from coordinate 12,927,062 downwards.
GGGTGCGGCTGTGGAACGGCGACAAGTATGCAGCCACCACCACACCTTTTACCCCTTTGCACATCAAGGTGAAACCCAAGCGGGTGGGCATATTCCTAGACTATGAGGCTGGCACACTGTCTTTTTACAACGTCACAGACCGCTCCCACATCTACACCTTCACCGATACTTTTACTGAGAAACTTTGGCCCCTCTTCTACCCAGGCATCCGGGCTGGTCGGAAGAATGCTGCACCACTGACCATCAGGCCCCCAACAGATTGGGAGTGACAGGTAGAGACACGGGAATAATCAGGGTGAGGCAGGGTCAAGAGCTACGGGCCTTCCTTCCTGTGACCTGTTGGAGCGTCTTCGTGTCTGCTGGTTCCAGTCCTGAACCGTCTGGGAGAACACCTTGGTTTCTAGAATGGTGTATGTGGAGGAGTAGGTAGGACTGGGCTGGGACGAGAGCACCGCTGTGTCTCCCTCCTGACTGTCAGGGTGGGGAGTTGGTTCCCAGGGGGCTGTCTCCCTGCAGTCCATCAGGTTTTCTGTTGCACAGGATGGGTTGGGAAGGAAGGAGAGGCTTTTCCAGAAACAACAAGTCTATGGGAATGTCTGACTTGCTCAAATCAGAGGAGGAAACAGAAACCCCTGTACATCCATTTAGGGGGTTCTTTGACCCAGAATGGTCAGGTTTCTTTAGGAAGATCGCAGGGGTCTCTGTACCTCTAGACTGAAATTAAGTTGAATGACAGTTGCTCTCGTGGGTCTAGAAGTTGAGTTTTATTCAGGGCAGAGATTGGGCATCAAGGTTAGAAAGAAGGTTAAAAAAAAAGATTAGAAGATCAGGAAAGGGGGCTGAAGAAACAGATTCCTAAAGACTGATGAAGAGAAGAGTCTCTTTGGTTGCCATCATGGGTAAGACTGACCAGAGGTAGGAATGCGGCAAAGAAAGAGAACCCAGGTCTCTGCCTCAGCCTTCAGCAGAGCTGGCTTACCGCCTGCCTCCTTGTAGTTGCTCTTCGCTAAGAGCTGTTACCTTGCTCATCTGGAGAGGCAAGGTGCAGGAGTGCTGCTGGACATGGCTACCCCTTCACTGCTTTCCCAAGGGAACCTGGAGAGGAGAGAGTCAGGTATTAGAGGAAAGAGAAAAGTATTCCTATCCAAAGCCCCGGCCTTAATGCTACTGAGTAGCTGCTCCCAAGTTGTCAGCCTTGTTGCCTGGCTAAGGTGTCCAAGCTGGACGGGGAAAGAAAATGGAGTCTTCCTCACCCTGGGGACAGGGTAGAAGAGGGTGGTGTGTACAGGGAAGGGCCAGAGAGGCAACTCCCTTTGGCCTGTGCATCTGGCCTGGAACTAGTGTTCACAAGAGCCAAGTTTTTGCTTGTTTGTTGCCATCCTTCACCATTTGCCATTTCTTCTATCAGAGAATGTAAGTCATTTTATGTTAGGCCAAAATAAACAAATTATAGGGTACATATGTTGTCAAAAAAGGTAAAGCAATGCATGCCAAACCAAACTAAAATGACTGGATTATCTGCTACTTGGGTAATCGGGTTCACTGAAGATTAGGATAAGAAACTGCAGTTTATTGAGGGCATTTCAGTTCCTCCTACCACCTCAATAGGACTCTGTCCAGACTCTCCTCTTACCTTTGTGCCTTGACTGTGGTTCTTTGTGGCAAGATGCTTTGGTTGGTAAAACAAAATACGGAACAAAGGATCCACTGAAGTGATCTCTGTGTTGTGTGGTAATTTGATGACAGCTTCTGTTGATGTATAAGAATCCTTGGTGTTAAAAATGCATGTTCCTGGACCCACCTTCAGTGATTTGTTGAGATCTGGGATGGGCCTGGGCATCTTTTTTTTTTTTTTTTAATGGCTACAGCTGCCACATAGGGAAGTTCCCAGGCTGAGGGCCAAATCGGAGCTGCAGCTGCCAGCCTGCACCACAGCCATGGCAACACCAGATCCTTAACCCAATAAGCAAGGCCAGGGATCGAACCCATGTCCGCTGAGTCACAATAGTAACTGCCATCCACGTTTTTAAAGAACACTCCTCATTTGAGTCTGAGGACCTTTGTGAAACTTAGCCAAGAGGAAATTTCAGCCATTTCCTTCAAGCTGGAGGCCTGGTTCCCTATCCAGCCTGCCAGGGATTGAGAGAAGCGAGAATCCTCATCCTCTTCTGGCTTAGGCTGCCCTCTCCCTATCTTAGGGTTTATTCCTGTTCTGTCGCTCTACGATAATTAACTATCAAACAGAGGTAAACACAGGATGTCAAATGGCAAACGGAGGTAGGGGTCAAGGGGAGGGATGTGAAGCACTATATGTCTGTGCTAGGGCAGAGGGGATGTTGTTGACATGTTTCTGTGCTCTCACCTACTGTGTGTCCAGCACAGGGCATAACAGGGAGTGTGTTTCTTTAAGTGGAAAAGATTGGGAGTAAGCTGTGCTTTCTGAAAGCCAGAAGCCCTCTTCCCTACCTCCACCAACTTCATGATCCTTTCCAACTTCTTTCCCACTGGCACCAATGATTTCTTTTTGAGTGTATAACCCACTCCTTCAGTCTGTAGATCTTCCAGGCATCAGCTTTTGGCGTCAGGAGCATAGGGCAGAAAGTCTAGCTGGGTATGAAATGCACATAACCATCTCCCCAACCTACCCGCATAAAGAGACCAATCTTCTGTTCTGAAAATGTTTAGCAGTTTAAGATTTTCTCCTGCTCCATTGGCGTTTACCTAATATCGTGGACTTGAGGAAGACTTAAAGGAAGCCAGGGAGTTCCCTTGTGGCTCAGCGGAAACAAATGTGACTCGTACCCGTGAGGATGCAGATTTGATCCCTGACCTCGCTCAATGGGTGGGGATCCGTCGCTGCCGTTGCTGTGGTATCGTTCTCAGTCGTGGCTCGGATCCCGCGTTGCTGTGGCTGAGGAGGGGGAGAACAAAACAAAACATAGACACCCCCTGGCTTGGATTACAGGCAGCAGGTGGGTTTGCAAATACATGAGTTTGGCCGCACGGTGGCGCCAGAGTAAGGCCCGCCGAGAGCGTCCACGGCCCTCAGGAACTACACTTCCCAGGAGGCTTTGCGCGGACGCCTGGGGCGGGGCTACACCCAAGAGTGGGGCCTGTGAACTTCAGTGTGTGGAGCGCTCGCGCGTGGAGTGGATGGCGGGGCAGGTGAAGGACCGCGAGGCCTTCCAGAGGCTCAGCTTCCTGTACCAGGTGAGTCTGCGTCGCGGCCCGCGCGCTCGGAGGTGGTCCAGGGTGGTGGGCCCCCAGTGACGGCTCCGTCCCTCAGGCCGCCCACTGCGTCCTCGCGCAGGACCCGGAGAACCAGGCGCTGGCGAGGTTTTACTGCCACACGGAGAGGACCATAGCGAAGCGACTTGTCTTGCGACGGTGAGAGGGGCGCGGGGCCCGGCGGCGGGCGGGACCAGGGAAGGACGAGAGAGGGAGAGCGGGTGCCTGGACTATCATTCACCTCCGCCTCCAGGGACCCCTCGGTGAAGAGGACCCTATGTCGTGGCTGCTCTTCCCTCCTCATTCCGGGCCTTACCTGCACCCAGCGCCAGAGACGTGAGTGCTCCCTCCTGCTGGGGAACATCCGCGGGCTGGGGGAGGGGAGGGCAAGGCTCCTTCCCCGGTTTAGATGGGTGCCAGGTGTGGGATGAGGTGGAGGCTTTCTCCAGCTCTGAGTTAAATTGTTAACTCCGCCTGGAAGGGCAGTAGAGAAATGATGTTGCCTTGAGAGGCGCCTCGCCCATGCATGATAACGGGTGTTATTTGGTACCTGGAGGACATGCTTCCCATCTTTATTTATTCATTCAACTGTTATTTTTCTGAGATGTGTCAAGTATTGCTCTAGAGTTTGATGGAACAAACTAAGACCGAAACAATTAGAATAGCATAGAAATGGAGTTCCCGTTGTGCCTCGACGGGTTAGTGTCCGTGAGGAAGCGGTTTTGATCCCTGGCCTCTCTCAGGGAGTTAAGAATCCAGCGATGCCCCAAGCTAGGGCATACGTCGCAGATTCGGGTCCAATCCCGTGTGGCTGTGGCTTTGGTGTAGGCCTGGGTTGCAGGTCCAATTCAACCCTAGCCCGAGAACTTCCCATGTGCCACAGGTGAGGCACCAAAAAGAAAATAAAGTAATTTAGAAAAATGCTTTAATTGGGGGAATAGTATACAAGTTACTTCAACCACTGATGGTGAGGTTCATTATAAGCGAAGGGAGTGGGAAATGGAAATCCTAGGTATTTGTGATACCTCAGACCAAAGAGCTTGTGGTCCTCCAAGCTCAGGAGAGGCTGGAGTTTGAGGTGGGCTAGGGCAAGACATGAGGCTGGAGGTGGAAAAAGGGCAGATCTGTAAGAGTCCTGTTAAGGAGTTCGGATTTTATCTTAAAGGGCACCAAGAAATTGACAGAGTTTATGCAGGGACCTGACACCATCAAATCTACATTCAGAGTAGGGAGGGGACAGAATCCCTACTGGAGAACAGTGGAGGCAAAACTGGGTACAGGAGACCTTTTCTTTTCCTAAACCTGGGCACTGTCTTTTCCCCACATGCATCCCAGGCTGCAAGGGTCAGCGCTGGACTGTACAGACCTGCCTGACATGCCAGCGCAGCCAGCGGTTCCTCAACGATCCTAGACATCTGCTCTGGGGCGACCGGCCTGAGGCCCAGCTAGGGAGCCAGGCAGGTGAGAGGTAGTAGAGAAAATGGGAGATACCCTATGGGGGGTGAAACAGTGGGTAACATAGAGCTGCTGAGGACATGTGGGGTGAGTTCCGGGTTGGTGTGAAATGCGCCAAGGCTTAAAAAATTAATTCTGCTCATCTACTCAGATCCCACACCACCACAGCCCCAGCCAAACACAGCCAGCCCCATCCCAACCCACCTTCCTGAGGAGAAAGTGCAGCCTCAGAGCTCCAGGCACCAGTGATGGAGTCACTCTCCCTTCCAAATAAATTTTAATTCTGTTTAACTTTGTGTGATTCTGTTCTGTGAGTACTTCACCTCTTAACTGTTTTGCTCTGTTTCTGTCTGTATTTCTCTGTCACCAGCTAACCTCTTCTTTGTCCTTTTTGTCCTTTGTCCTGATCATCCTCGTACTCCCACTATTCAGGGAGATGCCAGTTTCTGGAGACCACCTGGCCCCACGAAGCAGTCCCCATTTCCAGGACCATGACTCCAGTGCCCCTCCACCCCGCTTCCTCGGTGCAGTGCCACATCTGGAGCTCAGGCTCCAGGGTTGCTTGTAAGGGCCTGAGCCTTCCTAGGGCAACCCAGCAAGAGCCATAGCAACCTGGGATCCGAGCCGCGTCTTTGACGTTTGTTTTTGTCTTTTGTCTGTTTAGGGTGGCACCCGAGGCATATGGAGGTTCCCAGGCTAGGGGTCCAATCGGAGCTGTAGTTGCTGGCCTACGCCACAGCCACAGCAACATGGGATCTGAGCCACGTCTGCGACCAACACCACAGCTCACAGCAACGCCAGATCCTTAACCCACTAAGCAAGGCCAGGGATTGAACCTGCATCCTCATAGATGCCAGTCAGATTTGTTTCTGTTGAGCCATGATGGGAACTCCTGATGTTGTGTTTAAATGAAGGAAAAAAAAGGTGGTTGGGGTTGGCAAAGGGAGGGTTCAGATTCTCCAGGCCTACTTCATTTTGGGTCTTTTCCCAATCTCTGGGTTTCTTCTGTAACATTCTAACATGAGAAACTGTATGGGAGTTCTTGCTGTGGCAAAGTGGATTAAGACTCTGACTGCAGTGGCCTGGGTCACTGTGGAGGTGCCAGTTCAATCCCTGGCCTGGCCCAGTGGGTTAAAGATCCTGCGTTGCCACAGGTGTGGCATAGGCCACAGGTGCTGCCAAAAAAGAGAGAGAAACTGTACAGCCTGAAATAACAAAGTGAAATAACTGAACTAACAAAAGGACAGGGAGGAGTTCCTATAGTGGCTCAGCAGTAACCCCACTCACCCATGAGAACGTGGGTTCGACCCCTGGCCTCACTCAGCAGGTTAAGGATCTGGCATTGCCGTGAGCTGTGGTATAGGTTGCAGATTCCACATTGCTGTGGCTGTGGTATAGGCTGGCAGCCATGGCTCTGATTCAACCCCTAGCCTGGGAACTTCCATATGCCACAGGTATGGCCCTAAAAAGACTGCAAAAAAAAAAAGATTATACAAGTGTGCTCTGTAGGTAAACTTTCAAGGTTTACTTGAGAATTGGTAAACGATAAAAAATTGTTTTATTTGATATTCCTGGAGGATACTAAAGGACAGACTTTCAGATTGACCTCTTTGCTAGGTGCCAGCTAATCAGTTTACCCCAAAAGTATACAAACAAAATTCACTGTTCCCAAAATGCAGTTTTCTTTCTTTCTCTTATAAATCCTGTGTTGCACTTCCTCATTGCCACATACAAATCACTGCATTACGTTGTAGCTTGAAGCAGCAATGATGTGTTACATCCTCTGATTCTGGGACCAGGCTGACTGAGGGCTTGGCTGGGTGGTTCTTCCAGCCGAGAAGCTGGGATCACTCAGCTGCATTTACCTGGTGGCTGGTATGTGGTCTGGAAGACTCAAGAAACTTCATTAGCCTGTATGGCACCTTATTGCTTCACCGTGTGGCCTCACTATATAGCTGGCTTTGACATCCCCACAGCGTGATCAGACTTCTTACCTGGTTTCTGGCTTCCACAGAGAGTGTTCCAAGCTCCAAGGTGCAAGTGCTTATCAAGCCTCTGTTCTCATCATGCTTGCTAATGTCCCCTTGACCAGAGTAAGGTCATGTGGCCAAGCCCAGGTTCAGTATAGAAGGGGCTACACTGGGGCGTGAATACCAGGCTCTTTGGTTCCTGGGAACCACAGTGCAGCAATCTACCACATCCTCATTTTGCCTTTGTCCCTGACATTCTCTCCACTGATGTCCTTCACATGTCGGCTCACTATTTGCATGGAAAATACTAATCAATGTGCAAGTACCTAAATGTTTCTGGGTTATGCTTTGACATTTATTTCTGAAGATAGTGCCCCAGATTGGTAGGTGGCAGGTATAATAAGATAATTTATATATGCAGCTTGCCTTGGCAGCTGCAAGACGAATGCATCTCCCCATCCACCCACCAGAATCTTAAAAGTTTATATAGAGGCCTTGACAGGGTTCAGTCAGGTATTTGGCCCAGATGGACTCATTAACACCTTACTCTCTCAAGGCTCTGTCCTTGGAATAGCTCCCACCATGGGAACAGTAGGCAGAACTCATATCCAAGGACAAGCAGGTAAGGAGCCTCTGATTGCCTAGGTCCAATTCAAAGGTCAACCAGCAGAGGGTCAGCTGGCAATTCTTGTCCTCATGATTACCTCCTCCAACAGCCATGAGGACATCCAGGGAGAACCTTCCAGGCAGAGGGAATAGTTAGGGCAAGTATGCTGAAGAGGGAGCCCGCCTCAGGTATACAAAGATCAGGAAAGAGGCCAGTGAGAGTGGAACAAAGTGAGCCAAGTAGAGAGTAGTAAACATGACCAGGAGATAATGGGAGGCCAAGGATCTCTAAGGAGTTTCAGCAGATCAAGGGTCCAGCATTGTCAGTGCTGTGGCTCAGGTTGCTACTATGACACAGGTTCAGTCCCTGGCCCAGGAAGTTCCATATGCTACGGGCACGGCCAAAAAAATTAAAAAAAAAAAAAAAAAGGTCTCCAGGCCATCAAAAAGACGTTGACTTGTTCACTGGGAGGTCATTGGAGGTTTTTAGCAAGAAATGATATAATCTGGCTTACCATTTTAAAAGGATCACTCTGTTCTAAAAGACTAAGAGCACAAGATTGAAAGAAAGAATAGGGCACTGTCACTGTTGCCCATGTGAGAGATGATGGCAGTTTGGACCAGGGTCTTAACAGATGGAGACAGGTGTTCAGATTTTAGATATAGTTTGAAGATAGAGCTCGTAGATTTCCTGATACCACAAAATGAGTGGCTTACAACAACAAAAATATATTCTCTCACAGTACTGGAGACTAGAAATCAAGCCATGGGCGGGCCATGCTTTCTCCAAAGACTCTAGGAGCAGGTCCTTCCTTGCCTCTTCCTAACTTCTGGTGTTTGTTGGTGATCCTTGGCTTATATACACATCACTTTAGTCTCTGCTTCCATCATCATATGACATTCACCTTGTGTATCTGTCTCTGTCTACATTTCCCCCTTACAAAGACATCAGTCATTGGAGTAAGGCCCACCCTAATCCAATATGAGTTTATCTTAACTTGATTATATCTGCAAAGACCCTATTTCCAAATAAGGTCACATTCACAGGCTCTGGGTGGATAAAAATTTGGGGGGAGGGGACTTTATTCAACTCAGTGCGCAGTGGAAGTTGGATTTGGAATTCAATGTAGTTATATTTGGAATTCAATTCCAGTGCTTATGGAAACTGTACTGTAAGGTTATGTAAAATGGAGCGTTAAATCACTTCTTTGACTCTCTATGAACTTTTCTCTCTGTAAAGTTAATGCTGTAAAGTTCTTAGCCTATATCCTCTCATTAAAATATAATAATGTCCATGCAGCCTTTTGAAGATCTGCGGTATAAATCAGGACTATTGTCCAGTTTCATAGAAGAATAAGAACAATAATTCATGATATTAATGCAGTAAAAGAGAAAAAAACATAATTGCAGTAAATGTAGAAAAAGCATTTGACAAAAATCTAACATTTATTCCTAATGAGATCTCTGAACAGATGAGAAACAGTTGGGAACTTCCTCAACCTTGAAAGGACATCTATGAAAAAGCTAAAACTAGCATCACATTTAATGGTGAAAACTGAATCCTTTCCCCTTAAAATCAGGAAAAAGGCAAGGTTGTCTACTCTCTAGACCATTTCTAGTTGTTATTGAACTAAGGGTTATGACCAATGCAATAAGGTAAGAAAAAGAAAAGAAACAAAAGACATCCAGATTGGAAAGGAAGGAGTAAAATTTTCTTAGTTTGCAGAAGACGTGATCATCTAAGTAGGAAGCCTTAATACATCTTTTAAAAAAGCTCCTACTTGGGAGTTCCCGTTGTGGCGCAGAAGTTAACAAATCTGACTAGGAACCTTGAGGCTGCGGATTTGATCCCTGGCCTTGCTCAGTGGATTAAGGATCCGGTGTTGCCGTGAGTTGTGGTGTAGGCCGGCAGCTGTAGCTCCAATTCGACCCCTTGCCTGGGAACCTCCATATGCCACGGGTGCAGCCCTAAAAGGCAAAAAAAAAGAAAAGAAAAGTTCCTACCGCTAATAAGTGAGTTAGCAAGAGTGTAGGATGCAAAATCAATATTCAAAAGCCAATTGTACTTCTATATACTAGAAATTGTATTTCTGTACACAATTGGAAATCAATATTTAAAACCAATGCCAATTATCATGGCATCCAGACATTAAATACCTACAGATATATTTGAAAAAAAATTATGAAATGCTTGTATCCTGAAAACTAGAAAATATTGTTCTGAAACCCAAATAAATGGAGAGATATAACATGTTCATAAATTGGAAGACTCAATATTATTGATGTCAGTTCTCCAAAACATCTCCCTGGATTTAAGCAATCGCAATAGAAATCTCAACAAATTTTTTTTTTTTTACTCTGAAAGTCATATGTTAATAGCCAAAGAACAAATTAGAGAACTTAAAGATTTCAGTTCGACTTATAAAGCTATAGTAGACAATATAGTTTTGGTGTAAAGATAGACAAATAGATCAACGGAGCACAATAGAGTCCAGAAATAGATCCATACATATACCGATAACTAAATTTTGACAAAGGCAAAATTCCAGATTAGTAAAGAAATGAGAGGCTTCACAACAAATGGTGCTGAAACAATTGCTTATCTGTGTGTAAAAACAAAAAAATAACTTCAAACCACTGGTCTGTTCTGCCCAGCCCTCCCCCTCTTACCTGTCCCCTCCTTGCACTGCCCCTTCTCTGTCTCAGCAGCCCCTTTACCCCCTCTCCATTCACAGCCCCATCAACCCCAGAGGACTAGAGCGCCATGGTGGAGCAGGAAGGGCCAGAGGATTGGAATCCAAAGACCATGTATCTTCAAGAGTGAAGCCTAAAGGGTAGCACCTTTCATTTTCCCTTCACTTCTCAGAGCTGTCTTCCAGGCCTACCACATCCAAGACCATCATATTCCCTATGCGACTCATCATCCTTCCTAAGGGACTTGCCTTTACCTTCTTACTGTTATCCGGATGCTTACTATAGAGAAGAGAGTCAAGCCCCCACTTCCTTATGGCTTCCCCACCCTAAATCGTGGAATTGTTCCCATTTTCTGCCTCCACTACTGCTGGGCTAGAAATGACTATGCCTAGGTGTGCAGCAGGCTGAGGAAGGAGACTGACTGGCAGGCGGGTAAGGCCCCAGTTTGTTGAGCAACGGCTGAAATCTGCAGGGAGCCAGGCCCACTGGGACTGGGCGGTAGGGGTAGGAGTTTTCTGGGTTAGAAGCTTGATTGTCAGGTGGGCAGACTGGGAAGGCTTATGCTAGAAGCAGGACTGGGAGGCTGCTGCCTGGTTGAACCCCATGCCTGCATTCCAGGACTTTCTGGGGTCAACTGCTGCTTCAGCAGGGCAGGACACCCTATGGTATTTCCGGGCCATGGATTTATTTGAAGCTAGATTTCTCCTGCTATCCCCATTGACATCTCTGGGCAGTAGTTCTGGTGGTAACACCTGAAAGTGTTACCGGAAAGATGTTAACTGGAATCTGGGTTCCTGTTGACAGAGCCAAAGAATGAACTTTGAGAACACACAGGCAGCAAGCAAGCAAAAGTCCTTATTACAGGAAAACAAATAGCTCCCAGCACAGACACTGGGAGAGGGAGAAAGAGTCCCCCTCTCTATTGTTCTAGAGGGGTTTTATCTCTTAAAGATGGGAGTACCAACATGGGGTCAAGATACCAGTTCTTTTTCCCATCGGCCTTGTCCAGTTTATCTATACCAGTTCTTGTCTGGAAGGGGTCTTAGAGGTGGATATACCTCCTAAATCTTATGGTTCCTTTGTTCTCCTCTTCCCTATGCTGGGAATTGCCTTTCCTCTCATTCCTTTTCTGTCAGTTGAGGAGTGTGCTAGAGATTAAGGTCCACCTGGACTTAAAACATATACTCCCTATAGCAAACAAGGCCTGTGGGGATGTTACTACCTGGGACCCTTAAATCATAGATGTTAACCAATGACCAGATCAAAGAATGTATTGAAGCCCAAGTTCTACGCTAACAACCTGAATCATTATTCTGCCTCAGTAAGGCACCAGGGGTGCCTAGAAATGAGATTTCCATAACACAGGGTCACACTCCTATAAATTTTGTCCTTCGTTTTTACAAATTTTTATATGAAATTAGATGTTAGCTTAGCAGGTAGGTGCACAAGTGAGAAAATTTGGTGAACACGTGTGCATGGGTGCCTCACACGCTTAAGCACTGAGTGAGGACAGCGGGCTAACTGGCCAGCACAGATGAGAGGGACAGAGGAGCAGAGCTGAGGCCACCAGAACTGGGTGCCCTCCCAGTTGTAAAAGGTACTCGTGATTGTGCTTTTATTCAGGTACCTATAGTGAGGCCGAGAGATCAGGAAATGATTACCACTGAAAAGATGGCTTTACTCCGGTTGCCAAGAAGGGGCTGGGGTGGGGCACACCACACTGCAGAGAACACCCTGAGGTCAATGTCAGTGGCTGATAGAGAGCAAGGGGAATAGGAGAAAAGCCTTTGTTGTGGTTTGTGTAGTAAAGAACTGATGAGGCAGGGTAACACTGGGCTAACCAGGTTTGCGATTGCTGGTTTGAATAATTTTAGAGAGCTCCAAGGTATAGCCCTAGTTATCAGATGCCTGGCTCCGGGGCAGTTAGGCCCTAGGGTGAGTGAATGTCTCACTAGTTGAAGAGGGAATAAGGCAGGTGGGCCAGGAGGGTGTAGACTCCTGACTGGGTAGTTTGCATATCAAAGGGTAAGCTCAGGGGAGATTTGATTGCTCTCTTCAAGAGTCGCTAACCTTGAGGGGTCGGTCCCTCCCTGATCTGCAAGGTCAGACCTTCAGAAACTAGAAAATATGGTTAACACACTCCCACCCAGAAGGTAGAGGTGAGAGGCTTAGGGTCGCTGCTGCAAGACAGGCCTCAGGAGAGCAGTTGACTAGACCCAGCGCTTCCCTTTCTCGTATTGCTTTCAGATCCGCCCTCTCTCTGAGATAGTTCTGGAACCGTCAAGGGGCCCAGAACTAGCCAGTTCTTGACGGGTTCACCCTGGCATCTCAGAGAATGTTTTCTCCTCACGAGGGGTAAAACTGAGACTTTTTGCTGAAACTGAGTAAGTAGGTAGGAAGGTCAGAGAAGAAGCCTTAGGATTGGAGAGACGGGAGTCCAGAGGAGTCTGTCTTCAGAATCTGTGGGCTGTGACCACATTTATTTGCAGCTTTCTGTTTAAACACATGTTTTCAATTATTCCGGGTGTATGCTTAGGAGTGGAAATACTGGACCATTTGTTCTGTTTGTTGAGGAACCACAAATTCTCTTCCACAGCTACTGCACCACCTTACATTCCCACTAGCAGTGTACAAGCATTCTAATTTCTCTCTGTCCTAACACTTGTTACTTTGTTTATTTGCTCCTTACAGCCATCCTAGTGGATGTGAAGTGCCATCTCATTGTGGTTTTATGTCTTTTCCCTAATGACTAATAATGTTGAGCATCTTTTCCTGTACTTTTTGGCCATTTGTATACCTTTGGGAAAATGTCTATTCAAGACCTTTGTCCAGGAGTTCCCATTATCTCTGCAGCAGCTTGGGTCACTGCCAAGGGGAAAATTCAGTCCCTAGCCTGGCACAGTAGGTTAAGGATCCGGCATTGGCATGAGCTGTGGTGTAGGTTGCAGACACAGCTCGGATCTGGCGTTGCTATGGTTGTGGTGTAGACCAGAAGCTACAGCTACAGCTTGACCCCTAGCCTAGGAACCTCCATATGCCTTGGGTGCAGCCCTAAAAAAAGGCAAAAAAAAATCTCCAAGTCTCTCAGACAGGTTGAATTGAAAACATGCCTGCATTTTATCTTTCTTGCCACAGCACATACCGTCATAGTTTTTGTATATCTTAGACCTACTCAAAGATTTGTGACTGCTGTCCAGAAAGGGTAGATTCCTGGGCTCCTCGCACCTTACCAGTCCAGACGACCTCCTCCTTAGGAATATGACACAGACCAGTCTCCTTGCTATTCCCTGCTCACACTATTATTCTCTTGCTTCTGCATCTTTGCTCATCCCAGCCCTCTTACCAATTCTCAAGAGTCAGCAATGACCTCTGCTTCCAAATGTAATGAACTTTCCTGACTTTATTTCTCTCAATCTCTATAGGGCTTTTTGCAGAGTATAGTCACTCGTCTTGAAGTGCTTACCTTGGTTAAATGCTGTTACACGTAGGCTCACTGTAGGTAGCCTGCCTGGCAGAAGAAAAGTTCAGTTGACTTGCGGCCTCTATGATTCATTTCCTCTTCTGCCCAAACAGACTCTTCTATTGTAGTGACATGACGGTTAATGAAATATTGGAAGTAAGGGAGATTCAGAAAATGAGTCTGATTAATCACTGTTCAAAATCACAATTTCATGACCACTAGGTTTTTTATTTCTTTGTTGCTTTTGTTTTTGCTTTTTAGGGCCACACCCGTGGCATATGGAGGTTCCCAGGCTAGGGGTCCAGTTGGAACTGTAGCCATCGGCCCATGCCAAAGCTATAGCAACACAAGATCCAAGCTGCATCTGCGACCTACACCACAGCTCAGGGCCATGCTGGATCCCCTACCCACTGAGCGAGGCCAGGGATTGAAACGCATCCTCATGGATACTAGTCGGATTCATTTCCTCTGAGCCACAACAGGAACTCCCTGTTTGTTTTTTAAAGTTTTAAAGAATTGTAGTTGACGGGTTTTAGCTTCAGCTTTCCTCTCTGGTATCCCACTGTATTCAGTTGAGAGAGAACTCCATACACACCATGATGTGTAGATCTGTCCACGGTGCTGAAAGTCTTAAACTAACAGGTTCCACCAGCTCCAAGAATAGCCTTCTTATTGTGGAAAATTGCTCTACAGTTGTATTTGTACCTACATTATTTACGAGTTTAGAGCATCTGAGTTACAGAACAACCTAGTAATAAGTTGGGAAGATAACATACAGAAAGATCCACAAATATTCTCTTATGCCCTATACTGAAATGTACAGAACAAAACAAAAATGCACCACATTGTGAGTGCACCTAAATAGGACTGGCCATGGAACTGACGCCACCAGCACCCAGGGCATCAGGGGCACTAAGGCTGCTATAATGTGGAGAGAGGCAGGAGGAGACTCCAACCTTTTTACTTTGACCTGAGAGGGTCGGCATACGCTAGTCTCCCTCATGGCTTCTTTCCTGGAGTTAATACAAGCAAATTGCCTCTAAATTCATCCACTTGAGTGCAGTTCCTCCCCCCACTTCCTATACACCTGACCACCACCATTTCCCTGAAGGATTATTCTGCACCTCGTTCATGGATTTGTTTTTGCCATCTGGAGAGAGAGAGGATTGGAGGCGACAGTCCAGGACAGCCAGAAGGAGGCAGCTCCAAGGACCCCTGCTTGAGATGCACCGAGAGATTTTTCAGGTCAGGGAGAGAAATCTCCAATAGATAGGAAGGAAAAAATCAGAACCAGGAAGCTACTCCTTATTTCACAGAGTGTAACCACAATGGGAAAGCATAGAGAAAAGCCGATCAGGATTATTGCCACAGAAGATGGAGCCATGCTTAGTGTAGGGGGCATGGTCAGGAGGAAGGTTACAGTAGGGGAGGGGCACTTGGAACTTCCTGAGCATTGATTGGCGGGGGTTATAACTCCTGACCAGGAGATGGGTACTTGAGGGTTCAGCAGAATTACCAAATGAAGATCACATATATATTTTTAGGACCTTACTGTATGTATGTTATAGTTTACAATTGAAAATAACAAAAAAGCAAAAAATAAAAAGAAAGGAAACTCCAAAAATCAGTACTAGCTGTGGTGTGGTAGAATCAACAATCAGCCCTGAGTCCTGCATTTTCAAATCCTACCCAGGCCCTGGCCCTGTGACCGGTGGATGCTTGACCCTCTCACCCGCAGTTTCTTCTGTAATGAGACTGGAGGCGGCAAGAACAAGAGGTGGATGACAGAAGGACCCCAGGTGAAGCCTAGTTGGTCACCTGTGTTTACAGATGGGAAGACCCAGCCTAACCAGGAGGGTCTCAATATACAGAAAAAAAAAGTTTCTACCCCAGCTCAGGTTTCCCCCCCAGAATCCCCAAGTGCTGAGGGCAGAGGCTAGTTGGATTGTCATTATGAGCCTCCTTCTGCTAGGCTCTGGGACTGCAGCTCTCTCCCTCCTTACTTCAGATCCCAGGATCCATGGCACCAAGTTCATCATGGGCACTGCTCCTTCCCAGTGGCCAGACTTCTGATTCAGCCTCCTCTGGAGGGCGCCCACCCTGCCCTTTGTTGATTAGCTCAGACTGAGGGAGGGAACTGGGCTGCGACAGAAAGGGCTGCTGTTACAAGCTCTTCCCACAGCAGACTTACCAAGGTTCTGAACAAGGAGAAAAACTCTGGAAAACTGCAGCCATCCACAAACCAAAGCCTCAGATATTTTAATGCTGCGTACTTGGTTTCAGTGGTTAACAATAAGGGAAGAGCAGGCAAGACTGGCTAACCCAGGATCCCAGGGGGCTCCCGGCAAGCAGCGTCTGGCCCAGCGTCTGAGCTCAGAGAATCGGGCTTCCGCTCCTTCTTTCCTCGAGAGAGCGGGGCTTCAGTGTGAGCAACTCTGACATTGAGCCACTAGGGATATTCAATAATAGCTCCAAATCCGGGCTAGCCAGTTGGGAAGCCTTGCAACTCAGCCAGACTGGACTGACAAGGATGCCGGGTAAGCAGAGCGGAGGTGCTCTGGCTGCAGAAGCCCAGGGCCAAGGCCCCACCACCACCTTGAAATGTGATCACTGTGCAGCGTCTTCTGTGCCTGGTGACCCAGTGTACCCTCCCCGCATAGCTTGGGGCAGGACTGGCCCAGTCTGATTCAGTGGAGACTGGATCTGCATTCAGCTGGTTGGAGAACCACTCTCTGCTTTGAGGGCCTGTGCTCAGCTTCTCGGGGAGAGCCAGTGCTGTGATGGGGGAAGAGGCAGACTGGAGCTTCTAGCTGCCAGGCCTGGGCCACCCTACTTCCATATCTGGTCTCCTAGCTTTTCAAAACAGTGAAGTTGAAAGGACAGATTCCACCCCGTCTGTCCAGGCCCCTTTCCCCTTTACCTCAGCGTGAGGGCCTCACTTGGGGGAGGGGGAGAGCTCAGAGCTGGGGATTTTCCCCAGGACAGAAAATAAGTACCCTGGACAGTTGTGGTCAGGATGAACCACATTTTCTATTTTTTTTTTGTCTTTTTGCCTTTTTTATGTGGAGCCGCACCCGCGGCATATAGAGGTTCCCAGGCTAGGGGTCTAACAGGAGCTGTAGCTGCCGGCCTTCGCCACAGCCACAGCAACGTGGGATCTGAGCCGCGTCTGCAACCTTCACCACAGCTTACGGCAACACCGGATCCTTAACCCACTGAGCAAGGCCAGGGATCGAACCCGCAACCTCATGGTTCTTAGTCGGATTCGTTAACCACTGAGCCACGAAGGGAACTCCCCTGAACCACATTTTCTAAATTTAGATTCCTCAAAGTTTAGTTGGGGGAGGTTAATTCACCCAGCAGGAGCCCCCACTTCTACCTTCCTCTCCCTCTTCCTGGTCGGCTCTCAAATAGGGGTCTGGTCAGCCCCGGGGAACCCAGAATAAGTGCTTTGAAAGATAGTCAAAAAAGAGTGCGGGAGCGGGTGAGATTGGACGTGAAGAATGGGGAACCGGGACCACAGGGGTGGATGGGCTCCAGGAAGGGATGGAAAGCCTCCCCAGCTCCACAGAGGGTGACTAGACTACTTTATTTCTCCGCACATACATCGCGTGGGGTAGCTTAACCTATTAAGTGGTCCAAAAGAGACGGTGCCAGGACTGAAATTGATCCAGTGCCTCTCCATAAAGCTGGGTCTCCGCTCCTCCTCTTGGAAAAAAATTGAGTCCCACTCCCGGGGGATCCCCAATCCCCAGGCCTCCCACTCAGCCTTAGTGGGCCCCACACTCACCACTCTGCCTGGGAGTAGAGAATCACACACGGCAGGAATTATAGCTCAAAAATCCCAGAACTGCTTCGCAGGGGGTGGTGAATGCAGAGGGTTACAGGCAACTGTTTGGCACTGGGGGCCGGGGGCCACAGATTGTCCTGCCGCTCCTCACTGGGCCTGCTCCAGAGCAGAAAGGACCACCTCAGAGAATGGGAGAGAGCAAAGGTGAATTTGAGGTCGCCCGGAATTTACCGTAGAGTTGTAGGGAGATGAGAGGCCAAGATTAGTGACCCTGACATGGAAACCTGGACCACAGTGTGGTAAGGGAATGGGTGCTCTTGCAACTCAAGGCTTTGGCAGTCTAGACAAACAAAGCAAGGGAGTGGAGTTGGGGTTGGGGGCTGAAGACGGTATTTGGGCCATAAGCACCCCCAGTAAGGCCAGCCAGCTGTCAACCGTGGGCTTTTGGAAGTGTTCCAGGCCCGGATGCCTCCTCCGCAGATGACTCAGGATGCTCAAAGGCACTGCATCCAGGCGCGCTGAAGAATCAGACCTGTATCTTCCAGGGAACATTGATGGCGTCCTCTGCTCTTGGTTCGGGCTCCAACCACTGCTTGCCCTCTCAGAGCCCAGGCTTGCAGCAGTGCCGGTGCAAAAAAACCGTGGATGTTCAAAAGCTGAAATTCCCTTCGTGGCTCAGCAGTTAACGAATCCGACTAGGATCCATAAAGATGCAGGTGCGATCCCTGGACTTGCTCAGTGGGTTAAAGATCCAGCGTTGCTGTGAGCTGTGGTGCAGGTTGCAGGCCCAGCTCCAATTCCGAATTGCTGTGGCTCTGGTGCAGGCCAGCAGTTGTAGCTTCAATTTGACACCTAGCCTGAGAACTTCCGTATGCTGAGGGTGAGGCTCTAAAAAGAAAAAACAAAAAAGAAGAAGAGATATCCAACCTCTAGATTTTCCTTTTGTTTTTTTTTTTTTGGGGGGGGGGTGTTGTTGTTGTGTTGTTTACCGCCACACCCGCGGCAGGTTTAAGTTCCCAGGCTAGGGGTCAAATCGGAGCTGTAGCTGCTGACCTACCCTACAGCCACAGACACAGAAACGCCAGATCCAAGAAACGACTGTGACCTACACCACAGCTCACCGCAATGCAGGATTTTTATCCCACTGAGCGAGGCCAGGGATCAACCTGCGTCCTCATGGATACGAGTCAGGTTTGGTCCTGCTGAGCTACAGCAGGAACTCTGTTAATTTTTTTTTTTTTTAAGATTGTACTATTCTTTCTTTGTTGTTGATTTTTAGTTTTGTTTGCAGAGCTGTGGCAAAAACTAATTCAACTGTCTTCCCCTCTTAAAGTATTATTGTTGGCAGCTGTGCCTATCATTAGGACAGTAAGAGTAATACCCACCACAGAGGGGGTTATGAAGAGAAGATAATATTTATTTGGGGAGTTCCCATCGTGGCTCAGTGGTTAGCGAACCCGACTAGTATCCATGAGGACCCGGGTTCCATCCTGGGCCTCTCTTTTGTCTAAAAAGACAAAAAAAAAAAAAAAAAAAGAGAGAAATTTATTTGACTCTTACACTGTTAGCCTTACAAATGAATTTAAATATCATGAAACACAGTTCTTTCTATGTTTGATTCTGTGGGCATAGGATGGGGAGGGGCATTGAATAGATGGGGAATCAGCTGTGCAAACTGGGTAAGGTTCCTGTTTGGTAAACCCACTAAAAGACTGCAAAGTACATTTCTACTTGATGTGACATGCTAAGCCAGCTGCAGCACAATGAACACTTTAGAGCCAGTACTTGACTATATATATATGTGTATACATATCTCTGTGTGTGTGTGTGTGTGTGTGTGTGTGTGTCTGTATATAGATGAAACTATACTTACGTTCCGTTAACATTGTGACATACATGTCCAAAGAAACTCAATGAACCATATTTTAATAAGAAAAGGAATTATAATGTGTTACTCCAAAGAGTGCCTGGAAAATATTTTAGAACTAGAACTTGCAGTAGATGAGAGGATCAAAAAGTACAAACTTCCAGTTATAAAATAAGTCATAGGATGTGGGGTACAGCCTGGTGACTATAGTGGATAATACTACATTGCATTTTTTTTGTCTTTTTTTTTAGGGCTGCACCTGCAGCATACGGAGGTTCCCAGGCTAGGGGTCGAATCAGAGCTGTAGCCGCCAGCCTATGCCAGAGCCACAGCAACGCCAGATCTGAGCTGCGTCTGTGACCTACACCACAGCTCATGGCAACACCGGATCGTTAACCCAATGAGCAATGCCAGGGATCGAACCCGCAACCTCATGGTTCCTAGTTGGATTCGTTTCCGCTGCGCCATGACAGGAACTCCCCCTATATTGCATATTTGAAAATTGCTAAGAGAGTAGATCTTAAAACTTCTCATCACGAGAAAGACAATTTTTTAAGTGTGTAAGTTCACAGGCGTGAACACTAGTTGTGATCATTTTCCAGTAAATACAAATATCAAATCATTATGTCCTATACCTGAAGCCAATATGTTATGTATTAATTACATATGTTTTTTAAAAATAGAACTTTTTTTTTTTTGTCTTTTGTCTTTTTAGGTCTGCACCTGTGGCATATGGAGGTTCCCAGGCTAGGGGTCTAATCAGCAATACAGCTGCTGGCCTACACCACAGCCACAGCAACACCAGATCCAAGCCCCACACTGCAACCTACCCCACAGCTCATGACAACACGGATCCTTAACCCACTGAGCAAGGCCAGGGATAGAACCTACAGCCTCACAGTTTTTAGTTGGAATCATTTCCACTGCACCATGGCAGGAACTCCTTCTGCTTTTTAATTTTTTTATTTTAATTTTTATTTTATTTTGCTTTTTAGGGCTGCACCCACAGCATATGGATGTTCCCAGGCTAGGGGTCGAATCAGAGCTACAGTTGCTGGCCTACACCACAGCCACAGCAATGCAGGATCTGAGCCTCATCTGTGA
The DNA here is from genome assembly GCA_004024745.2 of Catagonus wagneri. Classification (NCBI taxonomy): domain Eukaryota; kingdom Metazoa; phylum Chordata; class Mammalia; order Artiodactyla; family Tayassuidae; genus Catagonus; species Catagonus wagneri. The sequence goes on along the minus strand of PVHT021183524.1, from coordinate 12,906,888 downwards.
CCTGCACCATAGCTCACAGTAACACTGGATCCTTAACATACTGAGCAAGGCCAGGGATCGAACCTGCATCCTCATGGATGCTAGTCAGATTTGTAAAATGCTGAGCCATAATGAGAACTCCTCCTTCTGATTTTTTAAAATTGAAGTATACTTTACAATGTTGTGTTAGTTTCAAGGGTATAGAAAAGTAATTCAGGACTATATCAAATTGAAAATTTCTGCACAGCAAAGAAAAGCATGAACAAAATGAAAAGGCAACCTTTTGAATGAGAGAAGGTATTTACAAATTGTATATCTGATAGGGGTTAATATCCAAAATATATCAATAATTCATAAAACTTAATAACAACAACAAAAATCCAATTTAGAAATGGGCAGAGGGGAGTTCCCATTGTGGATCAAGAGTAACAAACCTGACTAGTATCCATGAGGAGGTGGGTTCAATCTCTGGCCTTGCTCAGTGGGTTAAGGATATGGCGTTGCCATGAGCTGTGGTGCAGATCACAAATGCGGCTTGGATCTGGTGTGACTGTGGCGTAGGCTGGTGGCTACAGTTCTGATTAGACCCCTAGCCTGGGAACTTCTCTATGACATGGGTACAGCACTAAACAGAGACACACACACACACAAAAAAAGAGATTAAAAAATAGACAAATAGGAGTTCCCTTTGTGGCTCAGCAGTTAATGAACTGACTGGGATCCTTGAAGATGTAGGTTCAATCCCTGGCCTTGCTCTGTGGGTTAAGGATCCGGTGTTGCCGTGAGCTGTGGTGTAGGTCGCAGATGCGGCTCAGATCTGGCGTTGCTGTGGCTCTGGTTGTAGGCTGGCAGTTGTAGCTTCAATTCTACCCCTAGCCTGGGAATCTTCATGTGCCAGTAGTGCAACCCTAAAAAGCAAAAAAAAAAAAAAAAGAAAGAAAGAAAGAAAGAAAAAAAAGAAAGAAAGAAAGAAAAAAAAAGAAAAACTAGTAAAGCAAATGTAAAGCCAAAATGTTAGCATTTGTTGAATCCTTGTATTGACTGTTTGGGTGTTTATTTTCCTTTTTTCTTCAGTTTTTCTGTGTGTTAGACAATTTTCAAAACAAAAAAGAATTTTCACATTCTTTTTTTTTACACAGTAACAGAAGACATTCCAGGCTCATTAATATTATTTCTTCCTTGTTCTCCCGTGGAACCAAAAGTTTCTAATTTAGGATAGACACATTAAGAAACATATATATATATATATATATATATATATATATATATATATAATAAACATATCCAAACTTTTTTTATCTCTTTATTCAAGTTTGGCTTTAATATTTTATTAAAAATTCTTGAATTTGTAAATATTAAAACACTACTACTAGTGACACAAGAATGACAATGTACCAGCAATAAAATCAAAGTAGAAGCTAAACTATTCAGAAGCAGTAGCAACTCCATAATTCAAAGATAATTTTAACAGGCAATTTTAAAGAGTTTAATAAGGCGCAAAGCAGCCTCTCATCTTGCAGTGGTACTGCCCCACCGGCAGACGGCGCTGCAAAGCGTCTCGGGTGCAGCAGGAAGCCCATTTACCGATGGCTGTCGCGATCTCTTAGTTTGAACTGATGAGTTCATATTATAATTTATTTTATTAATTACTTTTACTGCTTATTGCAGTTACTCTTATACTACTTACTAACTGGTACAGAAGTGTTTTAACAACTGGTTGAGCCGTACCAGTGCAAACCGGCTGAATGTCAGCGCTGTTTCCTCCTATTACGACAGAAGCCACCAGGCTCCTGCCGGAGGGTAATCCCTGCACAGGGACTGTCAGTGCCACCCCCTGCCTGCTCTCCAGGACTTGTTCAATCACTAATCCCCACTTTCCTGCCTTTTCAACCTTTCCTCCTCCACTCGATCTTTCTTCCAAACAGCAAGTTGAAACACAAAACTTTTTTTTTTAACTCTCAATTTTATATCCTCTGTTCCATTTTTCTCTCGTTGCAAAAACAGCCAGAATTCTTGAGAAAATTATATCTTTTTCCACTGCCTCCACTTTCTTCCTCTAAATTATCCCTCAATTCCCTGACATCTAAGACTTATGATCTCACCTGTCCAGTGGAATTGCTCCCTCCAAGATCAGCAAGGCTTCTTTTTATTAAATTCAGTGGACACTCCGTTCTTGCCATTAATACCCAGCAGCATTCTGTACTGCACCCTTCCTTCCTCCTTCCCTTGGCTTTCAGTGTACCGTGCTTAGGTTTTATCCTGTCTACTGCTTCCTCTTTCCCTGCCCTCCCTCATATCTTCGCCATGTTCTTCCCCAGCCCTTTGCTCTTCTCTACACAATTTCCATGGATATGTTACTCTCCTCCCACCTGTATGTTAATGACACCCAAGTCTCCTCTGCAGTCTGCAGCCACACCTCTCTTCCCCCAAGCCCCTTAATTCTGGTTTCCATTCTCCTCCCCTGGGATCTCCATAAAAGCCTGTGATCTCTCTCTCCATTCCAAAACAGTCTCCACATTGCAACCAAAGTGATCTAAGGCACAATTCTCTCCTTCTTGTTCTCAGGCTTAAAGTTCAGTGCTCCTCTGGATAAAGCCTTCATTTCTAGCACAGTTGACAAGGCCCAATGAGAGCTGGCCCAAGCCTGCCTCCCCAGCTTCACTTTCTCCACTTCTCCCTTACACCCTCTGCCCCAGCCATGCTGAATGAGCTAGTCTTCCAAAATCATCATGTGCTTGGAGTTCCCGTTGTGGTGTAGTGGAAACAAATCCGACTAGGAACCATGAGGTTGCAGGTTCGATCCCTGGCCTCGCTCAGTGGGTTAAGGGTCTGACGTTGCTGTGAGCTGTGGCGTACATTGCAGACACAGCTCGGATTCTGCATTGCTGTGGCTGTGGCGTAGGCTGGGAACTATAGCTCCGATTCGATCCCAAGCCTGGGAACCTCCATATGCCGCAGGTGTGCCCCCCCCCAAAAAAAAACAAAATTATCATGTGCTTGTTCCTTGGCCTTTGCTGTCCCCTCTGGAATGCTCTTCCCCTCTCAATGCCTGGCTAACTCCTGCTCGTCTTCAGGCATCAGTTTGGACCTCTGTTCCTCTAAAAGGCTTCCACTGATTCACCAAGGCTGGCGCCTGTTGCGTGTTTCCAGAGCAACTACTTTTTTTTTTTTCCTTGTACTGTTATGCTTGCAGTATATGAAAGTTCCAGGGCCAGGGGTCAAATCGGAGCTGCAGCTGCCGGCCTACGCCACAGCCACAGCAACACCAGATCCAAGTCGCATCTGTGACCTATGGTGCAGCTTATGGCAATGCTGGATCCTTAACCCACTGAGCCAGGCCAGGGATCAAACCTGTTCTCACAGACACAATGTTAGATCCTTAACCCACTGAGTCACAACAAGAATTCCAAAGCAATTCTTTACCACAGACCACTGATTTTTTTTTCAGTCTTATATAACTTGCTATCCAATCACAGCTTCCCACCCTGTTCTCCACTCCTTCCTGACCAGCATCACAAGACCTTTATATTCAGAGCCACCACTATCTCACAGGACCCTGTTCCACCCTTTTCACAGCACTTCTCACACTTTTTGGTAATTATTTAATTGTTCCCATATCCCAAAAAATTGTGAGCTGCACAAAGGACCATTCCTGTATCACTTACCACTTAGCAGTGACTGGCAAATAGTAACTGTTCAACAAATGTTCAATTGGTGAATGAATCCTTGGAGTGGTTGCAGTCTCTCCACCTTACTTAGTTACAACTCAATAGACTCACGTAAAGCAATTCTTTTATAATTTACATAGTGCCATGGAATCATTGTATTATTAGCATCCGGCTGTTCCAGTCTTGGAGGGTAAGGTCTATGCCTTACTCGATTTTTCTTTTGTCCCAGAACTCGGCATGCCTGTCATACATATATGTTTTCAACCAACTTTTATTGATTGTATCAATGACAAGAAATAAAGAAAGAGAGTCCAGGTAATTTTACTACTCTGGACCACACACAGCTACCTTGTCCCAGAAGCAGGGCTGGACTAGACTAAGGAAAGCTCAGAAAAAGTTGCTCAGTGTCTAAATGGAATTCCAGCATGAATGAGAAGCACTAGTTTCTCTCCATCAAGGCTAGCCAGAAGTTGTCAGAACTCCCACAGCCTGAGTCCTCCATGGTCAGGTATTTCCATAGTGGATGTGATCCAGGAGGAGTGTGAGATCAGGGGTTCTGGGTACTTCATCACGGAGGGGAGACTGGACCCCTAATTTCCTTGGTCCCTCAAGTCAGTTTCAAGCTCAGCCTCAGGCACTGGTGTTGGTTTATTGTTTATCCCGCTACCAAATCTGTTGCTAAGATAGTTCTTTTTCCAGTTACTTCCCTACAGAGTGAGTCATTGACAGAGGCCTGGGAAGAATCATTTACAGTCTAGCCCCTTAGGGATGTTAGCTGCTTCCTTCCTCGTCTTTAGCATAAAAATCCCCCTCCTCAGCTTCCCCTCCAGCTCCAGGCCTCAGCTTTCACCCTCACCCCCAGATCTCCCAAATGGCCCGCTAAAACTCATGAGACAGTAAAAGATGAAGGGAAGAGAAGCAGCACAGAAGCAAGAGTACACATAGAATTGATTTTTCTCACTTTTCTCCACGTTTTTGAGATGATTTCCAATGTCCCCACCCCACCTCCAGCAGCAAGAGTTTCCCTGAGCTTCCCTGCTCACCACGAACCCTCAGAGGATGCTGAGCTGGGGTCCCTTTTCCTCTATCAGAAGATTCAGCCCTGAGGCCAAAAAGCCCAAATGGGAGACTGGTGGGTCTTTCTCGTCACTGAAACTTTTCTCTTACAGCACATTTTGGGCAACCTTCATGCATGCTCACCTGCTGGTAGCATTTAACCTTTGCACAGGAGTGCAAATTCCAAGACTTACGTCCTCACTGGGACCAGTGGAGGGGGCAGCTGGAGGCAATGTGTGGCCCAAACACCTCAGCCTCTTTTGCTCCTGGAGTGACAGTGTCTCTGCTGGAATTACAGAAACTGACTCAGAACCTGAATGGGAAGCTTCAGAGTAAAGAGAGGAATCTGGTACGCCCTCTTCTTCTACCACTACACCAAGCTGCTAACATATCAAATGACACTTTTTGCTACCACCCAACCCAGACAACACTGTGTCAGCCAATAAACCAAAGCTCATTCTCCCTTTTCTCCAAGAATTAAATCTAGGAGTCCAGCTGCTTGCTTGACAAGGGAGAAATACAGCAAGGCCTAAGGTGGCCTGACTCACAGGAGCGTGATGTCTGCTGAAATGCGCCTGACACTGTACGACAGCTCGGACCCTGCACTTGGTCTCCTTGACTCTATCCCAAACCGGGGTAAGTGGGATTCAGGAATCTGGTTCAGCACCCTCCCCTATGAATCTAGTACACCCTCGGTGTGTACAGGCTTTTAAATAATGATACTTAATACTGTGCTTAAAGAGCTCTTCTGCTGAAACCATAAATGTGCACGCTACTTGTTTGCCAGTAATTAGACTACTCGTACACATTTAATTAACATTTTCACAAGCATATAGTCTTAACTAAATATTTCCATCAAGAGGAAGCTCTAGAATTATACTGTATGAATCCTAAGGATTTGAAGAACATTGATACACCCTTCTTAATCCAAAAAGTTGGGTGTCTGATAATGGGGGCTTAATTATGGCCAAGCGGTATATTAGTTCAGACCTCTTTGAGCATCTTTATATGGCCAGTGCTTAGCATAAGTCCAGACACACGGTCAGCCCTCAGTAACTATTTGTTGAATTTCAATAAAGCCTGTAAAAATCTCACTTGGAGACAGCAGCTTGATACCTTCTTACTGCTTCCTCTCCCAGAAGCTCCTCACATAACCCAGGTCTGGCAGCAGGGGGCGCACGGGAGGCGGCCCTATCCCCACAGGGACTGGCACACACTTCCAAAGGGGGCTGGATTTAGTGACCTCTGCTCCCCACGGTGATGCCAGTGGGAGAGTGAGCAGAGGATGCGGGGTTTCAGGTCTTAGAACCCACTGAATTGACTCCTAAGAGAACTCTTCCTTTGCAAAGAAAAAAGAAGGGAGGAGAGCAACGGAGCCTCCCACAGCTGTCAGCCTGAGACGGCTGCTCTCACCTCAGTCCATCTGGGGAAGGGGCTACAAAGCAGACAATCTTTATTCACAATTGGGGTGGCAGAGGGGAGAGACCCCCAGGTCAGTCCAAAAGCAAAGATATTGGGGGCGGGGGATGGAGCAGGGCAGGGACTCAGCACTCGTCCTCACCCAGCAGGGCGTAGGGGTTTCGGGCGGCCAGGCTGGACCCTGGAGCTGAGGTTGGGGTGTCCTCATCCCCTTCCCCCTCCTCATCCGCATCCCGGTCCTCCTCTCCCTCCTCCTCACAGGAGCTGCTCAGCTCTTCCTCTTCCTCCTCCTCCTCGTCACCTGCTGGCCCCACCCTGCCCTGCAAAACCACCAGCTCCATGGTCTCTGGATGGGACTCCCAGGTGCCTGGGGAACCAAAACAAGAAAAAGAATGGAGGAGAGTTTTGAGCAAGAAACTACTGCCAGGCAAAGATGGGGAGGAAACAAAGGCTGAGAGTAACAATAATTTTTATAGCTGCTGGCAATCACTGTTCACTCATTCATTCAGCCTCTCGTGTGCTGGGCACGGAACCAGCTCTGCTCACACTAACTCCAATCCTGACCGCCACCTTGCCAGGGGGGCGACTACCGCCCTGGTTTTGCAGATCAGCAAGCTGTCTCAGTGATGCTCGGTGACACAGAGCTGGCCGATGGGTGCAGAATCCAGAACCCTCACTCTGGCCACGAAGCCCACACCCTTCTGCCTCCACTACAGCAGGGGCTGGGGACGAACACTGGCGGACTGACCTTTCTGCTCACTGTAGCCCGGGGGGTGAAAACACAGGCTGAGGCGGCCATCCAGCGCCAGCCGTAGGAGGCTGTTGGCCGCTCTGTACACATCGTTTCGGGCCGCCTTGGCTGTCTTGTAGCCACGTTTCTCTGCCCAGGCTGGAGGGAGAAAAGAATAATGGGGGGGGAAGCCCATCAACTGGGCCCAGTCATCATCGTCTCACTCCCCTAACACAGTCCTTCTAGTTTCCCCCGGAACATTCCAGGCCTGGATCTTGCCCTGAGACAGAAGTCTAGGGGTGAGCAGCCAGCTGCCCCATCAATGACAGGACCTCTAAGGAGGGAGACGAGAGGAGACAGGGCGAGGGAAGAGGAGCCCACCTTCACAGACGTCCCAGGCACACCAGGGGTGTTCTGCAGAGGGGTCCTCGGCCTCTGGGTGGCGCAGGTGGAGCAGGGCCTGCACGGGGATTCGGGAGGCCAGGTAGCCCACAGCGGTGTAGGGCTCCTGGATTTGGGCGATGGGGTAGATCCCCGCCAGGACCTGAGGGAAACAAGGACACTCAGCACCTGCCTCCATCTCCCGCCTCCTCCCGCCCCGGCCCCCTCCGCCCTCATACCTGCAGCTGCCTGGGCAGAAGGGAGGGGAATATGAGGCCTGGACAGTCACAGAGCTTCACGGAGGGGGTAAGAAAGTAGGTCTGAAAGTAGCGGGTGTGGCCCGGGGTTCTGGAGACACTCACGACCTTCCGCCCCACCAGCCCGTTGATAAGCGACGACTTGCCCACATTGGGGAAGCCTGAGGGAGACAAGGAACATTAACACCTGACAGATCTTTACTCCCTGGCGGGCAGGACGAGGTGCTGTCACTACAGGTGGGAGGGGAACTAAGGTGCAGAAAGAAGCAATAAATGAAGTGGTACAACATCGCAAGTTACAGATCAGGCTCCAGCTGCCAGGGCTGAATCCTGGCCTCCCCATCTGCCTAAGCTTTGTGACCTCATGGCAATTTATTTAATTTTCCAGGTCTCTGTTTCTGCATTTTACAGAGCAGATACTTCCAACCTCAGAGTAGCCAGGATGAAATGAGAAATACAACCGCGGGGCTCTGTGCTTGCAGTGGTCCAAGTGCTCGATACCAGTGAGAAAAACATACATCTCATGATTATCAAATTTCTCCGAGGAGAAGACTGGAAGCCCAGGGGCTCATTGTTGCTCTCCCATGACCCCCTCCTTCATTCTAGCTGACTTCGGGATCGGCACAGGTCCCCTGTAAGTACCCTGGCCTCCCAACGCCAGGATCTCCCCTCCAAAAGTTTTCTCCACCCCACCTCTGTGGTCTTACCTTGGACCTGTCTCTTCACACCTTCCCAATCTCACTTGCAAGCACCCCCGTCTCAGCCCTGACATGCTGTCTTTCCAGCTCACTTATTCTGGTTCCTCATTCCGATAAACCTCTGACCCTAACTAGCACAGGGACAGTATTCATACCCAACTCAAGTCCTCCCTTCCCTTCATACCCAGCTGAGATTCCATGATCCAGCCCCTTTCAGAGACCTTCAAGTCCCTGGCCCCACCACTCCTCTTCTTCTTAGTCACCTGGCAAAACCCCAACCCTGTAGAATGCAACTCTGCCTGCTCAGCACCTGCTCCCGGGCAGCTGACTGAGGCTGAGCCAAGAGGAACCGCGGTGCTGACTGCGCTGCATTTACAACCCACAAGTACAGCTGGCCCTCAGCATCCACGGGGGATCGGTTCTAGGAGCTCCCGTGACACTAAAGTCCACCGAGGCTCAAGTCCCTTATATAACATGGCCTAGCGATACAGTCAGCCCTCTGTACCCACAGGTCCTGCAACTGTTCCTTTCCAAAGGGGATGGGGGGACAACTCTCCTCTGATTAACCTCTACCAACCTCACTTCTCTGTCCCCTTTGTAGCAAAACTCCTTAAAAATTTTGTCTATTTTTTGCCACTTCTTCATGCCATCTTCTTTGTGACTATAAACTATAATATACATAAAACATAAACATGCCTGATGAACCCCACATCAGCCACTCAGCCTGTTGAGCAAGTCTGTTTTTACCTCACTCAGCTTGTTGGCAGCATTTGACACAACTGAGCTCTCCTTTCCTCTCCAAACTTGTTTCATTTGACGCTTGGTTTTGTCCTCCTTTGCCCAACCTCTAAATGCTGGCTCAGCCTCCTCTCCACCTCCCTCCTCTACCACATCTCATCCAATCCCATGGCTTTAAATACCATTTATATCCCCTTATGGCTTCCCAAATTTAAATCTTACCAGAATTCAAATTTCCAGTCCTCTCCCCTGAGATCCGGGCTCCTATACCCTTGGCGAGTCAACATCTCCACTTGAAGTATTTAAAAAGAATCTCAAACTTAATTCTGATTCCCTTCCCCAATCCCTCTAAATCTGCTCCTCTCCCAACCTTCCTATCTCAGTATTCCAAGCTGCTTGGTACAAAACCTTGGAAACCTTGGAAGTCCTTTTTTTTTTTTTTTTTTGCTTTTAGGGCCGCACCTACATCACAGCAAATGACAACGCCAGATCCTTAACCCCCTGAGCGTGGTCGGGGATTGAACCTGCAACCTCATGGTTCCTAGTTGGATTCGTTTCCACTGAGCCACAGTAGAAACTCCTGTAAGTCCTTCTTTATTCCTCATTTTCTCTTATGCCCCAAGTGCAACCTATCAACAATCTCAGGCTTTCTGTCTTCAAAAGAGATCCTGGCTCTGACCTGTCTCCTCACCTCCACCTCCGCCACTCTGCTCTGAGTGGGTCTTGTTTCTCCGCTACACTGGAGAGCCCCTGACCTAATGCTCTCTGCTTCCTGTCTTGCCCACCCCCATCATTCTCCACTCAGCAGAGTAAACTCCTAAAGCGCAAAGTCAGATCCTGTCATTCTCCTGTTCAAAACCCAACAGTGGCTTCTCATTGGCTTTGGAATAAAATCCAAAATGCCTTCTCACAGCCACAAGACCTTATGTGATGTAGCCCCTGCAAGCTTTCTGACCTGGTCCCTGATTTACATTCCTGGCTCCCATCCCGCAACCCGGCTGCGCTCTGGCTGGTCCCACAATCACCAAACTCATTCCCACCTCAACACCCTCTCACTTCTGACCCCTTGGCCTGGAAGGAGCCACACATCTCACATCTCCAAATGGCCTCTTCATCTCAGCTTCCAGGCTCTTCTCAGGGGGCTTTCCCGGAGGATGTCCCCTCTCCCAGCCACTCACTAGTCCCTAAATAACATGATTTCAGATCACACATCAAATTTACTCACAAGGAACAAGCCCTGTGAGGGTAGGGACTTTGCAGCCATTTCCACGGCAGCACGTTCTTCTGGTACTAAGTACCTGCCGTGTGGTTAAGTGAAGAAGAGCTGGAGGGAAACCCAAACTCAGGGCTGCCTGTGCCACAGCAACGCTCTCCAATGTTATACCACCCCCAACCCAGACAAGTCAGTGCAGAGGCTACGGAGAAAGGGCACAGGGCCCCAGAGGGAGAGCCAGGGTCAGGAGCCAGGGGAGGCAAAGCCCGGCCAAAATGACTGGAAAAGGCAGCAGTCAAGCAGGTTTTTTCCAAGCGAAAAGGAGACTGAAAGATGTCAGGAGCATTTCCAAGGAGTTAAACTATGCTACTTTCCCTCACTTCCTCTGGGCTGGGCCTTTTTTGGTTCCATTATCCCCTTAGATACCACACCTTTGTCAAAGTCACTTCTCACCTCTCCCACCCAAAGTGAAAAGGGGCCCTGATCCTTTTTTTTTTTTGCACGCTTGGAAGTTCCCAGGCCAGTGATCGACCAGCATCACAGCAGTGACCTGACCACTGCAGTGACAATGTTGAGTCCTAAACCCACTGAGCCACCAGGGAACTCATTATTCTTTTAGTTGAGCATCACTGCCTTTTTTTTGGGGGGGTGGTTTTACACCCATGGCCAATGGATCGAATCCAAGCCACACTGTGACCTATGCCACAGTTAGAGTAATGCCAGATCCTTAACCCACTGCACCGTAGCAGGAACTCCTTACTGTCCTCATTTTTTTTTCTGTCTTTTTCCCTTTTCTAGGGCCGCACTCGCGGCATATGGAGGTTCCCAGGCTAGGGGTCTAACAGGAGCTGTAGCCGCCGGCCTTCGCCACAGCCACAGCAATGCGGGATCTGAGCCGCGTCTGCAGCCGGGATCTGAGCTGCGTCTGCGACCTACACCACAGCTCACGGCAACGCCAAATCCTTAACCCACTCAGCGATGCTAGGGATTGAACCTGCAACCTCATGGTTCCTAGCCAGATTCGTTAACCACTGAGTCACAATGGGAACTCCTCACTGTCCTCATTTTTAAAAGCAACCTAAGACTGAGAGTGGGAAAATAACTTACGCAAGATCAATAAACTGAGAAAGAGGTGGGATTTAACACAGGTGTGCTGTGACCCTTCCCCAATAGCAGAAGGCCTCCTCTGCCCTCAGAGACCCTAGAGCCTAGTGAGACCTATCTGCCCTCTTTTCCAAATGATGAAACCCTGCGCCTCCTTGGAGGCCACCGTGCATGGACCGCCTCCTTACCTACACAGCCGATGGTCACCACCCCGTCCTTGTAGCGCTCCCGTGTTGGGCCCGTGGGCTCCATCGCCGAGTCAGTCTGCTGCTCCACCAGGATGGCTGGCCCGTCCTCCTCTTCCTCCTCCTCCCCGGAGCCATTACCCCAGGTGGCCCCGGCCACATCCCGGGCAATCTTCTCCCGCCAGCTGCTCAGGTCCACTGTGCAAGGAAGGAGAAGGCTCTCAGAGCCACTGGGTACCACAGCACAGACGATGCACTTCACAGCTGATTTAAGTGGCGCCCTCTGGAGCTGGGAAGAGCCAAGCTTGACCCTGTGCTGGAACTGCATGCATTTCTGGGGCTGTTGCCTGCTGCCTCCTTTGTCCCACCAAGTCAGGCTGCTCCCTCTTCCATGCCTCCCTGTGGTCTTTCACCCGAGTCCATAACAGAGGGACTGCTCACTTTGAGAAAAGTGAGCAAAATGACTCTGGGCCTTGGATCTTCCCCACAGACTGCCACGGCTACCCCTCGAAGTGGCACATACCTTTCCCTGCAGTGATGGCTTCACAGGCTCTCAGCAGCTGCTCCGGCCCCAGGGCCCGAGTCCATCCTCTCCCTCGCCTCCGACTCTTCTTCAAGACTGCAATCAGAGGGCACAAATGCGTGAGCACACCCCTTGGGGCTTATGCGCCCCCACCACCACCCTCAGGCCCCAGATCAGGTTCCCCCTGTCCCCTGCCACCACCACCCTTTCCCACGCTGCCCTCCTCATTGCCCACTCACCACTGCTAGGGTCCTGTGGGGTGCGGGGGTCCCGAGGAAAAGAGGTGAAAAGGACAATGTGGAGCTGAGGATAATGTTGGTGGAAATAATGCTTCCAGGCAACCACGAGAGCTGGCGGGGCCAGATCCACCTTGTTCAGGACCAGCACCAGGGCCAGCCCAAGCTCTCCAGTCACATACTCATAAAGTGCTGGTGGGAAATTCACAACCTGAAACAGGGATGGTAAGAGAAGGGAGCGATACAAGGTCAGCCCTGAGTTCTCTGCCTCTAGCTCCCCACTCACTAGGCACAGCTTGGAGATAAGACCCTGGTGGAAGCAGAATCTGGGACAACAAGGGTAAATCAGCCAAACTGAACTCAGAAGACAAAGCAGGGATAAGTGATACCTGCGCATTTGCCTCCACAGCCTGATTAGGGATGGAAATGAGCTGAGAGCATGACAAGGAAATAGGGACCCGCCCCCAGCACACTGGGGTAATAAGGGCTGGGATCACACACTGGAGGCTGGGATAGAAATACATGTCTATTTTTTCTTTTTCTTTTCAGGGCTGTACCCGCGGCATATGGTGGTTCCCAGGCGAGGGGTCAAATCAGAGCTGCAGCTACTGGTCTATGCCACAGCCACAGCAATGCCAGATCCGAGCCACGTCTGCGACCTACACCACAGCTCACGGCAATGCTGGATCCTTTACCTGAGCGAGGCCAGGGGTCGAACCTGCATCCTCGTGGATACTAGTCAGATTCATTAACTGCTGAAGCATGACAAGAACTCCAGAAATATGCATTTTCAAGTGCACATGCCTGTCTACATGTGTATGCATGCATACATGTGCGCGTGCACACATGCACATTTGTGCTGAGTACATGTGGCTGTGTAAGTGAGCATGTGAATGCACGTGTAAGTTGTGTGAAGGAGTGTGTGTACACGTTGTTAGGGATCTCCAACCTGAATGTCCGCACAGTCCTCAGATTTCCCTTCTCTCACTGGAGGACAACAGTGAAGTAGCAGAGCCAGGTCACACAAGGGCCGTCCAGCAGCAGAGTCTACAGCCTTAGCCACTACCCTACCATCCCCAGGGAAGCTGAGTTCTGCAGTGACCCCTACAGCAGGGCAGCCCTCTTCACAGATTCCCCTGGAGCTCCACACTGGGACTTTGTATTAGCCCTAGTAGGCTAGGAAACAGGATATGCGGTTTTTCACCAAAGGAGTAAAGAAGAGGAGAGGCAGCTGGCCAGGGGAGGAGTGACAGGCTGTGACACTGATGAATAAAGACTGAGTTTCTGGACTGCAGCCATCAGCATGGGGTAGAGGAGACCAGAAAGGAAGAGGCCACTTCTTTGCCTCCCAACTCCTGCTTCTGCCCTTTACCCCACAAGGATCTTCCTCCCTCTTCCCCTCGCCCAACCTCATCCCCAGGACTCACTGGATGTCGGATATCAGTAATGAGCAGGACAATGTCAGACATCTCTAACACTCGCCACAGCTGCCTCCATGTCTGAAAAGACAAGGTTGATATAAGAGAACCTGAGCCCAGAGTCGCTTTCCTGCCTGAAAGCAGACCAATCTGACCATGGGTCACTATGCCCCACTCCTGTCCTCACTCTGTTCTCACCTCCAGATTGTGCTCAAAGTAGCTGAGTTTCTCAGAGGTATAAGCCCCATGAATCTTCCCAAGATACTCCTGGAAGCTCCGTTCCTCCTGGCTCATCAGTTGCTCCTTGGACATTTCATAGTTCCAAGGAGGACGTCGGGGAAAGTCCAGAACTGAGAAATCAAGAGAAAGTCCAAATAAGTCTGAGAATAGTGTTAGGACCCAAGGTGCATTCCAGACCCTCCTATTCTTCCTCCCACTCTTCCAAACTCCTTTCCCTAGTCCATTGCCTGAACTAAGCTCCCAGCGCCGAGCTCTCACTCACCGGACCCAGGCTGATAGACTTCCTGGATGTCCAGCTCCAGCAGTTCAGCACTCACGGGCTGCAGCACTTGCTCCCGGGCAGCTCTCTTTCTCCTCTCCACTTCCTCCCGGCTGTCTCGCTCAAAATGCAGCCGATACCTAACAGGACAGGGACCACCACATCTATCGCCAATCCTTGGTCACCAACTACCCTCTTGGGCAGGCAACTTCGCAAAGCTTCCTCTCCAGAGTTCAAATCACTCCTCTGAGTGGGCCCTCCCTCAACTCTCTTTCACACAACAGTAGTCCTTCCTCCATGTCTCGCCCTTCTGAAGGCCCAACTCTCCCCAGACCCTCTAGTCCAGAAGATTGTGGCCCGCTCTGGTGACCCAGGGGCCCCGCGGAAAACCGTGGCATCCCAGCCCCGAGACCTCCAGTTTCAAGCCTCCGCCAGCAGCAGCCTGCTTCCCCCTAATGCTCTGACTTCCGGGTAGGCGGGGAAGCCCAGGCCAGAGCCCCCCGGCCACTCTCACCGATTTGGGTCATAGCCACGCGGACCCAGCCCCTGGGAAGGCTGCTGGTTGAGCCTGCGGATGTGATGGGTCACAGATTCCCCGTCCGAGGTGTCAGTCTGCTCCTCCCGCCGCTCCCGGCTCCCGCTGCGGCTGTTGGAACTGGATCGCAGCCCATCTTGAAGCCCTGCGGGGAGGAGCTGGTGACGCCAGTGCTGGCCAGCTCTCAGGGGCCATAAGACCACCCTCCCTGGTCGGCCTGGCTCCTCCTCACACCACCCTACTTCTTTTGAGGCCAGATCCTCCCACCTACCCTGCCCAGGACCCTCCCGGATGTGCGTGGGGGGAGGCACTCCTCCAGAGATCTGTGGGGATGGCGCCCCGTAGGAGCTGGACGGACTCCCCTCCCCCAACTCTCCATCCTTCCTCACCCCTTCCAGATGTAGGGGGGCTGGGGTGAGGGAATCCCCCCCGCGGTCGCCCACGCGCGTCGGCGCGCTGCCGCCACCCCTTCCCACGCCTCCCAGAGGTGAGGTGGGCAGACCCCTCCCTCCAGATGTGCGGGAGTCCGAGCCCCGCCCCCTCTTCTGGCTCCCGCACTGACCTCGCTTCCGCTCCCGCTTGTCCTGCAACTGCTTCTTCTTCTGCTTCACGCTGAAAGGCTTCTTCCTCGGCATGGCCCGGACCAGTCACCTGGCCCGCCCTCCGCCGAGCTCCAGCCGCTTCAACTGACTCCCCCCCGGGGCAGCCCCGGTCGCAAGGGCCCGGGACCCTGGAGGGGGCGGGGCTGGAAGGTGACGTCAGCGGGCGGGCCTGGCCGATACGCCCCCGCGGCCGAGGTGGAAGACAACCAGAGGGAAATACAGTCACTTCCCACTGGGAGCGAGGCGGGAGAATGATGAGAGGTGGGCTACCCGCACGTGAGAGTCACTGGCACCGACAAGGCTCAGTGGCCGCGAGAAAGGAGGCGCGCGTGGGAGGATCGGTCTAACTTCGTCACGGACGCTACCAACTCGCGCTCGGAGGAGGGGGGATGCGTGTCATCACTACCTTGCGCGCGGGGGAGAAGCTACCACTCACCTGGTGGGGGCAGTGGAGCGGAGGGCGGGTCCTACCACCTGGGGAAGAAAGGGACGCGCAGAAGCTACTTTACCAACCTTCCGGCTGGACCTTGGAGGAAAGCCGCGACCACGCGTCCCGGGAAGGAAGCCAAATGACTGGGCTACACTGGGCAGGGTCAGAGGTCTTGAGGGGCGGATGGCGTTCAGGAGAGCCCGAGGCACTGCCCTGCTGGGACCCAGATAAGGAGCAGGTTTACAGATCAGAAGTGCAAGCGCGGCCGAGGAGGGAAATCCAGGTGAGACAGGATTTTTGCAGGGAGCTCACAGGGCACGAAGTTGTGCCTGCAGCTGTTACCATAGAAACCGGGGACCGGATGTGGCGATCTTCGGGCGCGACAGCCCCTCTGTCAGGCTTTCTGGCCCGAGAGCCTGTCGACTCTATGACACACTGTGAGGAACCGGTTGTAGGTTTTTTCCAGCCAGGCGGGGAAGCGAGCGACTTTTTCAAAGCATTAATAGAAATGCGGTGAAGGAATGGTTTGGGATTGCTGCCACGCCTGGCTGAGGCCTTGTGAGCCTGCTGATGTGAGACCAGCCGCACAAAGGCTCCCCGCAGCCTTCCGGAAGTGAAATGGCGGGAGCCCCAGCTTTCACTGTCCACTGCCCCCCCGGAAGCGGAAACAGAATTCCAGCGTGCCCCTTCCTCACTGCCCTCCAAATCCCGCTGCAGCCATTGCCGCAACCACCATGCCGAAACGAAAGAAGCAGAATCAGCAGCAGCAGCCGCCGCATCAACAGCCTCCACTGACAGAGCGGGAAGAGACTGGAGACGAGGAGGATGGGAGTCCCATTGGTGAGGAGCCCGGGAGAGGTGTGCACATGCCTTGTCAGCTGGGCCGGGCGAGGGGTTAGCGGCCGAAAAGGTGCTGGGGAGGGGGCTCTAACGGAAGGAGGAAGGGCGCACGCGCTGGGGCGGGGGCTGGGGGAGATCTGTCCGGAATAGAGCGCTAGGTGAGATCTCTTACTTGAACCCTTAACTTCAAACCGGCCCCTAAACCTTTCTAAAGAAGTCAAGAGAGAAGATAAAGAGTTCATGTGCGCAGCCACAACACGGCAGGGGAGAGGGGGACCTAGAGAGATTGCAGATTGCGCTGACTGGGATGACGGTTTGTGACCAGACTTTCACAGGGAAGGTGGAAGTGCAGCCTTCTTTCAACCACTCGGGGATGTGGAGGTGGGGAGAGCTATCTGATTGGTCAATAGTTAAAACGAGGGATTGGATTACTTCTGGACTCACTTAGGATCTTTTGGATAGCAACAGTGTAAGGGAAAGAAAAAGTTTGTAGATAGCCTTTCCTCATTATTCCCCTTGACTTGGTTGAGTCTCCGCTTTGCAAATCCTCAAAACGTTTTGCAGGTAAATGGGGTGAGAGCTGGTAACACTACTGAGAATGGATGTGGCTTTAGTGATTAGATTAAGAAATGAGAAATAGAAAAATCAGTATATGTAAGCAAGATCATCAGTCCTTTAGTCTGTTCTGATGACCATATTTTCGTGTCTACTCTTAGGACCACCCAGCCTTCTGGGTCCTCCCCCCATGGCCAATGGAAAGCCTGGTGACCCCAAGTCAGGTGAGGAGGAAGGGGCCCTGATCCTTGGATTAGGTCCTGAGAAGGGAGGAATGGGAGGGGGTGGGGTGCAGACTGAAACCCAGGAAGGACTTGAAAGATCAGGCATTCTGTACTTAAATTAATAGAATGTCGTGTCCTGACAGACTGAAAAAACTCAGTGCTATAAAAATGTCAGTTCTTCCCAAATTGACCTGTAGGGTCAATGCACTCACAGTTATAATCCCTACACAGTTTTTGTAGAAAGTAAACATTCTACATTCTTGTATGTAAATGCAAAGGACCAGGTGAGAGATTGCAAAGACAGTCTTGAAGTGGAAGGTTTATTCTGAATATCAAGCCTTATTGTAAAGCTGTACTAGTTATGATGCTGTGATATTGGCCATATAAAGAAACAGAATGGCATAAAGAGTTCAGTAATGGGTCCACACATACATGGCCACTTTGTTTATGATGAAGATGAAACTGAAATAGTTGTCTTTTCAGTAAATGATGCTGGATTATTGGGTATTCATGGAGGGAGTGGAGAAATTTGACCTCCTTTTCATGCTATATACACAGAGCAATTTCAAGTAAACTATAGATCTAAGAATAAAAGGTAAAGAAATAATTCTTGAAAACAAATATATGTCACAGTCTTAAAGTAGATCAGGAGTTCCCACTGTGGTGCAACAGGATTGGTGGCATCTCTGCACCACCAGGATGCAGGTTCAATCCCTGGCCCTGCCCAGAACAGGGAGTTAAGGATGTCACTTTGCCATAGCTGCAGCCAAGGTCGAAACTGTACCTCAGGTCTGATCCCTGGCCCAGGAACTCCAATGCTGCGGGTGGCCAAAAAAAAAGTAGATTAGAATTTTTAAACAGACAAGAAACACACACACTAACTAGAAAGGAAAGATAAACTGGACTGCATTAGAAAATACAAACTTCTGTTAATCAAATGGCACCACTAAGAAGTTAATAGGGGAGTTCCCATTGTGGCTCAGTTGTTAACAAACCCAACTAGTATCCATGAGGACTCCAGTTTGATCCCTGGCCTCACTCAGTGGGTTAAGGATCCAGCATTACCATGAGCTGTCAGATCCTGTGTTTCTGTGGCTGTGGCATAGGCCAGCAGCTATAGCTCTGATTTGACTCAAGCCTGGGAAGCTCTATATGCCGCAGGTGCATCCCTAAAAAGACAAAAGACAAAAAAAAAAAGGAAGAAGAAGAAGTTAATAGAGTTTCCTGGTGACACAGCTGGTTAAGGATCTGGCATTTTCACTGCTGTGGCTCCGGTCATAGCTCTGTCACGGGTTTGATCCCTGGCCCTGGAACTTTTGCATGCTGCGGGTGGGTGCAGCCAAAAAAGAAAAAAAAAAGTTAATAAGAAACCATAGAGTAGAAGATATTTGCAACAAATATAACCAA
Organism: Catagonus wagneri; assembly: GCA_004024745.2. Lineage (NCBI taxonomy): Eukaryota > Metazoa > Chordata > Mammalia > Artiodactyla > Tayassuidae > Catagonus > Catagonus wagneri. Next base: position 12,888,191 of record PVHT021183524.1, on the reverse strand, counting down.
TTAAAAGCTCAAATCTAGAATATATTAAAAGCTCTTCTGACAACCTGTTCAAGAAAATGGGCAAAAGGCCGGCATGGCCACCTCATAAAAACTGAGATATGGGAGTTCCCATTGGGGTACAGTGGAAACGAATATGACTGGTATCCATGAGGATGCAGGTTCGACTCCTAGCCTGATCTGATCAGTGAGTCAGGGATCCAGCGTTGCGGTGAGCTGTGGTGTAGGTCTCAGATGTGGCTCGGATCCTGAGTTGCTGTGGCTTTGGCGTAGGCTGGTAGCTATAGCTCTAATTTGACCCCTAGCCTGGGAACTTCCATATGCCTCAAGTAAGGCCCTAAAAAAGCAAAAAGCAAAAAAAAAAAGATATAAATAGCCAAAAACATGAGCAAGAACTTAACATCATTAGTCATCAAATAAATGCTAGATAAAAATGTATAACTTTGATACTAAATCTTTTGTACATGGTCGGTGGGATTGTAAAGTGGTCCCACCACTGTGGAAAATGGTATGGAGACTCCTCAAAAATTTAAGAAGAGAACTCCTGTAAGATCCAGTTGTGGGTATTTATTGAAAAGAATGGAGGGTGTTGAAGAGGGATTTGCACACTCATGTTCACTGCAGCATTCACAATAAACAGGAGATGGAAGCCGCCCAAACGTGCACTGATGGATAAATGGATAAACAGAATGTGGCACAACCATACAATGGAATAAGATTCCTTTTTTTGTTCCGCAAAGAAAGAAAATCCTGTCACATGCTACAGCACAGATAAATCTTTAGGCCATATGCTGAAATGAGCCAGTCACAAAAAGATAAATACTGTATGGTTCCACCAATGTGAGGAATCTAAAGCAGTTAAAGTAGAATGAACAGAAAGTAGAATGGTGGTTGCCAGGGGCTGGGTGGAGAGGGGGGCTAGACAGTTTAGTAGCTCTAAAGTTTCAGTTTTGCAAGATGAGAAAGTTCTGGAGATCTGTTTCCCAACAAAGTGAATTTACTTGACATAACCAAGATGTAAACGTAAAAGTAGTTAAGGTAGCAATTTTTTTTTTTTTTTGCCACACCCACAGCATGCAGAAGTTCTGGGGCCAGGGATCAAACCCATGCCATAGCATCGACCCAAGCCACAGCAGTGACAATGCCGGATCCTTAACCCGCTGCACCACAAGAGAACTCCAAGATGGCAAACTCTGTTACAGGGGGTTTTTTTGTTTGTTTTTGTCCTCCCCCCCCCCTTTTTTTTTCTTGGGCCATACCTGTGGCATATGGAGGTTCCCAGGCCAGGGGGTCTAATCTGAGTTACAGCTGCCGGCCTACGCCACAGCCATGCCAGATCTGAGTTGCGTCTGTGACCTACACCACAGCTCACAGCAACGCCAGATCCTTAACCCACTGAGCGAGGCCAGGGATTGAACCCACAACCTCATGGTTCCTAGTCGGATTCGTTTCCGCTGCAACACAATGGGAACTCTTAATTTATTTATTGTATTTATTTATTTAGGTTTCTTTTTTCTTTTTCTTCTGCTTTTTTTTAGGGCCGCCCCGTGACATATGGAGATTCCGAGGCTAGGGGTCAAATCGAAGCAGCATTGCCGGCCTACACCACAGCCACAGCAATGCTGGATCCTTAACCCACTGAGCAAGTCCAGGGATTATGTTACAGGTTTTAATCACAATTTCAAAACAAAACACCACTCTTTACATTCACTAGAAGGGCAAAAAATGAAACCAATTAGGATTATCAAGTGTTGTTAAGGAACAGCGGGTTGCCTATGGAACGACTGCTGGTGGGAGTATGAATTGGTACAACCACTTTGGGGAAAAGTTTGACTTGCTTAAACTTGAGCATATGTATACTCGAGGACCAACAATATTTCTACTACATGTATACTCAACAGAAATGCATACATGTGTATAACAAAGACATGAATAAAAATGTTCATAGCAGCATTTTTCGTTATAGCCCCACACTGGAATCCACCCACATGTCCACCATCAGTAGAATGGATAAATAAGGTGTTGTGTGTGCATCCAATGGGATACTACACTGCAGTGAAAATGAAGGCACTCCTGCTACAGGCATCCTGGATGAATCTCATAAACACCATGTTGAGCGAAAGGACCAGACACAAAAGAATGCAGACTGTATGATTCCGTTTATGCAAAGTTCAAAAACAGGCAAAAACTAACCTATGGTGCCAGAAGTCAGGAAGGTTGTTACCTTTGGGGAGGAGGGTGAGATAGCTGGGGAGGCGGGGCATGGGGCGGGGCTTCTGAAGTGCTAATAAGGCTCCACCTGTTCTCTAGCCTGCTTCTTTCTCTCTCTCTTTCTCTCTCTCTCTCTTCAGCTCTTCACAGAGGTCCTCCGGGATCAAGGGGACCAATTATCCCACCACTGCTGAGCCTCCCACCTCCTCCCCGGGGCAGAGGTCCACTTCGGGGAGGCCTAGGCCCCAGGTCTGGCCCATATGGTCATGGTTGGTGGGGGGTCAGTGCTGAGCCTCCTTTTCCTGGACCAGGCCATGGGGGTCCCTCCAGGGGAGGCTTTCACAAAGAGCAGAGAAATCCTCGAAGGCTCAAAAGCTGGTCTCTTATCAAGAATACCTGCCCACCCAAGGATGGACCCCAGGTTATGGAAGGTGAGGTCCATTTTTTTAATACCCGAACGCATTTAATACTCGTCACTCTCAGAGTGACTAATACCTTGGCTCTTCTCTTTTGGGCTGTCCTTTGTCCTTTTGAGCTAGGAGTAACCCTGAATGTTTTTTTCTTCTGGGAGAAAGACTACCTACCATTCCATAATATCTGAAGGTGGTAGTGAGTAGGAAATCTGATCACCTTCTCTCTCTGCTTTTTGTTTCATTTGTTTTCTCTCTCTTTTTTTTTTGTTGTCTTTTAAGGGCCACACCCTAGGCATATGGACGTTCCCAGTCTAGGGGTTGAATGGGAGCTGTAGTTGCCGGCCTACATCACAGCCACAGCAACGCCAGATCCTTAACCCACTAAGCAAGGCCAGGGATCGAACCTCCATCCTCATAGATACTAGTCACATTCGCTTCTGCTGAGCCACAGCGGGAACTCCCATTTGTTTTCCCTCTTACTCACATTTTAAACTGCCCGATTTTCACTTGTTCACAGACAAATCCGACCGCCCTGTCTGCCGACACTTTGCCAAAAAAGGCCACTGTCGATACGAGGACCTCTGTGCCTTCTACCACCCCGGCGCCAATGGACCTCCTCTGTGAGACTGTGCCTTCCCGTCCAGGCTGGAAGGAGCCCGCTGACCTAGCGGCCGTGTACTTCCCCGTGGCCCTGTGGTGGCTACTGTGAGGCTGTTCCACCCGGCACCCTCAGTCCGTGACGCCCACCCCCATCGCCACCTCCCCCACTCGGGGTCCGGAATTGTGTTCATCACTGGTGTGCAGTGTGCACTCTTTCTTCTGGTCCAGCCTCCAGAGACTCGTCTCCAGGACTCCACCTTTGCTCCATACATCGGCCTCCTGGATCCTCTTCCCCCTCCGACTGACTGCGGAACAGGAAACCTCTCTGGTGCTGTTTCTTGTGCATCTGTCCACCCAGTGCCCGGTATCGCCCTGGATCCTGAGAGCCCTGGAGCAGTTTCCTACCATTCCCTTCTTCTAGCTGCTTGTTTTCGGTCCTTTTTATGTGACCCCCCCCCCCAACGTCGTCAGCTGCTCTGTGACACTCACCGGGTCGTCTGACCTGGGGTCAAGTTTGGCTGACTGGTACAGAATTACTCCCAGAAAGGCTACCTGCCCTGCTCTCGGATTTCGTAGTTTCTCCGTCAGTAGCATGATCCCCACCGCGACGGTCTGTGATCGCTGTGCTTTGTGAAACCGTGCGTCCCCTCGTAGCCTTTCTCAGTGTCCGTGGCATTTCTGTGACCTCCCAACACTAGAGTAAGTTCTTCTGCCAAAATGAGTGGGGCCGTTGGCGCCCTCCAGAGACCTCCCCCACCTCCTAACCCGGGAGACTTGTGGCACCTTCCACGAGACTGCCTTGCCGCTCCTCCCCAGTCTCCTGGTGTCCGTTTCTCTGGGTTTGACACAGGCCTGAGAGATGTCCTGTAAAGCCCCGGAGGGGCCCGCCCTGTCTCCTCTCCAGCCTGTTTTAGTTAGACGACGTCATTTTGAGGCCACCAGCCCTTTCGTTTGAATCCTGTGAATCTCCACCTGGCCTGCCTGCAGGTGGGACTTTGGACAGTGCTGTCGCCCTCTTCCAGCCTTCTTCCCCTGCGCCCCTGGCACTAGTTGTTTTCTGTGAAAACGGCAGTGAACAGGTTCGGTTTTGAACTGGCCCCGAGGAAACAGGTCAGGAGTTGTGTGGGCAAGAGGGAGGGCTGAGAGCCGTTGCAGAACTGAGATTGAATTTTTTTTTTTCTTTTTAACATTTTTTTATATTAGTAATAAACACAGTGGAAACAAGCATTTTCTTGAATCTCTGTGCTCCCCGTCATCTCTGGAGGTGCAGGCGATGCTGTTCTTTTTGGAGTCACTTTATTCTTCATTTCATACACCATATTGATAGAAGTTCCTTGCAGTCTGAAGAAACCAGTGGAGTCCCATTAACCTATGAGAATCAACTGGACCAGACTGCATTATGTTTAAGGGTAAAGTTTTGTTGGAGAAATGAAAGGCTGAGTATCTACAGAGTAATTTTTAAATGTTTTACCTGTGTTTATGTTTTGATGTTTACGGAGTGGTAATAACAAGGCAATCTTTCAACAAATATTTGTAGAGTGAATGTGGGCCAGGCAATATACTAGACACTAGAGATAATGGAGAGCTGATATCAATGAATTTGAAATCTCCAGGAGGAGACATGTTTGTCAGAAAGTCACAAATTAGGATTTGGCACTTCCCCACTGTGGCCCAGGTTCAATCCCTGGTCTGGGAACTGAGATCCCACATCAAGCTGCCGCAAGCACAGATATGTTTGAAGTGCCTGTCAAAAGTGCAATGAAGGGAGTTCCCTTCATGGCTCAGCGGTGACAAACCCAACTAGTATCCATGAGGACGCAGGTTCAATCCCTGGCCCTTCTCAGTGGGTTAAGGATTTGGCGTTGCTGTGAGCTATGGTGTAGGTTACAGACAGGGCTCAGATCTGGCGTTGCTGTGGTGTAGGCTGGCAGCTGCAGCTCCAGTTCAACCCCTAGCCTGGGAACTTCCATATGCCGCAGGTGCAGCCCTGAAAAGCAAAAGTGTAATGAAGGGAGACATGGTGGGGGTATGTAACATAGGGAGTCTGGGGAGATGGCAGCTGAGACAAGCTCTGAGGACAAGCAAAAGGTAAGGTGGGAGAGCAGAGGCCAGGCAAAGGTGTTGCCAAGAGTGGGAGGTGAGGCAGAAGGAAGAGGAGTAAGACCACTCAGGGCCTTGCAGGATATCAGGATTTGGGTCTTTGTCTTAAGACAGAAGACTGAAGAGTTTTAGGCAGTGGTTATGATAAATTAGATTGGTTTTTCAAAAAGATCACCTCTGTTTGGAGCTGGCCAGACTTGGAAGTGGCAGTCTGAGGATTACTTGAGTAGTCAAGTGAGTCGCAATGGTGGTATAGATTTGAGGAGGAGAGTGGGAGAAAAGTGGACATTTGGAAATAAGTGATCAAAATGAAAGTATTTTAGGGTTCTCAGGGTTGTTCTGGCTTTCATAACCAAGTGACCCTTTCAAAAGAAAGGTTTTGGAGGAAACAATGCATCTAATTTGCTTTGTTTTTGTTTTTGGCATTTTAGAGCCACACCTGCAGTATATAGAGGTACACCACAGCTCGCAGCAATGCTGTATCCTTAACCCACTGAGTGAGGCCAGGGATCGAACCCGGAACCTCGTGGTTCCTAGTCAGATTCATTTCTGCTGCACCACAGTGGGAACTCCTAATTTGCTTTTGAAATGGTTGAGTCTAGGCTGCCTTTTAAGACATCAAGGTGAAAGGTAAAGGAAATGCTTGGATGTACAGGTTTGGTACCTAGATTAACACTAGAGACATAAATCTGAATTATTCTGCATATAGGTAGTGGTCGAAACCATGAGCTTGGATACGTTCATGCACTCTAAACATTAAGCACCTACCATGGCCCAGTTTATCAGTTCTAAAATCAGTTGTAACATTAACCAAAATTAGTCTTAAGGCAAGATAGCTTATTTCTCTCACAGGTCAAGAGGTGGTACAAGGCATCCTCCTCAGGATTCAGAATTTTCCCTCCCCCCAGTTTTAGCTCCATGATTCTTGGAGTCAGGCCCTCCTATTTCACAGTCTAAAGTGAAGCTCTAGCTCATTTATCCATGCTCCAAGTCCAAGCCCAGGATGGAACAGCTGAGGAAATTACCTACAAGCCAACATCCAGCTCTTTAACTTATATGTTACTGGCTGTAACTTAGGCCTGTGGCCAATACCTATTTACTACTAGGGAAACTTGAAAAGTACCCCCCCTTTTTGGGTATTTTTAGGGCCACTTCCGGGGCATATGGAAGTTCCCAGGCTAGGGGTTGAATTCCGGATCTTGGAGTCATCTTCAATTTTTTATTTATTTTTTTTCTTTTTGGTCACACCTAAGGTTCAGTCCATTAACAAAACTTGCTGACTCTTGGGAGTTCTCTTGTGCCTCAGCAGGTTAAGAATCCAGCATTGTCACTGCAGCAGCTCCGGTCACTGCTATGGCACAGGTTCAATCTCTGGCCTAGGACCTTCTGCATGCTGCAGGTGTGGCCAAAAAAGAAAAACACACACACAAACCTGCTGACTCTTCTTTTCAAGTAGACTCAGAAACCAGCCATTTTCACCATCTCCACTGCTATCACCTGGTCTGAGTAACCAACACCCTCTAACAGGTCTTACTGCTTCTGCCATTTCTCCCTACCTCATGCCCGTGTGGGCCCCAAAATCACCCTTCTAAGATGTAGGTCAGGGAGTTCCCACTGTGGTGCAGTGGGTTAGGATCTGGCATTGTCTCTGCAGTGGCTCAGGTTGCTGCTGATCCCCAGCACAGCGCAATGTGTATCTAAGGATCCAGGGTTGCTGCAGCTGTGGTTCACATTTGATCCCTGGCCCAGGAACTTCCATATGCTGTGGGTGCAGCCAAAAATTAAAAAATGAAAAACAGGAGTTCCCGTTGTTAACTAATCTGACTAGTAACCATGATGTTGCAGGTTTGATCCCTGGCCTTGCTCAGTGGGTTAACGATCCAGCATTGCTGTGAGCTGTGGTGTAGGTTGCAGACGCAGCTTGAATCCAATGTTGCTGTGGCTGTGGTGTAGCCCAGCAGCTACAGCTCTTACTGGACCCCTAGCCTCTGAACCTCCATATGCCGCAGCTGTGGCCCTTAAAAGCAAAAAAAAAAAAAAAAAAAAAAAAAAAAAAAAAAAAAAAAAAAAAAAAAAAAAAAGAAAACAAGACACTGTTGCCGCCGCCTTGTAATGACTTCCCCCTTTTTTTTTTTTTTTTTTTTTTTTTGCTTTTTAGGGCCACACCTGTGGCATATGGAGGTTCCCAGCTAGGGGTCCAGTTGGAGCTACAGCTGCTGGCCTATACGCCACAGCCACAGCAACATCAGATCTGAGCTGAGTCTTCGACCCACACCACAGCTCATGGCAACCCTGGATCCTTAATCCACTGAGCAGGGCCAGGAATCAAACCTCCAACCTCATAGAAGCCAAATGACCTAAAAGACCCTGCCCAATCCAGAGCCTGCTTTACCTCAGTTTGTGCATACTAATTTTTCTTCTTCCCCTTTTTTTTTTTGGCTGCCTCATATGGAGTTACATGGCCAGGGATCAGATCCGAGCTGCAGTTTCAACCTACCCTCCATCTCATTGGCTGCTCTCTTCCTGGCTGCTCCTCCTGAAGTCTAAATGTTGAAGTGCCTCTAGGCTCAATTTTGACACTCTTCTTTGTCCCATGACTTTTATTTTTTTTATTTTTTAGGTCTTTTTGCCTTTTCTATGGCCACACTTGTGGCATATGGAGGTTCCCAAGCTAGGGGTCTAACAGAGCTGTAGCCGCCAACCTACCACCAACACTGAGAACGCAGTGTTCAATCCCTGGCCTTGCTCAGTGGGTTAAGGATTTGGTGCCGCCAGAGCCACAGCAACGCGGGATCTGAGCCACGTCTTCAAACTACACCACAGCTCACGGCAACACCAGATTGTTAACCAACTGAGCATAGGCCAGGGATCGAACCCATGACCTCATGGTTCCTAGTCGGATTCGTTAACCACTGAGCCACGACGGAAACTCCTGTCCCATGACTTTAAATACCTACCATAATTGATGAAGATCCCCAAATGTCTCTTGTTGGCCCCAACGTCTGCTCTAAACTCCAGGCTGCTAATTGGACATCATCTCTGAGATCTTTGATAATTATCTTAATACACACAAAACTGTTGCCGATGTGGAGCAAGGGGATTGGCAGCAGCTCTGCAGCATCAGGACACAGATTCAATCTCCAGCTGGCACAGTAGGTTAAAGGATCCAGCATTGCTGCAGTTGCAGGGTACTTCACAGACATGGGTTGGATCTGGCGTGGCCATGAATAGGCTGGCAGTTGCAGCTCCGACTGGACCTCTAGCCTGGGAACTTCCATGTGCCACAGGTGCCGCCATTAAAAAAAAAAAGAAAAAAAAAGAGCGAACCCAAATCTTGATTATGGTGGTGATTTAATGGGTGTGTATACATGTCAAAGGTTATCAAAGTGTACACTTTGCAGTTTATTGGCTGTCCATTGCCAGTAAGGTTTATTGTAATTCAGTTATACCTCAGAAAAGCTATTACTAGGACTTTCCTTGTGGGGCAGTGGGTTAAGGATCAACATTGTCACCGCTGTTGTTCAGGTTGCAGCCGTGGCCCAGTTCAATCCCTGGCCGGAGAACTTCCGCATGCCGAGGGGCCAGCCAAAAATAAAAAAAAAAGATTTTTAGTGATAGTTACCCCCCCCCAAAAAAGTGAACCCAAGCTTCACTGCACTGTGATTTCTGTTTGTTAGGCTAGAGTTCCTCATTTCCAATTTCACACCTCGGGATTTTGTGACCCATCTAAACACTACACTGACAGTCGATGGACTGTGCGTTTCTGCTCTTGTAAGGGGCTGGTACAAGGTAGCACTCAGTTTGAAATTAAAAAAAATAAAAAGAAAGGGAAAAAAGAAAGGAGTTCCCGACATGGCTCAGCATTTAACGAAGCTGACTAGCATCTATGAGGACGCAGCGTTCGATCCCTGGCCTTGCTCAGTGGGTTAAGGATTTGGTGTTGCCGTGAGCCGTGGTGTAGGTTCCCAGATGGCGGCTGGGATCCCGCGTTGCTGTGGCTGTGGTGTAGGCTGGCAGCTGTAGTTCCGATTCGACTCCTAGCCTGGGAATCTCCGTATGCGCGGTTGCGGCCGTAAAAAGCAAAAAAAAAAAAAAAAGAAGAAGAAAAAAAAAAGGATGACTTCACTCTTGTGCTAGTTGGAAATCATGACGTTCAGCCCTTAGTCACGCGGCATCGCAGAGTCAAAGGGTTGGAGTCCCCTAACCATCATAAACTTCCGACTGCAGCGATCTGTATTTGCGGACGCCGGCCACGCCCTGCCGTTGCAGGCCACGCCCCAATTGGGCAGCAGGCCCGCCTTCGGGAGGACCTCGCGGCGCGCACGTGGGCCGTCCGGGGGCGGGGTCGATATCGCCGGCCTAGAGGGCCCGCCTGGTTCCGGGCCCCACGCTGCCGGAAGCGGAAATAACGCCCGGCGCCGCCAGAGTTGCCGTAACTGCCACCGCGATGCCGAAGGGGCCCAAGCAGCAGCCGCCGGAGCCCGAGTGGATCGGCGACGGAGAGAGCAAGAGCCCTACAGGTGAGGCTGATAGACAGAGAGGGAAGGAGAGAATAAAAAGAAGAGCGAGAAGCGTGCGCGTGTCTTAGTAGCGAATCATGGGGCACGAGACTGGGCCTGCAAGGGCTACTGCGCATGCGTGCAGTGGGGCGGGGACGGTTTGTCCTGGCAGGAGTGCTTTTGGGGTGCCGGCAAAAGAAAAGGTGCCAGGGTGTCGCGCCTGAGCTTCATTGCGAGTGGGCAGAAACGAGGAAGAGCATATGGTACCGAGGGAAATATGGGGGGAAATGACGTACTTTTTTTCTCTTTTGAATGTCTTCCCGGTCACGCGGTGTTTCACATACAGGTGGAATATGTAAACTGTGCCTCGACCTCCCCTCCGCACCTCCGCGCGCACGCACTCCTCTCACCCGCACTCATTTGGGAGTCAGTTTTCCCACTTGCTTCTCAAGAGAGGTTGACCCCTTTATGGACACTTCTGACGCTACTGGAACAAGAGGGTAGATGCTGGGTATTAGAATGGAGGGTTAAGGTTTACTTAAAAGCCACGAGTATTTGTTGAGCACCTGTTTTTAATTATGCAGTGTTTTTAATTGGACAGCCTTTGGGAGGGGAGAAAAGAATATGAAGACATCTCAGCTTTGAAGGTATTCCAACAGGGAGATAAAATGGACACAAATAATTATAGCATGTATGCAGCGACTAATTTTAAAGGCATTTATCGGATGCTCACTATAAACCTAGTACCGTGCAGAAAAACTGGAAATGTAGGGATGGAAGATGAGCCTTGCCTGTCTAGTAGGGGCAAGACTAGTGGAGGGACCAGAGCATTAATCAGAGGCCAGGAGTGTGATGAATGTACTTGAAAATGCTGTGTGACTAGAGAACGGGGGCAACACCTGCTCAAGTCAGCATATCCCAGGAATATGTGACAGCTGAGTTCATTCTTAAAGGATCAGTATGACTTAGCAAGGGGAAGAGCATTTCAAGCAAGCAGAGGATGGAGTTTGTGCAAAGGTAGAGATGTAGTTGAGCCTGGCTGGTTCCCAAGATTGTGTGACTAGTTGTGATGGGGTGGAAAAGATGTACGGGAGACAGATAATGAAAGGCTTTATACACTATTCCGAAGAACTCAAATTGTAAGGCCATTCAGAGGAGTTTCCTGGTGGCCTAGCAGTTCAGGATTAGGCATTATCATTGCTGTGGTTCGGGTTCAATCCCTGGCCTGGGAACTTCTGCACACAGCGAGTGTGGCCAAAAAAGGAAAAGGGGGGGGAATCCATTGCAGTGCATAGAGAACTGTTGGAGGTGGGAAGACCATTTAGGAGGCGCTGATAATGATCCAGGTGAAAAGTAGTAAGAGTCACCCAAGGCAATGAAGACAGTTACATTGACTACAGCTGGGAACCAATTAAAGGAAAGGAGAATTCAGGGTGGCACTCGTTTAACTCCAGGTAGTAGCCATTAAACGAAAGCAGTAGTGGGCTGTAGGGTGGACAGCAGGAAGAGGTAAGGGCAGCTTTTTTTTTTTTTTTGTCTTTTTAGGGCGGCATGTGGAGGCTAGGGGTTGAATTGGAACTGTAGCTGCCAGCCTGCACCACAGCCACAGCAACACAGCATCTGAGGCACGTCTGTGACCTACACCACAGCTCATGGCAAAGCTGGCTCTTTACCCACTGAGCGAGGCCAGGGATCTAACCTGCGTCTTCATGGCTACCATTTGGGCTCTAACCACTGAGCTCTGACGGGAACTCCCAAGGGCAGCTTTTGAATAATGAGTTGGAGATTTCTGAGGAATTTCTTTTTGTTTGTTTGTTTTGCTTTTTAGGGCTGCACCCAGGACATATGGGAGTTCCCAGGCTAGAGGTCAAATCAGAGCTGCAGCTGCTGGCTTACACCATAGCTCACGGCAACGCCGAATCCTTAACGCACTAAGCAAGATCAGGGATCAAACCTGCAACCTCATGGGTCCTAGTCTGGTTCGTTAACCACTGAGCCATGAAGGGAACTCCTGTTTCTTTTTTTTAATTTTTTTTTTTTTGTCTTTTTTGGAACACACGTGTGGCATATGGAAGTTCCTAAGCTAGGGGTCGAATCAGAGCTGCAGCTGCTGGCCTGTGCCACAGCAACATATCCAAGCTGCATCTACAACCTACACCACAGCTTATGACAACCCCAGATCCTTAACACACTGAGTGAGGTCAGGGATCAGCCAGTAGAGGAGAGAGGTGGAGGATGCAGCATAGCTTTAGTCACACTTTGCCTTTTCTTTGGTGATCATACTTTCTGACACTTGAACCTGTGCACAGGCTTCTCTCCCTATGGTCAGATGTGGTTGTGTTAGTCCTTGGGGAGAAATTAGAGTCTGAGTCACTTCTCAGTGTTGTCAGGGTGAGCTAATTATGTCATTCCTTCATGTGTACTGCAGTGGGTCTTTCCTAATGGCTTTGGGATTAGGCTTCTTGGAATAGCATATAAACTTTCATTATTTCTCTTGCACATCCTTTTTTTCTCCCTTGCTGCACCTGCAGCATATTAAAGTTCCCAGGCCGAAGATTGAATCCAGGCTGCAGCTGCGGCAACATGGATCCTCTAACCCACTGCATGGGCCAGGGACTGAACCTCAGCCGCTGCAGTCAGATTCTTAAGCTTCCGCCCCACAGCAGGAACATCTTTTCATGCACATATTTTCGCTTCCTTCACACTCATCACCCAAAGTGGGGATCGGGTTTTGCAGTGCGTTCAGGATGGAGGTCACAGATTAAGCTAAGACAGGCCGAAGCATACCTGGAAGTTACTTAAGGAGCTGGGAGAAGCGGGTGTCCAGAACACAGATAAAGGTAGGGAAGTGGAGATAGCGGAAAGATAGAATGGGCCCTTTTAGCCTCTGAGGCCCTAAATTGGGATTGTCCTTCATTATCTCCAGCTGTTGGCATTGTAGATGCTCAGTATCTGACTGGGTGGACTGGGTGGAATTCTGGTCAGAGAATACTTAACATGGTAGATAGCAGAAAGCCTTTGTTTTGGGTTGGTGTTTTTTGGTTTTTGGTTTTTGTTTTGTTTTTTTTTCCTAAAAAACCCTAGGTGATTGCAGGAGTGCTTTTGAATAGAATTGGGTAGCATTGGATGGATGGGAAAGTTGGGAGCCGAGCATGCTGGTGGGTATGCGTGGGCATGAAGAGAAATCAGGAGGCTGCTGGCTGCCTCCCTGTCTGACATGGGGGGGGAGGGTAGTCAGACCTGGTCCCCTGCCTTCAGGGAAATGGGGACGGACAGAAAGAAGCTGGAATTTGGTGTCAGTAAACTTTCATCAGTTCCCTGCTTTTTTGCTCCCTGGGAACGTGAGCTAAAAAGTCTCTCAGGTCGTTCTCTAGGATGAAGGGCCAACGCACAGTTAAGTATCCCGCAGCGTGGATGGACTTCTGTGCGGCTCACAGCGTAGCGGCGTGGTTTGTGCTGGCGGTACTAGCGGAGCAGGTGGGGCGTAGACCCTGGTGTTGGTTCACTTACAGGCCGCTCTGTTTACTTGGCCTGCAGGATCCAAAGATGACGTATCCCAAACTGAATTAATAATGTTTTCTCCTGCTCTTCTCCCCCACGGGTGGTAGGAATGGAGGGCGGTCCTGCTCTTCCAGTATGTCCTGACTTAATAAATGGTGCCACTCGCCCAGCTGATTCTGTCAGCTAAAGACATAGGTGTGACCTCCGAAAACCCTTACTTCCCACCCCTGCCATCACCCTGTGGCTTCTCCTGTCTCTCCCGCTGCTACCCTGGACCAAGCTACCATCGCCTGCCTTGTGGGGCAGTGCAGGGAATGATAGTTGAGCTGGAAAAAAAAAGTAAGGCGGAGGCCGCCAAGAGGGGGAAGATCAGGGTGGCTGGGGATTTGCCGATCACCATTCATACTGTCTGCTTAACCTTCTAGACAAAGTGGTGAAGAAGGGGAAGAAGGACAAGAAGACCAAAAAGACGGTGAGACAGTGAGGGGTGAGGAGGAGAGGACCGGGGGCGTTTCCGAGTGGAGGGTGGCCCTGGGAAGGCGGTGGGGGCCCCCGGGAGGGGAAGGGGTCCCGACAGGAGAGGGAGCAAGGTGGGGGTGGAGGGCTTGGTTGGTCTCTGAGCCGTGTTACCTAGATCTTAACTCCCTTTGTAGTTCTTTGAAGAGCTGGCAGTAGAAGACAGACAGGCTGGGGAAGAAGAGAAAGTGCTCAAGGAGAAGGAGCAGCAGCAGCAGCAGCAGCAGCAGCAGCAGCAGCAGCAGGTACAGGTGTCGGGGGACCCAGTGCTCCACGGAGGCATCACAGGTCCACCAGCCCCTTGACAGACCACCTTGATTCACTCGGCTGACGGGCAGCTCTCTCTGGAGCAGAGAGACAGCAGCAGCCAGGGCCTCATTCTCTCACTGTCTCCGACTTTCAGCAGCAAAAAAAGAAACGAGACACTCGAAAAGGCCGGCGGAAGAAGGATGTGGATGATGATGGGGAGGAGAAGGAGCTCATGGAGCGTCTTAAGAAGCTCTCGGTGCCAGCCAGCGATGAGGAGGATGAGGGTAAGTGCCTGCGGGAGATGGGTACCTGGAACCCTCACGTCACGAGGGCTCGGGTGCCTCATTCCTTGCTCTTGGAGTTGGAGTAGCTGGAGGAGCCAGACGTTGTAATTCTCTTTCCTGTCTCACCCTCTCCCTTTGTCGTTTCAGCACCTGCCCCGGTGCCCCGAGGAGGGAAGAAAAACAAGGTAAGCCGTCCAACTGCGTGGTAGACAGAGACTCCAGGGGTGCAGCCTGGGCCATGCTGCTGACTTCTCCGTCACTTTCATTCTCCAGGGTGGTAATGTTTTTGCAGCTCTGATTCAGGATCAGAGTGAGGAAGAGGAGGAGGAAGAAAAACATCCTCCTAAGCCAGCCAAGCCGGAGAAGAATCGCATCAATAAGGTGACAGTGGTGGCTCTGGCTGTCACTCCCACCCCGTGTTGCACCTTCTGGCCAGGGTGTGGTCATTCCTTGACTTCTTTCCCTGCTTTTAAACTAGCTTTTATAGTGTCTGGTTTGCTTATAGTGTCAAAAAGTCGGTGTTTCTTCTTTTTTTTTTTTTTCT
>PVHT021183524.1:12822419-12872277 GCA_004024745.2 Catagonus wagneri | reverse complement strand
AAGCCGGAGAAGAATCGCATCAATAAGGTGACGGTGGTTGCTCTGGCTGTCACTCCCACCCCGTGTTGCACTTTCTGGCCAGGGTGTGGACATTCCTTGACTTCTTTCCCTGCTTTTAAACTAGCTTTTATAGTGTCTGGATTGATTATATTGTCAAAAAGTCGGTGTTTCTTCTTTTTTGTTTTTTTTTTTAAAAAAAAAAAAGGGTGTGTGGCATATGGAAGTTCCCAGGCTTTAATTTAATTAATTAATTAATTAATTTTTGCCTTTTTGCCTTTTCCTAGGGCTGCACTCATGGCATATGGAGGTTCCCAGGCTAGGGGTCTAATCAGAGCTGTAGCCGCCAGCCTATACCACAGCCACAGCAACACGAGATCCGAGCCGCGTCTGCAACCTACACCACAGCTCATGGCAACACCGGATCCTTAACCCACTGAGCAAGGCCAGGGATCGAACCCGCAACTTCATGGTTCCTAGTCAAATTCGTTAACCACTGAGCCACCATGGGAACTCCAAAGTTCCTTTTAAACTCAAAGTCTGGAGTTCCCATCGTGGCACAGCAGAAACAAATCCCACTAGGAACCATGCAGTTGTGGGTTTGATCCCTGGCCTCGCTTAGCAGGTTAAGGATCTGGCGTTGCTATGAGCTGTGATATAGGTCGCAGACATGGCTCAGATCCTGCGTTGCTGTGGCTGTGGTGTAGACTGGCAGCTGTAGCTCCGATTTGAGCCCTAGCCTGGGAACCTCCATGTGCCTCAAGTGCAGCCCTAAAAAGCAAAAATAAATAAATAAACTCAAAATCTAAAAGGCCTGCAGGTCTTTGCCCTTCCACTGGGACCCCCTGCAGGGTGACGGGGACTCTTCTGTCTGTCCCTTTCCCATCAGCCCGATGACATCTTGGCATCCAGCTTGACCGTGTGTTCAAACCTTTGTTTTTTTTATGCTGTCTGTTCCCTAGAACACCTTCTCCAACCTTCTTCCTCTCAGAGCCCTCCAGTGTTAGGGCCACCCCACCCACATCACTCCCTTGCCTGACCCACAGTCTCCAAGCCCTGCTGGTATTGTCTGGTCGTCTCTTTACTCTTCTAGTCTCCAGCTGGAGGCCGGGGTTTTTCTGGGTCTCATTCTGTCCCTGGCAGACTCAGTATAGAAAACTTCCGCTCTTGGAATTCCTGTCATGGCTTAGTGGTTAACAGACCTGACTGGTATCCATGAGAATGCGATTTGATCCCTGGCCTTGCTCAGTGGGTCAAGGATCCAGCGTTGCCGTGAGCTGTGGTGTAGGTTGCAGATATGGCTGAGATCCTGCATTGCTGTGGCTGTGGTGTAGGCCAGCAGCTGCAGCTCCACTTCGACCCTTGGCCTAGGAATTTCTGTATGCGGTGGGTGTGGCCCTAAAAGACAAAAGAAAGAAAACTGCTACTCCTAGACCCCCTAGCAGTGTTCGTTAAGCTGCAGTAGAGCAAATTTATGTGTGTCCGTGTGTGCTTCTCCAGGCTGTATCTCAGGAACAGCAACCAGCGCCCAAGGGCAGAAAGGGAAAGGAGGAAAAGTCAAAGGGGAAGGCCAAGGTGAGAAAGGGGTATTGGCCAGAGGAGGGCTTAGGTCTCAGGAATTAGAGCATTTCATCGTATCTGCTATCTTTTTGTGTGTTAGCCTCAAAATAAATTCGCTGCTCTGGATAATGAAGAGGAGGAGGATGAAGAAGAAATAAAAGAAAAGGAGCCCCCAAAGCAAGGGAAGGAGAAGGCCAAGAAGGCAGAGCAGGTGTGTGTTTGGTGTTGGGGGAAGGTATTCTTAGGGACCAAGGCTCTGTGGCCCTCGGGCAGGGGACAGGATCTGGGGGTGCTCTGGCTGTGCAGAGCAGCAGTGGGCAAATTTCTGTAAAGGGCCACACCGTGAATGTTTTAGGCTTTGCAGGCCACATACATTCTCTGACACACGTATCTTTAGAAAGACTCTTTGAAGATGTGAAAACCATTCTTAGCTCACAGGCCATAGTTTACAACCTCTGATCCAGAGAGGAAGGGACCCAGGCTTTAGCCTCACACAGTCTGCATCTGGCTCTCTCACTCACTGACAGTGACCTTCAGTACATCTTTCCACCTTCTGCTGTCAGTCGTCTCACCTGTGTGATGTAGTGATCGCTATACTTCCCTCTACCGCCAGCACTTGCTAGTCCTATGACCGCTGGTTTTCCCGTGGCTGTACGCTGGGGCTTCTGGGTCTTGTCTTTGCACGTTAATGTGGAGGCCACAGAAAAACTCATTTGGTATATGAGGAAAAGTACCTGTTCTGTTTTACCCTCAGTTACACAGTATTGGCAGTTAGGTTTATAGATACATATACGTTGTTCCATTGTGTGTCTTGTGCCATTCCTGGTGGCAGAAGTGGATTGGGGTCACCCGGGTGGGTATGAGAATGAAAGGATCCACAAAGATATTTCCGGACTCTGGGTGGAGAAAGAGCGAGCTACCATAGAACTCCGGCTAGATAACATGAAGTCTGAGTTCTGAGAGGGGTCCCTTGTTTTTACCATCCCACGGTCCTCACAGGGCTCAGAGGAGGAAGGGGAGGAGGAGGAGGAGGAAGGGGAGCCCAAGGCTGATGATCCCTATGCTCACCTTAGCAAGAAGGAGAAGAAGAAGCTGAAGAAACAGGTAAGACCTTGGGTTCTTAGTGGTCGGAGGTAGGAGGATTTGATTTGTTTTTTTTGTTTTGTTTTTGTTTTTTGTTTTTTTAATGCTTTAGCTAGGGCACATGTAAGTTAGGGGACATGAAAGCTTGGGACGCTGTGCCAAGTAGAGCAGTGGGAGTTTGGAAAGAATTGTGTTCCGTGAGCCCTGACTTGCTGTCTGGTGACATTTCGGGCTATATTGTGGTGACGGGAAACTGGCAGACAGTGGCCTCAAAAGTGACTTTTCCTTCCTTCTCAGATGGAGTATGAGCGCCAGGTGGCTTCATTAAAAGCAGCCAATGCTGCTGAAAATGACTTCTCCGTGTCACAAGCAGAGATGTCTTCCCGCCAGGCCATGTTGGAAAATGCATCTGACATCAAGGTCAGGCCTGAGGGGGGCCCCTCCTGCCAGCTCACCCATGCGTGGGCTGCTTCTCGCCCGCCCCTGAGTGGCCATAGCAACCGAGGGAGTGGGTATGCGGGGCTTAGCTGTGGGCAAGAAAGCTTGGGGGCCTTTTCCACACCTTGCTTTCTGCCAGCTTGAGTGAGAAGCCAGCAGAACTACTGTAAGGGTCCACCTGGAGGGAAGCAGGCGGGTGGGGCTGGACTGGCTCAGGCTTGGAGACTCTCGTTCGAGGCAGTGGGTGGGAAAGGGGACCGGCGTGCTGAGAGGGTGGGGCCTGCTCTGGAGATGTGGGCCTCCCGCAGGGAGAAAGCCGAAGCCCGGGTCTGGCAGGGAGACTTGTTGCTCATTCCTTCCCTGCCCGCTGCAGCTGGAGAAGTTCAGCATCTCGGCCCACGGCAAGGAGCTCTTCGTCAACGCAGACCTGTACATTGTCGCCGGCCGCCGCTACGGGCTGGTGGGACCCAATGGGTGAGGAGAGGAGGGGCTGGAGGTGGGAGAGGGAGGGGCGGGCAGGAGCAGAGGCGGCTGGGCGGCTGGGCGGCTGGGCGGCGGCCTGGTCCTGAGCGCGCTCCTCCCCCAGCAAGGGCAAGACCACGCTCCTCAAGCACATCGCCAACCGAGCCCTGAGCATCCCTCCCAACATCGACGTGCTGCTGTGCGAGCAGGGTGAGGCCGCGGTGGGAAGGGGCTTGGTGGGAGCCGAAGTCAGGGGGCCCGAGGTGTAAATGGAGCAACCAAGGATGGAAGGAGCTGTGGATGTGGAGTTGGAAGGTTGTCCGGGGAGATGGGGACCGGGAAACGGGTGCTAAAGGAAAGAGGGGAGAGATGAAAGGCCGGAGAGCGTTTTATTTGGAACAAGTGTGAAGAGCGAGGCCGGGGCAGGCAAACCAGCAGCGGAGCTGAAGGGAAGGGGGCGTGGCGGCCTTGGCCCTTGGGGCGCCCCGACTCCTCCCTCTGCCCGCAGAGGTGGTGGCTGATGAGACACCAGCCGTGCAGGCCGTTCTTCGAGCCGACACCAAGCGGCTGAAGCTGCTGGAAGAGGAGCGGCGGCTGCAGGGACAACTGGAACAGGGCGATGACACGGCCGCCGACAGGCTGGAGAAGGTAGAGGAGATGGCACGGGGGACGTGGGCCAAGACCAGGGGTTGCTGGGACCTCCTGACACAGGCCCTCTTCTCCCTCCTCCCAGGTGTATGAGGAGTTGCGGGCCACAGGGGCGGCCGCTGCGGAGGCCAAAGCCCGCCGGATCCTGGCTGGTCTGGGCTTCGACCCTGAAATGCAGAATCGGCCCACACAGAAGTTCTCGGGGGGCTGGCGCATGCGTGTCTCCCTGGCCAGGTGGGCCCCCATCCTCACCTCCCTCCTTTCAGCCTCCGTCCACCCGGGCCCTTTTCATTTCCTCCCGTTCTTCCGACGCCATCTTTCCCCTCCCACACTGTCGGAGCTGTCAGACCAGGTCCTTTCTCCCTCTCTGGGGCTGTTTTCTCATCTGTGTCTCCACGAGGGAACCAAGGAGAGGTTGGGAAGGACTTGTCACAGTCTGGGCCCCGCTTACCAGAAGCTCCTCTGGGTTCTCTGAGCGAGGCTCTTCCTCCCGACTCCACCCTCTGCTGCCCACCCTCCAGGGCGCTGTTCATGGAGCCCACGCTGCTGATGTTGGACGAGCCCACCAACCACCTGGACCTGAACGCTGTCATCTGGCTCAATAAGTGAGTGGCCCTTGATTACAGGCTTTGCATCGTCGGTTCCCGTTCTGCCCCTGCTGGCTCTCAACCCAGCTCATCCTCTGTCACTCCCTGTCCCCACCGTCTGTCACTGCCCCTGACCTAACCCTGCTTTGACCGTGGTGACATTTCCACACTCTTCTCTAAAACCCAGCTACCTCCAGGGCTGGCGGAAGACGCTGCTCATCGTCTCCCACGACCAGGGCTTCCTGGATGACGTCTGTACGGATATCATCCATCTCGACGCCCAGCGGCTCCATTACTACAGGGGCAATTACAGTAAGGAGGCTCGTTGGAGGCCTGGGGAAGAGGAGATGGCTGGAGGGACGTGGAGAGAAGCTGCATCTCTCTGAACTCTGGGCAGTGTCGCCTGCCCTCGTCCTGCCGGGGAGAGTAACAGCCATTGACTCCAGCCCTCGTCTTGCTCCAGTGACCTTCAAGAAGATGTACCAGCAGAAGCAGAAGGAACTCCTGAAGCAGTATGAGAAGCAAGAGAAGAAGCTGAAGGAGCTGAAGGCGGGCGGCAAGTCCACCAAGCAGGCGGTGAGCGTCTTCCTGGCGGGGCGCGTCTCGGGAGCAGGGAGAAGGGGCGGGACTCGACCCAGGCCGCCTCTGGAGGCCCTTGGTGAAGGGCGCGGATTTCTCGCCAGGAAAAGCAAACCAAGGAAGCCCTGACTCGAAAGCAGCAGAAGTGCCGGCGGAAAAACCAGGATGAGGAGTCGCAGGAGGCCCCTGAGCTCCTGAAGCGCCCCAAGGAGTACACCGTGCGCTTCACGTTCCCCGACCCCCCGCCGCTCAGCCCCCCTGTGCTGGGCCTGCACGGTGAGCGCCCGCCGCCCCCACTCCGCGCCGCGGCCCGCGGAGACCCTCGGGGGCCCCGAAGAGAAAATAAAGTGCTGCCTTTCCCGTGGCTTCTCAGGTGTGACGTTTGGCTATGAGGGTCAGAAACCACTCTTTAAGAATCTGGACTTTGGCATCGACATGGACTCCAGGAGTGAGTTGTCGGGGAGGCTCGGGACTGGAGCAGGCGCCCTGGGGAGAGTTTCTGGGGACCTGACCTCTGACCTGTGTCTGCCCCGGCAGTCTGCATCGTGGGCCCTAACGGCGTGGGGAAGAGCACCCTGCTGCTGCTGCTGACGGGCAAGCTGACGCCGGTGAGTCCCGCGGCCAGCAGTCGGGGGTCGAGGCGTGAGCACACGGCTGTTCCCCAGAGGCTGGAATCAGGGCTCCCTTTGGCCTGGAGAGTTCGGTACAGTGCGTCATGGGTGAATCATTTCCTTATCATCTGAGAGGTGCTGAGAGGAAGGCAGTTCGCCTTGGTCGGGGAGGAGAGCCAGAAGTGGGGCCGGACTAGGGACACCTCTTCCCGGGTGTGTTTAGGTAGTACAAGAAATATGCACCGGTATAGAATGGTTAGAAACTGCATAAGCCAGGAGTTCCCATCGTGGCTCAGCGGAAACAAATCCGACTAGGAACCGTGAGGACACGGGTTCAATCCCTGGCCTCACTCAGTTAAGGATCCAGCGTCACTGTGAGCTGTGGTGTAGGTCGCAGACGCAGCTCGGATCTGGCATTGCTGCGGCTGTGGTGTAGGCCACAGCTACAGCTCCAGCTGGACATCTAGCCTGGGAACCTCCACATGCCGCAAGTGCAGCCCTAAAAGGACAAAAAACCAAAAAAAAAAAAAAAACTTCGTAAGCCAGAGAAGAATCTGGAGATAGATAATCAGTATTAATTTTTTTTTTTTGGTCTTTTTAGGGCCGCACTGACAGCATATGGAGGTTCCCAGGCTAGGGGTCCAGTCAGAGCTGTAGCTGCCAGCCTACGCCACAGCCACAGATCCACCTGGCCACATCTGCTACCTGCACCACAGCTCATGGTGACGCTGGATCCTTAACCCACTGAATGAGGCCAGGGATTGAACCTGTGTCGTCATGGATGCTAGTTGGGTTCATTAACTGCTGAGCCACGGCGGGAACTCCTACGTGTGTCTTTTCGAGTCATAGTTTTCTCTGGATAGATGCCCAGGAGTGGGATTGCTGGATCAAATGGTAATTCTGTTCTTAGTTTTCTGAGAAATCTCCATACTGTTTTCCACAGTGGTTGCACCAATTTACATTCCCACCAACAGTGTCACAAGGTTCCCTTTTCTCCACACCCTCTCAAGCATTTATTGTTTGTAGACTTTTTTTTTTTTTGCTTTTTTGTCATTTTAGGGCCACACCCGCAGCACGTGGAGGTTCCCAGGCTAGGGATTGAATCAGAGCTATAGCTGCTGGCCTACACCGCAGCCATAGCAATGCAGGATCTGAGCCGCATCTGTGACCTACACCACAGCTCACAGCAACACTGAATCGTTAACCCACTGAGCAAGGCCGGGGATCGAACCCACAACCTCATGGTTCCTAGTTGGATTCATTAAGCACTGTGCCTCGATGGAACTCCCTGCTTATAGACTTTTTGATCGTGGCTTTTGTGGCTGCTATAAGGTACCTCATAGTAGTTTTGATTTGCATTTCTCTAATTAGTGATGCTGAACATTTTTTCATGTGTTTTTTGGCTATCTGTATGTCTTCTTTGAAGAATTGTCTGTTTAGATCTTCTGCCCAGTTTTTGATAGGGTTGTTTGTTTTTTTGGTATTGAGCTGCAGGAGGTGTTTATAAATCTTGGAGGTTAATCCTTTGTCAGTCGCTTCATTTGCAAGTATATTCTCCCATTCTGTGGGTTGTCTTTTCGTTTTGTTTAGGGTTTTCTTAGCTGTGCAGAAACCTTTAAGTTTAATTGTCTCATTTGTTTATTTTTGTTTTTATTGTCACTACTCTAGGAGGTGGGTCTGAGAAGATATTGCTTTGGTTTACATCAGAGAGTGTTTGACCTATGTTTTTCTCAAAGAGTTTAATAGTATCTGATCTTATATTTAGGTCTTTAATCTATTTTGAGTTTATTTTTGTGTATGGTGTTAGGAAGTGTTCTAATTTCATTGTTTTACATGTGGCTGTCCAATTTTACCAACACCATTTATTGAAAGGGCTGTCTTTTCTCCATTGTATATTCTTTTCTTTTTTTAGCTTTTTAGGGCTGCACCTGCGGCATATGGAGGTTCCCAGGCTAGGGGTCTAATCAGAGCTACAGCTGCCGGTCTACACCACAGCCACAGCAACTCAGGATCTTAGCCACGTCTGCGACCTACACCACAGCTCATGACAACACCGGATCCTTGTCCCACTGATCGAGGCCAGGGATCAAACCTGGAGCCTCATGGTTCCTAGTCAGATTCGTTTCCGCTGCTCCACAATGGGAACTTCTCCATTGTATATTCTTGTCTCCTTTGTCATAGATTAGTTGACTGTAGGTGCGTGGGTTTAATTCTGGGCTTTCTATCCAGATTATTTCTGATTTTCATCAACACTTTGCTAAGTAGTCTGTTCATGAGTTTAGTTTTTCCTTACGATAAGTCCCCTGTAGTTGGAGTTCAGCGGAAATGAACCTGACTAGTATCCATGAGGATGTGGGTTCGATCCCTGGTCTTGCTCAGTGGGTTGAGAAGGATCTGGCGTTGCCGTGAGCTGTGGCATTGCTGTGGTGGTGACTTAGGCTGGCAGCTGTACCTCTGTTTTTACCCGTAGCCTGGGAACCTCCATATGCTGCAAGTGTGGCCCTACAAAGAAAAAAGAAAAAAAAAATTCCCTGCAGTTGCTCTGGGGCGTTTGTAGCATATGTAGTGTTTAGGTGTGTCGTAGCCATCTGCATGCCTTCCAGGAAAGTGTGGAGAGGGCGTGTTTCCGCCTGCACACAGACACGCACACGCACGCTGAGTAGGTCTTTAGAAAGGTGTTCCCAGATCCTCCAGACTGTCTCTCAGTCCCCACAGGAGGTGGAAGCCGCTGTTCTCGAGAAGGGGGTGGGGAGGGGTTCTTTGCTAGTGGTCAGTCTCTCTGAAGGTTCTAAATCTGTGCTTTTTTTCTCCCCCCCCCTTTAATCTCTTGCTTCCCATTCCTTGGGTGTGCCTTTGTCACCTTGGTGGGGGTCGCTTGGGTTCCCTTTCTGGTGTTGACCTCCCCTTCAGAAAAGTGGGGTGTGGAGCTGCAGCTCCTGTCCCCGCCTCACATTCCCCCCCTCGCTTTGCCTTTGCCTTGCAGACTCGAGGGGAAATGAGGAAGAACCACCGGCTGGTAAGTGGCTTTGGGAATCGGAGTGAGAGGCCGTCGGAGGAAGTACGACTTTCACTGACCGCCTCCCTCTCCTCTCGGGCAGAAAATTGGCTTCTTCAACCAGCAGTACGCAGAGCAGCTGCGCATGGAGGAGACGCCCACCGAGTACCTGCAGCGCGGCTTCAACCTGCCCTACCAGGATGCCCGCAAGTGCCTGGGCCGCTTCGGCCTTGAGAGTCATGCCCACACCATCCAGATCTGCAAACTCTCTGGTACTGGGGGCCGGGGACGGCGCCCCCTTCCTTAGCCTTCCTACCTGCAGGCTGTCCCTAGAGGTGGGAGGGAGAGGAACCAGGACTCGGGGCACACTCAGGGTTTGCCTGCGGGCATGTCAGGTGGGGAGTTCCCGTCATGGCTCAGTGGTAATGAACCTGACTAGTATCCATGGGGTTGCAGGTTCGATCCCTGGCCTTGCTCAGTGGGTTAAGGATCCGGCATTGCTGTGAGCTGTGGTGTAGGTCACAGATGCGGCTCAGATCCCGAGTTGCTGTGGCTGTGGCGCAGGCTGGCAGCTGCAGTTCCGATTTGACCCCTACCCTGGGAACCTCATGTGCCATGGGTGCAGCCATTAAAAAAGGAAAAAAAAAATTTAGAAAGGAACGTTGGGTGGTAAAGGTGTGGCGATCTCCTTTGCCTTTGCTGCAGGTGGGCAGAAAGCCCGAGTTGTGTTTGCAGAGCTGGCCTGTCGGGAGCCCGATGTCCTCATCTTGGTGAGTGAGCTGGACGGCGGGGCGGGGGCCGGGGCGGCGGAAGGGAAAGGTGGCGTCGGGCATGCTCAGTCTCGGGTGCCTCCTCCCGGCTAGGACGAGCCCACCAATAACCTGGACATCGAGTCTATCGACGCTCTGGGGGAGGCCATCAACGAGTACAAGGGAGGTGAGTCAGCCCGCCGGGCGTCCTCCTCCCGCCTCGGGGACCGCGCCGTGGTGTCCTTCGGCCGGGGCGCCCCGCTCAGGGCCTGACTCTCTTCCTCTTTCCTTCTGCCCTCTGTTCTCGCCATCCTGCTTCAAAGCTGTGATCGTCGTCAGCCACGACGCCCGACTCATCACGGAAACCAACTGCCAGCTGTGGGTGGTGGAGGAGCAGAGCGTCAGCCAGATCGACGGTGACTTCGACGACTACAAGCGGGAGGTGTTGGAGGCCCTGGGGGAAGTCATGGTCAGCCGACCCCGAGAGTGAGCTGTCCTTCCTGGAAGTGCCCTCGTCTCCCCCAGCCCTCGGAGGCCTGCCCTGGTCTGCAGCCGGCCCAGCAGCTCTCGGGCGCGTGAAGGCGGAGCGTGGTCCCCATGCGACCAGGATACCACTTGGATTGCTTCCTTTTCTCTGAAAGACTCGGCTGTTCTGCTTCTCTGCAGATAACCACCCTGGCCTTGTCCTTGATGAAATCCCTCTGTACAAACAGAGGTCACTTCATTATTAAGGGATTCCATCCACCAAGGTCACGTGGCCAGTGACCTGAGGCCGTCCTCTCTGAGAAGCCTGCCGTTGGGCCGCCTCCAAGCTTCAGGCCCAGCTGCCGCCCTGGTCTGTGAGTGGTGCTGCTCCTTTCTGGTGGATTTAATGCCAACTTAACTGATAGAAACAGCCTTGGCAGCTCAGAGCTGGCTGGGAGTTCTGAGATCTGTGCCGACAGCCAGGACTTGGTGCCTGCGGTCTCTAGGCTGGTTGGGGGCTTGGGGGCAGGAAAGGAATGCTGCTGAACTCGAATCACCCTTTACAAGGGGAAGAAATAAAGGAAAGGAGTTGCGGCCATCCTTTCACTGTTTGGAGGTTCCTGGGAGCCGGAACTGTTCTTAGTCTTGGTTTGCTTTATTCTGTTTTTTTTTAGCAACGTTGAGTGTTGCCTGGTCCCTGGTACGGAAGGTCTGACCCGCAGCGCTCCCGCACGTTAGACGGTGCTGGCCGCTGGTGGGGCCTCTGTTACCCCATCCCCTCTGACAAGGACGAGGGAAGCCGTCCACCGCCTCCCTCTAGGACACAGTTTCTCGCTGTCCAATCTCTGCCCTGTGCTCAGGGACCAGGGTGCTGATCTCCCAGAGCTGCTGCATCAGCCACCAGGTACAGCACCGTGGGGTGTACGAGAGGGGAGGAGGCAGGTCCGCCTTCGTGAAGAGCCTAGTTAGAGAAGACTTAGAAAATTAGAAAATAAGACATGCGTGTACAGCGGGAAACAATTAATTGCCAAATGTGCGGTGCTCTAGAGCCACATGCTCACAGAAAGGAAAGATTGTCCAGAACTTGGGGTTTTGGTGGGATCACTTGATGAATCTTGAAAAATAGGGATTTTAATAGTGAGGAACGGGGAGGCGTTTTTGGAACCTAGGGAAAAAGTGGATCTGGGGAAGAGAAAATCGTTTGGGTGTTGATGCGAGAACATGGCTGCTGCGGCCACTTTTCTTATTAGAACTAGACCTGGAGGATGGCTTTGGAAAGTAGAACCCAAATGGTTGGTGGTGATTTCAGGTGTGAAGGGCGAGGTGGACCATAGAGACTTTCTTTATGGTGAAAGTTCACCAGAACTTTCTCTGTGGACGTAAGGTAAGAAATCTGAATGAGGACATGAGCAAGGGATGGGAAGGAAAGGACATGGAAAGAGCCAGGTGGGAGCTGGAGAGAGAGAATAATCCGATTCTGGTGGAGTATGAGGAATGTTGAAGACTTAGTGCACCGGGAGTTTGCTGGTGGCCTAATAGTTAAGGATCTGGCGTTGTTACTGTTGTGGCTTGGGTCACTGCAGTGGCTTGGGTTCAGTCCCTGGCTGGGCAGCTTGTCATGGGCATGGCAAAAAAAAAAAAAAAAAATTACTGAGTTGGGACAGCTAATTTTGGAAAGTTATTTTTTGGCCAAATAATATTGGACCTCAAGTACAAGGTTTATATTGAAAGTGAAGGTTTGTTAAATCAACTATAGTGGAAAAAATAAAAATCACAAAATTAAAAAAAGAAGTGAAGGTTTGGTGTGGAGATAGTTGCAGAGGTTCCACTGGTACATTTCCAAATTAGAAATAAAGGAACACCCTTCTTAATGGAATTTGAGGGGGAAAAGTGAGGGTCTTGTGCCAAGTTCGGTGCTACATGTAGAAGTAATCTCCACAATTCGACTGAGTGGGTCCAGAGCAGGGGAGCAGGCGTCAAGGCCACTGCTTGGACTTGCTATATGACTTGCTACCTGTTTCCTCATCTGCAACATGAAGGTGATAAAAAGTACCAACCTCACCAGGTTATTGAGGGATTAGATATGTAATTATTTGAAAAGAGCTATATAATAATTTTTTTTTTTTTTTTACTTTTGTTAACACGTGTTTCATGTTACACTCTACACTTAACATCTTCAGTTCACTTGTTTAGATGAGGTGATACAGCAGATATACAGGAATGGTGCTTGTAAAATGAATACTAAAATTTTACATTCCCCAAGTTTTTTTTTGTTGTTTGTTTTTTGGGGGTTTTTTTAGGGCCACACCCGAGACATATGGAGGTTCCCCGGCTAGGGGTCAGTTGGAGCTGCAGCTGCCGGCCTACACCACAGCCACAGCAACACAGGATCCAAGCTGTGTCTGCAGCCTACACCACAGCTCATGGCAACCTTGGATCCTTGACCTACTGAGTGAGGCCAGGGATTGAACCTGTGTCCTCATGGATGCTAGTTGGGTTCGGTAACCACTGAGCCGCAAGGGAACTCCTCAGAGGAAGTAACATTAAAGCCAAAGCCGTTAGATGGAGAAGGAACCAACTGTATACGTGAGACATAGCCTTCAGGGGAGGGACCAGAAAGGCCCAGAAGCCGGAAGGAGTTTGACTTGGCTTGAGCTTAGAACATGGAACTTGCCTTGAATTTAGAGCCTGAGCAGGGGCCCGGACACACAGGGCCTTGTAAGCCTTGATAGGGAGTTGGGATGTGGTTCTCGGAGCAATGGGGAGGCCGTTGGTCTCTCTGCAGGAGTGTGATTGACCTGGTTTTCATTTTCACAAAATTGCTCTGGCTGCTGGATGAAGAATGGGGAGGGGGCTCAGGGAGAGCTGTCAGGAGGCGTGTTGGATGTTCCCTCCTGCTCCCTTCCTCTAAGGAAGGAAGGAAGGTAATGCGGACTCACATGTTCAGGTGAAGAGAAGGGCGGATGGTCAGTGGCGCTCACTTTCTCAGGAGGTTTGGTGCCAGCAAATCAAGAGGAGTTAGGAAGTTTTGCCAGGCGGCAGTGAATGTTGTTGGTGCTAGTAATTTGTACTGTGCCGGGGTGGTGGGATTTCCTGATTTTTCAATGTTAGCTTTATTGCCAGGGAGCAGGAATGGGCAAAATAGAGTAACGGTGATTCAGAATTGGAGACCGGACTGGTGTGCTCGGGGAAGAGTTGGCAGCGTCAGAAGCTAAACGTGGATTTGGAGGGTGGGAGTGGAAATGGAGTAAGACGGGAAGAACAGCCCAGCTGAAGCGGCTGGGAGGGCTTGGTGAGGAACTGAAATGAGTTGATGGTTACAGTGAAATGGATGAGATGCTCAGCCTCTCCCCCTGTGCCCCCAAAATAAAGAAAATCTAAGTAACAGATTATTTTGGATTTTCATGGAGAATTTGAAAGGAAAATGGCTGAACTCATTTTTAAGTTAAAATAGAAAAAGCTAAGTTCTCTTTAAAGGTTCTTGTGGCCTGTTGCAGGGGATGAAAGGAGGAAAGTGTGAAGCAAGCAATAGATGGATCCAGAAGGAAGGAAATTGAAGTTAAAGAATTTTAAACTTTTTTTCTAAACTTTTTTTCACTTTTGAGCTGTGTACTTCGTTGGTATTTCACCTCCTTAGCTTGGCGCTTAGATTACATCTTCTCAGGCCCTCTCCCAGTGCAGAGAGCAACAGCAATCTAACTGGACACCCTCTTTGGCGAGTTGGGGACAAAGAAAAGATAAAATTTGCCCCTTTGACTTTGTGTAGTTTCGGTTTGTGACGTTTAGGAAGTTGCTGCCCTCTTGTGGCCAATCCTAGAAACAACAGCCAAGAAACGTGTTCTAGGAACAGTGAATTTTTTCTTTTTTTCTTGTGGCCTCCCCTCGGCATATGAAGTTACTCGGCCAAGTATCACATGCATACTGCTGTTGCGATCTAAGCTGCATCTGCCGGCAGTTGGCTTTACTAAGTGTGGGTTCGGTTTGTGAAGTTTAGGAAGTTACTGCCGTCTTGTGGCCAATCCTAGAAACAACAGCCAAGAAACGTGTTCTAGCAACGGTGAATTTTACTTTTTTTTCTTCCTTTTTTTGGCCTCCTCTCAGCATATAGAGTTACCTGGCCAGGTATCAGATACAAGCTGCTGTTGCGTGTGATCTAAGCTGCAGCTGCTGCTGGCAATTGACTTTACTAAGTGTGGGTTGGGCTTGTGACGTTTAGGAAGTTATTGCCCTCTTGTGGCCAACCTTACAAACAACAGCCAAGAAACGTTTTAGGGCCAGTGAATGTTCTTTTTTTTTTTTTTTTTTTTTTGGACCGTCTGTGTTGTTGTGACCCAAGCCACAGCTTGGCAACACGGATCCTTAACCCACTGTGCCAACCCGGACTGGGGATTGAATATGTGTCCCAGTGCTCCCAAGACACTGCCAATCCCATTGCACCACAGTGGGAACAAAAAAAGCCCTTCAGATGATTCCGATGAACGCTAAAAAGTTGGAATCAACTCTCGCCCCAATATCCCTGTATGCTCCCTTTCCCCATAAAATGTAACCTACTGATTTCTAATTGCATAATAGCAGAACTATTTAATGCTGTCCCTCCATCTTCTGGTCTCTAACCCTCACTTAAATTCCTTCCCTAAGCTACTCTGCAGGGCTGGCAGATCAGCTAGAAGCCATGTGCCTGAACCTTCTGCAGCTCAGCCAATCTGTGAGTTCTAGATCCCCAATGTCCCACTGCACGGGAACTCCCCTGTACCCTGTGGCGTTTCATATTCACAGCACTCCTTCACCATTATCTTATTGTTTTTATTTTTTTGCTTTTTAGGGCCATACCCACGGCATATGGAGGTTCCCAGGTTACAGGTCTAATTGGAGCTACACCTGCCGGCCTACACCACAGGCACAGCAACCCAGGATCCAAGCCATTTCTGCAACCTACATCAGAGCTCACAGCTACGCCAGACCCTTAATTCACTGAGCTAAGTCAGGGAGCAAACCTGCAACCTCACGGTTCCTAGTTGGATTCATTTCCGTTGTGCCACGGCAGGAACTCCCTTCACCCGTATTTAATACCAATGAAGGATTGCAAACCATATTCCACAGAGGCTTATATTAATGTACCATCAAGCACAGCTGATAACGGTAAAGAGTCCAGGAGTTCCCATTATGGCTCAGCGGAAACGAATCTGACCAGCATCCATGAGGACACAGGTTCCATCCCTGGCCTTGCTCAGTGGGTTAAGGATCTGGCGTTGCCGTGAGCTGTGGTGTACGTTGCAGACATGGCTTGAATCTGGCATTGCTGTGGCCGTGGCCGAGGCCAGTGGCTATAGCTCAAGTTCAACAGTTCGACCCCTAGCCTGGGAATCTCCATATGTCCTGGGTGAAACCCTGAAAAGACAAAAGTCCAAACACACCAGGAGTTAAATAAGTTGCTTCTCTTTCCACTGTTTATTATTAATGTACAAAATATACAAAACCAAAAGAAAAAGAAAATACTCATCCTCAAATCCATTGTGGCCCTAACCAAGACCCTGCACAAAACCCAACCAATCCACTGTTTTCATAGAAAACAACTGATGCCGAGACAGGTGAAGGAGAGGGCTGGAGAGGGCGAGCCACCCTAACGAATCCACCCAGGAAGGCACCTGGTGGGGACTCCGAGGTGGCTGACAGGGCAAGGGAGCTGGAGACCTCCCCCAACAAGGTTCCAGGTAGGGGCCAGGAGCGTGCTCACTCCCGAAGGCAGTGCATGTAGTGTGACTGTCGGGCCCAGCACGCCGGGCTTCAGTTGATGAAAGCTGGTCTCACTGAAGGGTTTTAGTTTCCAGAATGAGCCGTAGGCAAGGGTGGACCACCACTAGCAGCCACACCTCGGCCAGCTCAAGCTTCACTGGATGCAGATATGAACTTGCCATCATCGAATCTAGCCAGACCCATGATGCAGATGTGGGTGTTCACAGACCGTCCGTCGCAGTCATTAGAGAAAGGATTCAGAACAGAAGGGCTGTGTGAGGGGTGGGGGGAGGTGAGGTGTGCTCCGGGCCTCGACGCCAGCCCGAGCGAGCCCACTCAGTGCAGCGGGGTGTACGGCACCCCTGACCATCTCCCCGCCCCGTGCAGGAGAATGCCCTGGGCTGGGGTGATTCTTAAGTGCAGCCGATGCCGCGTCAGGACCTGCGCAGGAGAGCAGAGGTATGCTCCGGCCTAACCGCTTCAGGTTCCCAGGCGTGTAGGGTCATAGCGGGAGGGCGTGGGACACAGGGCAGCTCCCCTCAAAAAGTGAAGCCAACCGGGTCTCCTCTTGAGTCCAGGGTACAGAACGCGTCCAGTCCCTCCTCCCCAGACCGGAGGGAAGTATGTACATCGATGTGCACCAGTGATCAGAAAACCCCCAGGAACCCAGGCAGGTGGGTGCTGAGGGGGCCAGCTCCTCATCAGCCGGGGGCAGGGGACAGTGGGCCTCACAGAAGCCATAAAAGGATGGAAGGAGCAAGGCTGCAGTCCACAGGGTGTGGGCAGGCAGGCGTGCAGTCCTAGGGCAGGGGTGGCCCGTTGACACCCGGGTGGTAGAAGGCACAGTTGTTCTCATAGCGGCAGTTGCCCTTCATCATGAAATGTCGACAAACGGGGCGCTTTGACATGTCTGTGGGAATGATGGTGGAACGATGGTTAGACAGGAGATGGCTGAGGTCAGTGCCACCCTCACCCCCGGGGTCCAAGCTGTATCTCTCAGAGACACCTAACCTTGGGGACTTGGGGAAAGGCAAAAGCTAGGCACTGCCAGGCATGCTGGGAACAGGTGACCCTGGGTTCGGCTGCACACTCAGGGTAGTGACCCCACCCCCACCCCCACCCCCACGCTTACAAGGGACACCAAGAGGAACACAAGGGGACAGGGAGCATCCTCACCTCCTCCGTGGTTGTGGCCTCCATCGTGCCCTCGGTGGCCCCCTCCTCCATGGCCAGGGCCATCATGGCCTCGGTGTTCATGAGGTGGCGGCCCTCGGTGGTCGTGGCCTCGGTGACCAGGTCCATCGTGAGGCCTGTGGCCATGGGGCCCATGTCCAGGACCTTCATGGGGCCGATGTCCACCACCGGCACCCATTGCTCCGCCAGGGCCTTCATGGGGCCGATGTCCGCTGCCTCCACCCATGCCACCGCCGGGACCTTCGTGAGGACGATGGCCACTGCCCCCACCCATGCCACCGCCGGGACCTTCGTGGGGGCGATGGCCCCCACCCATGCCGCCGCCGGGACCTTCGTGGGGCCGATGCCCACTGCCGCTGCTCATGCCCCCACCAGGGCCTTCATGGGGACGATGCCCACCGCCTCCAACCATGCCCCCACCGGGGCCCCCTCGTCCATTAGGCGGTCCTCCTCCAGCGCGCCCTCCTCTGGCCCCTCGGAATGGAGGAGGAGGAGGAGGAGGTTCATTTCCTCCTCGGCCACCGCGTCCTCTATGGTATGGTCCAGGACCTGGTCCTGGTCCCCCTCGCATCGGGCCACCGCGCATAGGGTCACCTGGGCCGTCCCAGAAGGGGTCGCCCCCCCGGGGAGGGGGTGGAGGCCCTAGGAGACGAGGGCCCACTGGCCCCCCAGGGCCTCCATGGGGACCTATTGGGGGGAGGAAAGGGAGAAAATATCAGCTACCTGTCGCACCTGAGGACTGGCACTCCCGGCTTTCATCAGCCCTGTACCATCACCAGACCCAACTACGGCGACGAGCCCATTCCACCCTCTCCCCCACTACCTACCAGGCATAGGCCCCCCGGGCCCAGGGGGGAAGTGCTGCATGCCCTTAGGGCCCCCAGGACCTCCTGGGGGGAAACCATTGGCGATCGGACCAGGGCCTAAGAGTCCATGGGGCACTGTTAATGCGAAAGGAATGAAGCAGTGAGCAGGGGCTTCCTGAAGAGGAGCACAGCGAGTCCCACGCAGGTGTGCCCGGCCGACCCCCAGACCGACCTGGCGGAGCACCATGTCTTGCCGCCCAGGGGCACCACCCCTGCTCCCCCAACTGCACCGCAGGCCCGCTGGCCTGGGCCCAGGGCTGGCCCTGAGCATTACCCAGCATCTGCTTGATCTTGTCCGAATAGTCGGGTTGCTTCAGCAGCTCCTCTGAGGGATGACTGTTAGGGCTGCCCTGTGAGGTAAGGTCAGGGGGGAACGAGGTCAGCTGTGAGCGAGGGCAACAGCGGCAGAGAAAGGAAAGCCTGCAGAGGATGTAGGCGGGAAGGGGAGGCGAGGGGTAAGCAGAAAGGGAGCGGGAAAGGGGGGGCTCGTACCATGATGGACGTGAGGATCTCCTGGACATTGATGCCGCCTCCTCCGGGACCCTGGGGGCTCTTTCCTGCACCCATGCTCCCCATAAGATTGGCCAGAACAGGAGGCAACTTGGAACCACCTGCCCCATCAGGGGAGCCACCGGCCCCCCCAGGCTCCAAGGTCTCAACATACGGGGTCTCATCCATGGAACATTCCTGTAAGAACAGAAGAACGAACAATCAGGACTAACAACGAATGAACAGGCAGTCCCACCTGAAAGATGCATTAAAATTAATCACAACCCCCCTCGCCATATAACCCTCACTCACCTCATCTAGGGGGATGAGTTTTGGGGGGACAGGTTCATAGGGCTCAGGATCAGGCTCATGAGGACTGTCAGGAATGCCACAGGTGACAGAAAAAAGTAACGACAGTCAAATTGTTTATTCAGATCCTCCTCTTCCTTCCCAGCCCCGCCCGCTTCTGCTGACCCCGGAGCAGGGCAAGCGCCCCCGTCCTGCTCACCTCTCCTTGTTCAGGAAGAGCTCCTGCAGAATCCCCTTCTCCCGCTCCGCCTGGATGTACCGCTCCTGGCTGTTGCTTCCAGGGGTGACGAGCGGCGAGGGCAGCACCAGGGGCCGGGGGCAGACCCAGGGCACCTTCTCCTCCATGCTGTCGTGGCTCAGACGCCGGGCTGTCTCAAACGCGTGTCGGTCTGACAGTATCTCACGCTTGGCTGCCTCGCCAAAGTCCTTGATCTTATTCACATTAACTGTGGGCCAGGAGAAAAGCAGCACAGGGGGCAAGTAAGCCCAACCAAGCCCCTTTGAACCCACTTGCACCCCACCTACCACCCTAACTACTTGATCTCTAACCTCGTTCAGTCTCATCCAGTTCAAAATAGAAATACTCTCTCAGTTTGCCCTCCTCAGGCCACGTCACAGTTTTCCTCTTCCTGCCTTTCCTTGTCAGCTGGCTGGGATCTCCGGGACTCTCCACTGGCTTCGCATCCAGAGCTCCTGGCTCCAAAGAAGCTGTAAGCAGGAATGGTTTCAGACCGGATCCTTCCTTCTAGAAAACCCCCCAACCTGAGCCAGTTACCCCCCTTACCCGTATCCATGAGCTCCGGGACTTCGACAGGGGGCACTGGGGTCCCAGGTCGTTCTGTGTCCATAGCCTCAGAAGGAGGTGCTGGCTCTGGGGAAGAAGGTTTGGCTGTGCTTGGTTCTGTGCTTGTTTTCCCTTCAAATGGGCTCGGCTATCGTGAGAGAAAAAGAAGTGAATGAGCTGACAGGAAAGCCAAGATCAAGGCAATGAGTCCACGGTCCGAGGCAGGATTCCCACTAAGCAGGTCCCATAAAGGACGGCTCTGTCTCTGCTCCGCCACCACCACAGCCTGCATCTGAGCCACAACCGCTCTCGTCCTCCCCACGCGCCCTCGCTGCTGGGCCCTTCCTTCTCCTATACCTTTTCTATCTGGTCACTGGCACCTACTGCCTAGCACCCATACCTTGGCAGCTGTGGGTGACAGCACCTTCTTCTTCTTCTTAATTTTGATGCCTGGAACAGGGGCTGAATTAAGCGCATCTAGGAAGCCCAGGCCCTCCATAGCTACAAAAGAAAAAAGCATAAAATGGCATCAGCAGACCTTCTCCATTATCCTAAGTCCCATAAACAAACTCTGGACAGAAAACCGGCCAACAGAGACCCTGCCCTGTGCTTATTTAGACACAGTAGGCTCCAGGTGACCAGAAAGCATATGTAAGAGGTTTCACGCCACAAATTCTCGCTATTCTTTCTTTCTTTTTTAATTTGTGGTCACACCCTTAGCGTATGGAAGCTTCAGGGACTGAATCCAAGCTGCAGCTACAACCTGAGCCACAGCTGTGCCAACGCCGGATCCTTTAACCCACTGTGCTGGGCCAGGGATCAAACCTGCACCTCCACAGTGACCCAAGCCATTGCGGTTGGATTCTTAACCCACTGTACCACAGGAGTAACTCCTTTTTTCATTCTTTTTTCTTTTTTGGCTGCCCCATAGCATATGGAGTTCCTGGTCCAGGGATCAGATCCAAGCTGTACTTGTGATCTAAGCTGCAGCGGCGGCCATGCCGACTCCTTAACCTACTGTGCTGGGCCAGGGATCACACCTGCATCCCACTGCTCCCAAGACACTGCTGATCCTGTTGCACCACAGTGGGAATTCCCTCTTTTATTTAAAGGCAGGCAAGCTGGGGCTTTGGATGTGAATCAGAGCTCAGGTAAGTGACAAGGCCAGCCGCCATGAGCAGGACAGATCACCTTGACAGCTGGGAGCGCCCAAACAAGCCACGCCTGCCTGCTTCATCTCTAAAATTACTCCTGGGAGTTCCCGTCGTGGCTCAGTGGTTAATGAATCCGACTGAGAACCATGAGGTTGCAGGTTTGATCCCTGGCCTTGCTCAGTGGGTTAAGGATCCGGCGTTGTCGTGAGCTGTGGTGTAGATTGCAGACACGGCTCAGATCCCACGTTGCTGTGGCTGTGGTGTAGGCCGGCAGCTACAGCTCCTGTTAGACCCCTAGGCCTGGGAACCTCCATATGCTGCGGGTGCGGCCCTAGATAAGGCAAAAAGACAAAAAAAAAATGAAACAAAATTACTCCTAATCCAGCGTGGTGGTCACAGCAGTGGCTTGGGTCATCCAAGCAGTGACCCAAGCCACTGCTATGGCACAGGTTCGATCCCTGACTGGGGAACTTCCGCATGCCGCAGCTGGGGCCAAAAAATAAATAACTCCTAAGTAAAATAACTCCTAAGTAATCCTACGAAGCACTGCTATAAAAAGGGAATTAAAGAGTTACAGACATTAAAGACACCAAAAACTCAAATGAAAACTGGAAGAAACGTCTCATCCCCATAGAGCTTGCTCCCATTTCCCAGCGCACCCCCCGTTTCAGACTCACGCTGCGGTGGGATGATCTTCACTTTGATCTCTTTGGTGGCATTGGGGGTTGTGTTGAGTGGCTTGTATTTTTTCTCTGCAGCGGGGGCAGCGTCGCCTGGGGCAGCTGCGGAGCTGTCAGAAAGAGAACCGTCAACAGCAGCCGCCTCGCCCCTTCGTTCTCCCACACACACAGACCCAGCCACTCGGAAACCCAGAGCGCGGTCCGCACCTCTGGCGCTTGAGGGGGATGGGTTTGAGGTTGTACTTGTCCGAAACCACCACTGCACTGGCATTCTTCTTCACGGGCACCAAAGACGGGGTCTCCAGCTCTAGGCCTGGGGGAAGAAAGACGTGGTGTTGGGGCTGGACTCACTCCACACGCTCCCGACTCTTCCTCCCTTGACCTTCATCTCGCCTTATAAACCCCACAACAATTCACCCACGGTCCTCCCCCGTCTACAGATGGCTCGCTGTACTAACGAGTCCAACCCCTCCACCACAAGCCTCGGTCACGCACGTCCCCACCGAGGCCAGACAGCAGCCTTACCAGTGGACCGGAACTTG
Source organism: Catagonus wagneri (assembly GCA_004024745.2). Lineage (NCBI taxonomy): Eukaryota > Metazoa > Chordata > Mammalia > Artiodactyla > Tayassuidae > Catagonus > Catagonus wagneri. The sequence continues at coordinate 12,850,352 of PVHT021183524.1, read as the reverse complement.
GCGTGGCTGGGCGCTGTCGTGCGCAGAGACTTCGGCTTCTCCCTCTTCTTCTCTGGCGCCTCCTCGGCCCGGGGCTCAGCCTTCACCTCAGTCAGCGGTCGCTCAGGAGGGGTGGTTCGACTCTTTCCCTCTTCTTTGCGTTTCTTCTTATCTTTCTCTGTTGCGGAAAAACAGGGCAGAAAAGGATTTCACTTAGATAAGAGAGAGACCATAAAGCAGGCTAGAGGCACGGAAGGCCGCGTGCTGGGGAAAGAAAGAAATACAAGGGCTAAAGGCCCCAGGAGCTTACCAGCAGGTTGGGTGCTGCTCTGGGAGCGGATGACAGCCATCCAGTCACTGACAAGGACTGAGGCCAATTTCCGGAGCTCTGTGGGTGAGAAAAAAGGGAAACGCCAAAATAACGTAAGATATTATTCTTCTAGTAACTGAAAACAGACGTTTGAAAATAAACACGGAAATCTGTGTAACACGTGATCTGTATAACTCAGAGTTTGTTTGTTTTTTGCTTTTTTTTTGCCTTTTGTCATTTTATGGCCGCACCTGCCGCATGTGAAGGTTCCCAGGCTAGGGGTCTAATCGGAGCTGTGGCCACTGGCCTGCGCTGCAGCCACAGCAACGCAGGATCCGAGCCGCGCCTGCAACCTACACTACAGCTCACGGCAACGCCGGATCGTTAACCCACTGAGCAAGGGCAGGGATCGAACCCACAACCTCATGGTTCCTAGTCGGATTCGTTAACCACTGCGCCACGACGGGAACTCCTGTTTTTCGCTTTTTAAGACCGCACCCACAACATATGAAAGTTCCCAGGCTAGGGGTCAAATCAGAACTGCAGCTGCTGGCCTACACCACAGCCAAGGCAACTTGGGATCCAAACCACGTCTGTGACCTATACCACAGCTCACAGCAATGCCGGATCCTTAACCCACTGAGCGGGGCCAGGGCTCAAACCCACATTCTTGTGGATACTAGTCAGGTTCGTTACCACTGAGCCACAACGGGAACTCCCATTTTTTTGCCGTTGAGGAAATGTTCTTCTTTATACAAAAAAGCTAATCAGGCGTTCCTATTGTGGCTCAGCAGAAATGAATCGCACTAGTATCCATGAGCACATAGGTTCAATAGCTGGCCTCACTTAGTGGGTTAGGGATCTGGCATTGCCATGAGCTGTGGTGTAGATTGCAGTCGTTGCTCAGAGCTAGCATTGCAGCCCTAGCCTGGGAACTTCCATATGCCGCAGGTACAGCCCTGAAAAGACAAAAAGAGACCAATTTAGGAGTTCCTGTTGTGGTTCAGCAGTAATGAACCTGACTCGTATCCATGAGGACTCAGTTTGATCCCTGGCCCCACTCAGTGAATTAAGGATCCAGCGTTGCTGTGAGCTGAAGCATGGGTTGCAGACATGGCTCGGATCCCGAGTTGCTGTGGCTATGGTGTAGGCTGGCAACTGCAGCTCCAATTAGACCCCTAGCCTGGGAAATTCCATATGCCGTGGGTTCAGCCCTAAAAAAAAAAGATACTCTGAGATGTCACAAAATTAGAAGATCATATAGAAAAAACACCCCCAAACTGAGAATTACTACTACTAAAGGAATGGAAAGCTAAGGAATGTTTTTCACTTAATCCTGTGAGTTGAAACAAAATCAGGACTCTTCATCTTAGAATACACATCCTGTGTTTTCTCCTTTAGCTCAAGGAGCAACAGATAGGCTTGCCCAGGCCTAGATGCTCCCGCCACACAAAACGGCCAAAGGCTTTTTTCCGAAGGGAACTAGGACACTGCTCCCTAGAGACGAAGAGCAAGCCTGTATTCTGTTCGGGGATCAGCTCCTCTACAGTGCTGCTCTCTTGCGGGAAACTAGTGTCCAGTGCTCCTGGTTTACGCCTCGGGTATAAAATCTTTGGGTTATTTTCTTCTCTAAAGAAAAGCTTGTGACTTTCGGGAACCAGGCTTTGTCTTCAGGCCAGAACAGTATGGCCCTCGCCAGGAGCCCCCAAAACCCTTTGTCCGAGAAAAGGAAAGAATTGGTTGCTATCAAGGCTATGATACAGTCCAGGAGCTAGGAGTCCCCCGTGCTCTACAGCAGGGTGTCTACCGGCAGAACGAGCATATCTGTTGTTAGGAAAATAGACACCGAGGGTCCTAGAATATACTATATTTATTTAGAAAAGCAGAAGCACATGACGACGACATTCTAGGATGACACTATTTCCTCTAAAGAATTTTAAGTGTATGCCTTTTACACCAAAAGATATTAAGAAACGAAGGTGACTGAGCAGAAGTGGCGGAGGAAGGCCCAGGACAGAGAGGAGGGATGGGGGGCCCTTACCTTCATCCTCACTTGACTTGCTCAGCTGCTTCACCAGCTTGGCCGTGTTATTCTGTGAGAGATGGGGAACAGCAGGAAGCTAAGCACCAGGAGTAAAAGCAGCCCCCTCAGAGCTATCAACCCCTCAGGCTTTCAATCTCTAAACAGTGACGAACGCTGAGACAGCACTTTAAGGAAGCCTTTGGAAACAATCCTAACTGCCTAAAGCAACCCAGTTAGGTTCAATTATGTCCATCTTATAGATGAGAAAACCAAGGCTTAGATTTATAAAGTGTCCCATATTACACACCTATTAAAGGAGATAAATGCAAACCAAATATTCTGATTCAAATTCCTACTTTTTCTTTTTTGGGCCACACCTGCGGCACTCAATTCCTACTTTTCTCCACCATTCTACTCCACAGGCCCAAGAGTGTAACCATAGTGGGGTCCTTGTGAGTTTTTCATCTGCTAGGCTAAACCAAAAGGGAAGAACCCCTGTTGGGAAGACTGAAGGTACCTGCTTGAGATGGTCAACAGTGAGCGGCAGGTGCTGCAGGGTCAGCAGAATTTGCTGCAAGAGGGGAATGTTGTTGGTTGTCTTCGAATACGTCAGCCAGTTGTTAAGAAGCTTGTAACCACCAACATCGATAAACCTGCAGGCAGGGAGGATGATGTGAAATGTCCCTCCTGGGTCTTGGGAGCACACCCCACACTCTGAGCCCCCCATCAATGACCCAGGAATCCTGTGCCTCACCTCCCCTGCCTTCTAACTACATCTTCCCATCCCAGCCACCCAGGTCCCCACTTACTTGACCAGTATTTCTGGTGAACGAGTCTGCAGGAGAATGTTCAAGTAAGTGCATCGACTCACCATCTTTCGCGCTTCCTTCATCAGACTGTAAGAGATGAGTTAAGCTTAGAAGTGCAGCAGTCAGAGAGCACCTGAGCAGAAGGCTGTCTACCCTGCAGGAGCGCCTAGAGACCCTGATGCCTTGGGACTTTGCTGCCAAGTTGGGGGGGGGGGGTCACACAGGCCGCTGGAGGGAAGGGGTGGGTCGGGAGCGATGTGGAAACCCACGGAAGGATGGAAGACAACTGAGGAGATGCACTGAAGTCTCCAATCTGGGGAGGTCCCTGACACACAGGACACATCTGATTCTGCTTCGCGGGGAGAGTTCTAGCCTGCAACTATCATCTCTTCATAGCTGATCAGGACTGGCTCAGTCTCTTGCTTTCTCCTGGAAAACCTGAGGATCTCTGAAGGGAAAGGACATTTTGGGCATACAGAACGTAACCCAAACAGAACCAAGAATTCGGGTTCCTGGCTCCCGTTCCCTTCCTTCCCTTGGGACTCTGGCTCTCCAAATATCCAGACTCCAGAAGGCCAGGGACCAAGGAATCAGCTTTTTTTATCGTTAGTCCTAAAGTAACTGGATTTAAATCTTACTCTACTGACTCCCTTTCCTCTCCAGGAACACTCACTGCTGTCGGCCTTAACTATCACAACATGGACTATCTTCTAACTCATAACAAATTCAAAGGGTTCAGACTCACCTGAAGATCTTCGAAATCCCATCCACACTCTTGACTTCCCCATCTCGGTTAAGGAAGCTATCCAGGCCCTTGAGCAGCTCTTTGGGGTCTATGGGGCCTGAACCCATGTTCGAGGTTTCTAAAATGAGAGAATAAAACAAGACCCCAGAATAAAATGGGTGGCAAGGACAGTCCCAGTTGCCTGCTAATAAATTATTCCATCTCTATGTTTGACAATTAACAGTGACTATCCACGCTATATTCAACTGTACACACCATTTTCTGGATAAGAAAAATCAACACAAACTGTTGTCACTACTGAGAAAACAGTCCTGGTGGGCGAAGCACGGGATTAACACACGACTGAGGGGAAGACAGGCTGGAGGCCTGAGGCAGCCTCTGTGCCCTGTACTCGCTCCCAGTCACGGTCTTCCTAGGACAGCTCAACCTCAAACACTATCCGAGTCTAAGATGCACTGTATCCCCCAAACGAACACTCAACTCTCCAAGGCACTTTTGCTTATTAGGTCCTGTTTCTCCTTAGCTGCTGATAAAATCGGGCTTAAAAAAAAAAAAATGTGTAGCTTGATAAGAACTGGACCACTGTGGGTACTTGGGCTAAGTGTCTTCTAAGAGTCAATTCTTTTCTTTCTTAGCCCATAAAGAGTGGGCCCACATCCGCAAGTGGCAGGATATGCTTGAACCAGGAGATAATCAGCAAAAGCTGTAGGTGGAAGAGAAGGAAATGACACTTGAAAACAGAACCTCTCCCTGACAGGAGTTAGGGGTAGCTCCCCCAAATAAACAAATGGATGTAAAGAACATTAAGCAGGTCCTCCTAAGCCTTGAATAGAATGTCACTCATTAAAACACCGCACAGGTTTTTATTGTTTCAAAGTTAAGGGCAAGATTGCGTTGAGGTTTCAAAAGCAGAGATGCGACTCTGACCCCCATTCCCCACCTAAATCACACCACCATCCAAGATTCCCCAAGGAAGCCTTGAAATTAGAAACTATGGGGTCAAAAAGAATGGAACAAATCAAACAAGAAGCTGGGAAAATGTCATTAAATTTTAAGTAGCTACTTCAGACCAGGTTAGAAAAGGAATTAAAAGCTAATCACAGCTGTTACGAGACGGAGAGGTGTAAAGGAATTCCTAGGCCAGAACCCAAGCTCAAGAGATGTAATTTAGAATCAATATGGTTCCGATTAGGATTGTTATCCACAATGCCTCTAAACACTGGCTTCTTAGCAGAAAAGAAAGCCATTTTAGTCATATCGACATTTGGGAGATAAGAGGAACACTTGGTGAGAAGGCGGCAAGGAGAAAACAGCCTCTTGCCTCCTGCATCTAGTACAGAGACAACAGAAGGGAGCCCAGCAGAAGGGTGGGAAAATTCAGTGTTTTACCAAGATGACTATATTTCCTGCAGAAAAGAAAACAGGCTTCTCATAAGACCATGTTAATTAGTTCTATTTGTTCTCAAACCACAAGAGAAAACCAAGCATAACAATCTGATCCTTTTAATCCCAATGACAAGGTTAATACATGCCTACATTTACAGGTCCTAACAACCTAGGTTAGAAGAGGCAGAAGCAGGGGAGGAAGCTGGTTCCTGAGACAATTATAACCTGTGGTCTGAATACAGGAAGAGGAGATAAGGTAAGAAACACTGAGAGGTGAGCAAATCCGAGTTAATTGCGCTGTTGCTGCTGCCCTGGAATCTCCACGAGGTCAGGTAGAACCTGAGGTCAGAGGAAAAACATTCAAGTCCAATACCAGATAAATTAGAAGTCCACAGGCCAAATCCACCTAAGTGTGGCAATACACACCGAGACAAACATGAGGATAAAGGAATTTCTCCCTTGTAATAAGACACTTATAAAGTAACACACAGACACTACATGGAAAGAGAGAAATACAATGAAGGAATACATAAAACAGATTTCCCATCTGCTGGACTGAAAAGGTAATAAGCATATCCAAAGTAATGGTATTTATCATCAGCAACAAAATATAAACAATTTGACAAACAAGACTTCAATTAATTTCATGTCAACCACTGTCCCCTACACACTGTTGGCCCCTCAGATTCAAACCCAGAGTTGAATACACAGCACCATGGAGAACTCCCTTTTGCACATCCACCCACCAGTTAAGCCAACAGGTCTGCTCCTGGCACCTCCTTCAGAAACAAAAACTGCCACCTGAGCTTAAATGTTCCCATGCTTGAGGGTAGGAGACAAGAGAATAACCACCTTAGAAGCCAATGAGTTCATAGCTAAATTCTGTCCAAGTGCCTTCTGCTGGGAATGGGATCAAGGCACAATTTTTTAATACCCATTTGTAACAAACAAGAATTAAAGACATTAATAGTCAAGGAAAGCTAGGAGACAAAGCAGAAGAAATGTTAAATATCCACTTTCCACTACATTTTTCCTAGTATTTATATTCTGGAAATGCAATTAACAAGACTAAATTTTGTCTCCCAAGCACCAATCATGTGGTTTTAAAATGTAAGTGGATTTTCTCATGATGGTTTCCCTCCAGGCAGCTTAGTTTTCACTCATTTAATATTAAGGAACCCAAGTATCTTAATAAGCTAATTTCCTTATTTTGAAGTCAGTACATTAGAAGTTCCAAGGCACTCAAGTGGAAAGGAATGAAGAGCCTAAATTCCTGGTACAGGCCTCCAGCACAAAAGGTGAATGAGCTGACCAGGGAAGGAGGGGCAGTGACCAAGTGTCACAACGGATCTGGAGCCTGGAACAAAAGCTTCAGAAAGCTTCCTAGAACCAAAATAATCCAGGACAGGGTATGTTTTAACCTTCTTGAAGGAAGAACATACAGAATTGGGGGTGGGCAACCCCTGGCATTATCTCCCCCTTATCCTAAAGCTGGGCTCTCCTTACTGAGGACGCTGCCGGCAGAGATGTGCACTGACACAAAGCAATGGGAATTCTCTACCTTCTTAGAGATAAAAATTAAGTCTACAAGTGACGTTAAGTCCTGTCCCAAAATGAATTTTACTTGAGAGTTATCGATTAAATAAGGTGAAAAATATCTAGCTTGCTCAAGTTATTACATACCCGTGACCAACGAAACAACTCAATTGGCTCAGGACAAAAATTCTATGCAAGGTTAAAAACAATCACAACACTCTTCTAACAAAGATGAAAGGAGTTTTCACCTTAACTTAAAGGTCTTAGCACTTCTGGAAATGAAATGCTTTGTAGTTAGCCCCTTACACTCCCCCTTCCTCAGTAACTGAGGCATTTCCTAGTCTGACTCGGTAGTGGACTGAATTTTCTCTGGTGATTCACAAGGCCGCAGCTCTCGTCAAGTAGCTAGCTCCCACTGCTCCAAGTCATTCTGATAACCTGGTAGCCCATGCCCTCCCCAAGAGCTTATCTGCCTTTCAATAAGGGATAATCACCCCCAGCCCCACTCAAAGGAAAGGATCCCGGCTCTCTGGTTACAAACTACAAGGATCAGGTTCTCCAAGGTTCTCTGGATGGATCTGGTTTCCCTTAGAAGAGTTTTTCCCCCATCTCCCATGTTAAGGTAGATCTTCTTTATTAATCCCCTGCTCACTAGAGATCAGGAACCCCAGTGGGTGGAATGTTCAGCTCCCAAGGAAGGTATGCTGCAGAGGCACATGGCAAACTGCTTAAAAGATAAAAAACTTGAGGTCAGTAGGACACGTGGAAGAGTCCCTCCCACCATCCAATCCAGAAGGTTAAGTAATAAGAATCCAGCCCCAGTGGAAAATTAGCCCTGCAAGTCTCACCAAGCCTCCACAGAAGAGTTGTACAAAATGGCTTTCCACTTCTGCCTAGAACCTTCAGACTTCAGGGCAGGACTTTAAACGAAACGTATATGGAGAGTCTGGTAAAGATTTGACTTTGAAAAAGTTGGAGGAAGAAAGGTAAGAAGGGGACAGGACACCCAATACCACCCTCAGAGGGGCATGGCTTTCCAACATGCACCAATTGCTACAGCACTGCACAAGTTGAAAAACGAAGAGGACATTATTTTCCCATTGCTTTTAAGGAATTTTAGAAGGAAAAATATTCAAAAAGGGTGGCTCTTTGGAAAAAAAGAAATGAAGGTTGTGAAACGTAATACCAGAAAGGTTTTGCTTACCAGACACCGTAGCTTGATTCCCCCTGCCTCGAGTTTACAACTGCCGCCTCCTTTCCTAAAGATTCACTTCTCATCTTAGTACCAATGTACAGGAGCTAAGCAACTGGAGAACGTGACACAGCACTGAACACAGAGAGCTCACCCCCAAACCCAGAGGCAGGAATAAGGGTGATTTAGGAGAAAGTCCTTAAGTTCCCACTCTCCCCCAGATTATCATTATACAAAGCAACCAAATGCAGGTGGCCCAAGGACTGCCTCCTGAGCAGAAACGGCACATTTCAGTGTCATTACGTCCCAGTTATCTAGTGCAGTTACGCTTCCACAAGTCCTGTGTCTTTCCCCACTATCCCCCAGCACACGCTCACACACGCAGTCCCCCCAAAAGCTCCCAGTCTTAAAGTATAGCTGTTTGGTTTCCCACCCATGCCAACTGAAGCGGAGAACACTTCCAAAAGCAGTGGTGATGAGTGAATGGTGAAAATAAAAGCAACAGGATTGGGACTGTTAAATACAAAAACTAGAGCTGCCCAAGGAGATGAACAGCTTTTAAAGACCTAATTCCTATAAGCTCTTTTCCTTGTAAGATAATGGCTATAAAAGATCTTAAGAAAATAAGGAAAACGGCTTTTTCTAACAGCAGCGTGCACAAGAAGTACAGAAGGCACCAGCTCAGGGGTGGAGTTTCAAGAGGGTGGAGGGAGGAGGAAGAAAGCCGATTACATCACCTTTCAATGCTGCTCCTCCCCCTTGACCAAGTTTCTAGGGCGGCCCTAAGCTCTGGATGGCAAAAGGGGGAGAAAAACAACAAAGAAGCAGGGACGCCATCTTGTAATGGAGAAGAGGACTCAAAGTTAAAAAGCTATCCCCAGCTCTGCCGGTAGCTATGCGCATTAAAAATCACCCCTTTTTAGTAAGAAAAAACCCAAAAGCAGCTCCCCCACCCCGTGCGGAATAGTCTTTGACCTACTTTGAATAAGAGCGTTGTGAAAATAAAAGCAATTAAAATATTTTAAAAAGAACAATTTTCTGCGGGGAAGAATTGAATTTGCAATTGAGGTTCAACCTTACTATCGACCACCCCCAATCCTCCCTGTAAAGGGAAAGGGGGAGGACTTGGACCCCTGTCAACAAATAGGGTTGAGGTGGGAGGACAGGAGAAAAATGGGTCAAGACACAACCTGCAACGCCGCTCGGAAGACAAAAGGACAAAGAAAGTCGCCATATTGAAGCAGGGAAGAAAAAAATTCCTTTTAACGACACAAATCTTTTAGAAAACTAGCATTCAATTGCACTAAATGGCTCTTAAAATTATACTCCTAATTTCACATTTCCCCAAACTTTCCACCCTCTACTTAACTGTATTACCCCCCCACACCCCGCCAAAAAGTATCAAGTTAAAATGTTAACCACTTACTCTGCTTTTAAATAACCTATGCAATCTGCAACAATTACAAGACATTTTTTTACCTCCCCAACTATTATCTTGTATGTATTGGCACTAAGACTATATTTTGCCCTGAATTAAGTGTCTTGCAATCTTTATTCCTAGATTGCCACCTATAATAAGCACACAAATATATCCCAAGCAAATTACATCAAAATTGAGAGGAGTTAACAATCATTTAAAGTCATAGTCAACTATTTCTCTCTGCCCATCTCCTTACCCTGCAATCTTTATGTACAGATTGCTTATTAATCTGGCAAATTGAAAGGCGCCCTGCTTGTCTCACACACAAAGAAGTGGGACTTCTGGGCCACAAGATCCACCATCTTTTGTATGTGAGCTCATTAACCCTTTTGAAGACTGCAGCTAACGAGAGGAAAGTAACCATTCCTCTTTATAAAAAGCAAACACTTATGGCTTTGGCAGTCTGGAAATTGGCTGGATTACACCAAGGGTTAACCATCAAAATCCTAACTTGCTGGCCCTCCCTCCACCCTCTCCTTGCCCGCACCAGGGCAGGGAAGAGGTAGGCGGTAGGGGAGAGAACACCACTGTTTAGACCCAAAGGCCCTTTTAATGGAGATTAAGTGACCGGATCGGTCCCTCTCCAGTTCTCTATTTGTTCTATGGTCTCATTTCTTCCTCTCATTATTTTGGTTTCACAACGGGAAACGTTGATTTCTTGTTGCAAGGCTGGTTTTTGAAAATTCGACACTTACTATCCAATTTTTTTGCGACGTCAGCACCTCGGGCTCAGGGGGGGAGGGGGTTAAAATTTTGGAGAAAAAAAATAAAACAACCAACCAGGACCCAAAACTCAATTACTTGGGGGGCCTCATTGGATCAAAAAGTCTCTTTAAAAAAAACAAAGGCCAACTCAGTATTCATTTCCCCCCCCACCCAACTCCATTTAGGGAGGGGGGTCGTAGAAAAAAAGTTCTGAGTGGATTCAAAAAAGTAAACGCTGGATGAGTGAATTTGGGTGGGTTTGGGAAGGGAGGGTGGTTGATTATTTTTGAAGTTATGTGGTGACGGTCCTTCGGCCACAGATTTCAAGTCCCAAGCAGCGTGGGCTGGTGGGGTGGGCAAGATAGGTGGGAAGGGGCAGAAGACACAAGTGGTTGGGCTGGTGGCTGCTGTTTTCCCTTTCCCCCCTCTCTCAGGATCCTTTCAAGGGCTTAGATGTTGCTGCGGCTTGTTTCTTTTTTCCTCGTGGCTGGCCTGTCTTTCTCCGAGAAAATTCAAACCTGGGATAAAAGGAACAAAAGGGAGAAAGATATAATCAGTATGGGTTGCTCTTATACACCCCAAAGTACCATTTTTGTTGCCCGCAAACAGTTCCGTGTCCCATTCCGAAAACAGCCGCTTAACACAAGTCATGGCTCTCGACTGAGCTTAGGTCGAACCCGTCGCCCAGGCCAAAAATTTCCCCCTCCAACCGATAAAAACCCGAAACTTACCTCTAAACGAACCCCAGAATGGCGGCTGCCCGCTCGGGCGGAGTCTTTTATACCCAGACGCCGCCCAACGCGCGCAAACGTGCCAGTGAAACGCCCTTGTCGCGAGACATTGTGCGCGAGGAGTGAATTCATTGGCCAACCAGAAAGACAACTCGCCAGCTGATTGGCTAGCCTGTCTTCACCTTCGCTCAGCCCCTTCCCCTGGACACCTTCTTCCGCCTCCTTCCTGGCCCGCTAACGCGTGCGCGTGACCGGGCGGCCTAGCACCTCCCTTTCCCTCTGCTTCCACCACTTCCGCCCTCGAGAATATTTCTCACCCTGGGTTGGTAGAATCGGACCGGCGCATGCGCAGTGAGAGAATCTCGGTCAAAATTGCCTTCAAAATTGTTTACAAGACAAACTCTAAGAATGAGGTCTAAGAGTCGTCGTGACTGGTTCCGCAAAAACGCAATTTTGAGGCCGAATTCGATTGTGACGCAGTCGAAATTGCCTTCTCCCTATGGCCCCCCTTTCCCGTTTCCGTCTTGACGCAGATACGCGGCTCTCTGCCGCACTGCGGGCTCGTCCTTGGCCCTACCCCCAGTTTCCAGGTGCATGCGCAGTCGCCTTTCTGGCCTTTCCTGCTTTGTGCGTACGTCAAGATGGCTGCCTCCATATTGAACGTGTTGCTGAGGCGCCTTCCTAGCGTTTCGCCTTTCAGAGGTGCCTACGGAGTTCAGGTAACTCCTTGGAGCACATTTTGTACACCTCAAAACTTAACTGTACTTTCTCTAGGTTGTCGCTCCACTTCTGGGAACCCAGGAGCGGAGATCTTCCCGAGTGCTGTCAAGGCAGCGCTTTACTTCCACCACCCTCCCTCTCCCTTTTCATTCCTCGTTACTGCGCCCATTTTCTTGTTTCGAGTCGAGGGTGAAGAGTCAGGGTTGGATGGTATCCTCTTCCCAAGTTTCCATCTCGATTAAATAATTAGGAGATGGAATGAACCCTTTGGTCATAACACAAACCAGCTGTGACTTGTACAGATGATATCTAAACCTGCGATGCCCAGTAAGGCCCTTGGGTTGAGGACGCTAACTTCTGCCAGTCCTGCTGTAGCCTAATAAAGCCAGGACACATCCTCACGACCTGGGGACCAGTGTCTCGGCTATCTTTATCTCACTGAATCAGTTTTTCATCAGAGCATACATGAGCTTAATTTTGGGTCGAGGTTTCCATGCAGCGTCACGTACTTACCACCCTGGAGATTCTTGGCAGGGCAGATTCTTAGTGGGGCAAGGTGAGATGGGAAGGCTTTGCCCAGCTGCCACTCCCTACGGTGGGACTAAAGATTGGTGACAAGGGTTACCGCAGAGTTAATTACAGGCCTGGTAGCTTTAAAGGTAGCGTTAGGACTCAACTTTGTTCTGTCCTATGGAATGCTGACCTTAAACTTTTTATAAGGCTGGGCGCCTCAGTGATTCAGGATTGGATTGAGTGGAGACTCACCTGCTTTTGCATTTCCTTCCTGCTGTACATCTTAACTCCAAGAAGATAAGACATTCTCCCTTTTTCTCCACTAGACTCAGTTCGTCCCAGAAAGGACAGAATATCTTACACGTGCCAAGTTTTTGAGTTGTTTTCTCAAATAAATTTGCCTTCTAGTCAACTATCTAGTTATCTTCTAACATTACTCTTTCTCTGAAGATCCAGTTACAGTAGGGAGACTGGTTGTTAATGATGTCAATTTAATCCCCCCCCAAAAAATGCTGCCTTTCGTATGTATTTTATTAACACAGTGGGTGTAGATTCTCTTTCTCCCTGAAGTTTCTGCAGCTAACCAGTCAAGTTTCTCCTTAAACTTTGTCTCATCTCCACCCCCTCCTTCTATAGGTTCCCCTCCAGACTCTCTGCACCAAAGCCCCCCCTGAAGATGATTCTTTGCCCCAAGTTCCTATTTCCCCTTATAAGGATGAACCCTGGAAATATCTGGACTCAGAAGGTACTTCTAAATGGGAAAGGGGAGAGTCAAGTCAGGTCTGAAATAAATGGACAGAGATATCCCCCACCACCTGCAGCCAGACATGACTTAGATGGCCTTTCATTCCAGAGTACCAGAACCGCTATGGTTCTCGCCCAGTCTGGGCTGACTACCGTCGCAACCACAAAGGTGGAATACCCCCACAGCGGACTCGAAAGATGTGTATTGTGAGTTTCTGAGGGTGACACATGGATGGGATGTGGAGTGGGGCTGAAGGCCGTAGCTACAGTGGCAGCTGCATTTTTTCGGTTAGGGCTTTTGAACATCTTCACCTGCCAGTTTCTTCTCTCTACAGCGGGGAAATAAAGTTGCTGGGAATCCCTGCCCCATCTGCCGGGATCAGAAGTTGCATGTCGACTTTAGGGTAAGGAGAGTCTTTTCTCCAGAGTAAAGACTTGGAGTGCTAAAGAGGTTACCTGAGGTACCCCTCACTCTTCATATTCTGGTGCCACTAAAGTCTTTTTTTTTTTTTTTAAAGTGCAGTCAATTTACAATGTGTCAGTTTCTGCCATATAGCGAAGTGCCCAAAGTCCATTTTATATTGACTTTCGGGCAATATAAAACATTCTTTCTTCTGACCTTTTGCTCTTTGCTATGGGTTATACTAAAAAGCTTCATCCATTATTAAAAAAGAAAGCTTGGAGTTCCTGTCGTGGCTCAGTGGTTAACGAATCCAGCTGGGAACCATGAGGTTGTGGATTTGATACCTGGCATCGTTCAGTGGGTAAGGATCCGGCGTTGCCATGAGCTGCGGTGTAGGTCACAGACGCGGCTCGGATCCCGTATTGCTGTGGCTGTAGTGTCGGCCGGCAGCTACAGCTCCTGTTAGACTCCTAGCCTGGGAACCTCCATATGTCTTGGGTAGAGCCATAGAAAAGACCAAAACAAAAAAAGTATACCGGCTTTTTCTTTGGGAGTCTCACAACCTGTGATTAATTGCTGGCTGAGAGTCATTCTAGTAATTAAACCTCTCAAATTAATCTTAGTAAATAAATACATAAGGCATAGTTTTTTGTTTTTTGGGTTTTTTTTCTTTTTCTTTTTAGGGCCACACCCATGGCATATGGAAGTTCCTACGCTAGGGGTCAGATTGGAGCTACAGTGCTGGCCTACACCACAGTCATAGCAACATCAGATCCAAACCACATCTGTGATCTACACCACAGCTCACGGTAGTGCTGGTTCCTTAACCCACTGAGCGAGGCCAGGGATCAAACCCGCGGATCGAACCCACATCCTCTTGGATCCTAGTTGGATTATTACTATTATTATTTTCTTTTTTTTGGTCTTTTTGCCTTTTCTAGGGCTGCACCCGCAGCATATGGAGGTGGCCAGGCTAGGGGTCTAATCGGAGCTGTAGCTGCCGGCCCACACCACAGCAATGTGGAATTGGAGCTGCGTCTGCAACCCACACCACAGCTTATGGCAATGCCAGATCCTTAACCCACTGATCAAGGCCAGGGATCAAACCCACAACCTCATGGTTCCTAGTTGGATTCATTAACCACTGAGCCACGATGGGAACTCCATAGTTGGACTTGTTAACCGCTGAGCCACGAGGGGAACTCCAAGGCATACTTTTATACATGTTAATCATTTATAAATGTACATTGTAACATGTACTACATTTTATGGGTGATTTCATGGATTTACCAACAGACTGTCCCTAATTTGTTGCATGAGGGGCCAATGTTAGACCCTAATCCCTGCAGAAGAGAATTCTGTATGAGTCTTAGTGACGGAGTGTCTGATGTGCATGTAAAAGGGTTGAAAGGCCAGAAAAGGGGGAAGTCAGCAAGAGTGTGTTTAGTAAGTGGATGGGGCTAAAACCGGACATTGAAGGAGGGTAGCATCTGGAGAGACGGAGCAGGGTCCAGGTCCTCTGGGCAGGTATGCAGCGATTGTGCCCTGTCAGTCTCTAAATATCTGTCTTATGGCCTTCCCTTCTCTCCTGTTTCTCCACCTCTGTTCCCGCAGAACGTGAAGCTCTTGGAACAGTTTGTCTGCGCTCACACGGGTATCATCTTCCATGCTCCATACACAGGTCAGCCCATCATCCCTGTCCCCACCAGAATAGCTTTCCTTACAGCACTTCTTATATTTATTAACATGACAACAAGTATTTGTTTGGAGGCTCCTACTAATGGTATAAAAAGTATTCTGGAACCTTCTGGAATCTTGGCCTGTTGGGGGTACTCACATGCTAAAACAGTTAAATGCGGGCAAAAGATGGACGCAAGTACCAACATAAGCAAACTGTCAAAATGCAGCTCCTCGATAAATGGTGGTGACTGTTCCCTTTTTATAGTCTCTTCACTTTTAAGAAGGCTTTCGTATAAATTGACTGTCACAGAGGTACTTTTATGTGCTCTATTGACAGTTCAATTAGATTTCCCAAATTTGGGATTGTAAATTTACACCTTCAAGATTACATTTATTCCCTAAGTACAGCCACAGGCCAAATCTCATTCACTGCCATGTCCATTTTTTGTCTTTTTTTTTGTCTTTTTAGGGCTGCACCCGCGGCATATGAAGTTTCCCAGGCTAGGGGTCTAATCGGAGCTACAGCTGCTGGCCTACACCACAGCCACAGCAACAGCAGATCCAAGCCACGTCTGTGACGTACACTATAGCTCATGGCAACGCTGGATCCTAATCCACTGAGCGAGGCCAGGGATCAAACCCGCAACTTAATGATTCCTAGTCAGATTCATTTCTGCTATGCCACAACCGGCACTCCCTCTTTCTTTCCTTTTTTTTTTTTCTGGCTGCACTGCAGGATGTGGAAGTTCTCAGGCCAGGAATCGAACCCATGTCACAGCAGCAACTCAAGCCCCTGCAGTGACATCATCGGGTCCTTAACCTGCTGTGCCACAAAGGAATTCCATGTCCATTTATTTTCACATTGTCTGCAGCTACTTCCAGGCTACAATGGCAGAGTTGAGCTGAGACAGACTATAACATATGCCCTAAAATACCTGGCCCTGTACAGAAACATTTTGTCAACACCTGCTCCAAAGCAAGATAAATTCGCAAAGGATAATCAGAATCGACCCTTTTGTGGGGTGGTAGCATGCTCAGTGCAGGCTGGCTTGTCAAGGAGTTTTAAGAGTTTTATAGTCAATCTGTAAAAAGCTGAAGGAACTGTTTTGTTCCTTTCTCAGACCACCTTCCCCAGACCTGAAATCCTTTCTTCCTTTATTGAAGCTTTCTCTTTGTATTGTCAGCTCAGCCATTTAACTAAGCACATTTGCCTTTTGGATTCTGTTCTCTTCCCTGTATTGAAGCCTTTACCTTCTTTATAGTGGCTTGACCCTCCTAAGTCTTCATTCTGGTTCTCAGAGAGAGAAAAGGTTCTTCCCATTGTGCAGAAGGGGAAACAGGCTCATGGAGGGGTCAGGGGAGTGGGGTCATTAGTAGGGCCGGGTCTTCCAAGTCCAGCCTTCAAGCATCATATAAAATCAGTTTTGTTTTTTAATTACTGTGACTTACTGATTTTTTTTTTTGTCTTCTGTCTTTTTAGGTCCACACCCGCTGTATATGGAGGTTCCCAGACTAGGGGTCGAATTGGAGCTGTAGCTGCTGCCTAAATCACAGCCACAGCAATTCGGGATCCGAGCCACGTCTGCGATGTACAACACAGCTCACGGCAAGGCTGGATCCCTAACCCACTTAGCAAGGCCAGGGATCGAACCTGTGTCCTCATGGATACTTGTTGGGTTCGTTAACCACTGAACCACAACAGGGAACTCCTAATTACTGTGACTTATAAAATGAGCTCCAAGTTATCTTTTTTCTCTCCACAGGGGTCTGTATGAAGCAACACAAAAAGTTGACCCAGGCCATCCAGAAAGCCAGGGATCATGGTGAGTGTGAGAAAGGGCACAGGGCAGTTTCAGTAAGCATGAGTAAGGTGACTTAGGGCTGGAGGGTGGATGTAAATGCTCCCACCTATCTGAGAAGGTGGCACCCAACATGTTCTTCCCAAGATCTCTTCTTTCATCACTCCACTGTTCTTTGTTTCCTCTCCTGAGTCTCTTGTCATTGCCCTGTCCCCTTGTTCCTCCTCTTTATCCGCTTTTTATTTATTTTTTTTGTCTTTTGTCATTTTAGGGCCACACCCGTGGCATATGGAGGTTCCCAGGCTAGGGGTTGAATCGGACCTGTAGCTGCCAGCCTACGCCACAGCCACAGCAACACCAGATCCACACCGCGTCTGCAACCTACACCACAGCTCACAGCAGTGCTGGATCATTAAACCCACTGAGTAAGGCCAGGGATCGAACCTGCAACCTCATGGTCCCCAATCAGATTCGTTAACCACGATAGGAACTCCATCTGCCTTTTTGTTTTATAACTGTTGGTCCCAATGCCATGGCTAGATCATAGAAAGAGCTTTGTGTTAATTTCTGACTTGGGCTTCATGACACTTTTGCATAAATTAAGAAAAAGTACCTCTGCAGTAGGGCAGATGTGGCTTCATTGCCCCGGTGCAGGGCTGCACAGCTTGGCAGACAGGAGCCTAGGCAGCACGTCAGCCTACACTTGCCCCCTTGGGCCAGTTGCCTTTCCGTAGTGTAGCATGTGCATAAATGAACCCAGTGGTTCTGATTGGACCCTCTCTCCCTTTCAGGTCATTTTCCATACTAATCTGTCTTAATCACCCTTCCTGGGGTTTCTTTCTCTCTCTCTCTCTCTCTCTCTTGATTTTTTAATCCCCCAGGTCTCCTCAGGTACCACATTCCCCAGGTTGAACCCCGGGACCTTGACTTCAGTACCGCTCATGGAGCTGTGAGTGCTACTCCGCCGGCCCCCACTCTGGTTTCAGGTGACCCCTGGTACCCATGGTATAGCTGGAAACAGCCACCAGAGAGAGAGCTGTCCCGCCTTCGCCGGCTCTACCAGGGCCATCTCCGGGAAGAAAGTGGCCCTCCACCTGAGTCAGTGCCTGAGGTGCCCCTTACAGCCCCAGCGGAAGCCTCCTCCACTGAGCAGGGGGCCCCCCAAAGTGCTCTGTAGGAGCTGTAGACTGGGGAGGGGGGCAGGGTGTCCCTTATACAATATTCCACCCTGAGGAATTGTGTCTGTTTTCTGGCAATGGCAGGCCCAGGGCCAAAGAAAAGCAGTTTTTAGTGAAAGGGATAAATACATCTGAGGCTAAGGGAGGGCACTACAGCTGTGTATGAGAAACCCCAGCCTTTATGTATTGTAAATAGATGTGCTAAGCGTTCCGTTACTGTTTCAAACCTGTGCCAACTTGGCTTTTCCAAAATAAAGCTGTATCCTGTCTCTGGGCTGAATTTCAGACGAACTCTCGGGGAGGCGAGGGCGGGGGGGGGGGGCTGGGAGGGGGGCAATGGCTGCTGTGCGGAGAAAAGTGGTCAGGCTTGAACCAGCTCGGCCAGTGTATTCTTGGGACCAGAAACCACCCAGGATGAGCATTTGTGACATTCTGCCATCGCTTGTGGCCCCCTGTGCCTGACATCCCTCACCTTACCCCACCTGTTCACTGACGGGCTCAAGGGTTGGAGAATGAGACGCTAAGGCTAAGAAAGATGCGTCGCTATGGCGTCCACCGCGGTGGGAGGCAAAAATGGAGTAAAAGGCATTGCTCTAAGTGACCGTCCCGCAAGAAGAACGGGGTCTCCCAGGCCGGCTGCCAGGACGCAGGCGGAGGGGGTGGTGGGGCGGGGCGACCCCTAGGAACCCGCGGGCGCTGCAGGGGAAATAAAGATTGCGACGGGAGGGGCGGAAGTGACGTCGCGCGGGGCGGGTCCGGCCGCGCACAATGGGCCATGGAGTTCCCTTTCGATGTGGACGCGCTGCTCCCGGAGCGGATCACGGTGCTGGACCAGCACCTGCGGCCCCCGGCCCGTCGACCCGGAACCACAACGCCGGCCCGGTGACATCTCAAACCCGCCCCACGGCCCTTCTCTCCCGGTTCCTTTCGAAACCTTGTCCAGGCACCACGCCCCCTTCTCATCGACTAGTCACCGCTCCCTTTGAAGTCCTGGCTTGCCTTTTTGGTGACCTTTGACCCTAGAATTAGTGGGGTCGATTGGGGATTGAATCTATGACCTTTCACCCCTGGGCCCAATGTATGGTCCCAACCAAGGGATGTGGCTGACCTGCCCTTCCTGCTGCTTCTCCACAATAACCTCAAGGGAGGAGGGCATGTACCGCACTGAAAGGAGGTGTGGCAAAAGTTCGGGTTCCAGAAGAACGGGGTGGGAAATCAGAGTGGAAGACTCCAAGGTAAAGGCAGAGAGCCTGAAGTACTGACCTCGGTTTGGGGTTATGGCCCAGGTTCCCAGGGAGTGAACTGCCCAGGACCCTCTAATTCAGTGAGTATCTGACTCTGTCTCCTTTCTTTCTGTAGTGTTGATCTGCAGCAGCAAATTATGACCATTGTAGATGAACTGGGCAAGGCTTCTGCTAAGGTACTGGGGAGTCTACGTGGAATAAAGGGAAGCCTCTCTAGGTAAGAGAGGCCTGGGTCCTTCAGAAGGGCCTTGTAGAAAGTCTATCTTCAAATTCCTGGCAGGCCCAGCATCTTCCTGCTCCCATCACCAGTGCATCAAGGATGCAGAGTAACCGCCACGTTATGTATATACTCAAAGATACTTCAGCTCGACCGTGAGTGCCAAATGTTCTTCCATCCCGCACTTAATTCCTTTCTTCCCAAGCCCCTCCCGCCTTTTCTGTCTCTGCCTCTTCCAGATAGCTGCTCATTATTGTTCATTGTTTTCCCCATCCTACAGGGCTGGAAAAGGAGCCATTGTTGGCTTCCTTAAAGTTGGCTATAAAAAACTCTTTGTACTGGTGAGTGTTATTGGAAACTAAGAGTTCACAGGCCTTGGCCCCTGAGAACAAAAGTGCTAGAGTTTCCAAGGTGGCAATAATGTCTGGTTCCTAAAAGATATTTGTTGTTCTTTTGCCTCTTAGGATGATCGTGAGGCTCACAATGAGGTAGAACCACTTTGCATCCTGGACTTTTACATCCATGAGTCACTTCAACGTCATGGCCATGGACGAGAACTCTTCCAGCATATGTTGCAGGTATTGCTTATCTCTTCAGCAGTTCGTCCAAAAGTGGAGATCAAAGGCCCCTTGTTCTGAGTCCTCATAGAGGCCCTGTCTCCCACCCTCCCACCCCAGGTTCCCGTGTCCTCCAGCCCTCCAATTCCTTTCCCAGGCGACTGGGTTCCTGTTGGCAGGTTTTCCCCATGCCTCCTGCTACCCTGAGTCTCCTATTCCCTGCAGAAGGAGCGAGTTGAACCACACCAACTGGCTATTGATCGACCCTCACAGAAGCTGCTGAAATTCTTGAACAAACACTACAACCTGGAGACCACAGTCCCACAGGTTAGAGGTTTCAGAGAGATTCCCCACCGAGCATCTCCCTTGAATTTATTTATTTTGGGGGGGCAGAGTAGTGGCACCTTCCAAGTACTCCTTATTCCCCATTATGTAGGATTCATTTTATACAACTAAGTTCCTTGTGTATTGGGGGGAGAGGGGGAATCATCTCTCATCCTGCAGTGATCTCCCTCTCATCTATTTCCATTCTTCATCACGGGCTATTTTGTATACCTAAGAACATTTTTGTGCCCCAGACACAGCCAGCATAGTTTTATCTCCGTGTTTTCACATAGGCGATTACTTAGTCAATCAACATTTATTAAGGACCCATAATAATATATATTCCCTGTCCTCTGGGAGATTTGATTTATTTGGAGGAAGGTGGTTTGTTTATAAGTAGATGTAATATGATGTTGTTAATATTGTCTATTCATTCAACATGTATTTATTGAGCTCCTGGCTCTGTTCTGGGATCCAGGAATACTTTACTCAATAAAACAGATGAAAGTCTCTGTCTTTACCGATGGAGCTTATGTTCTAGTTGAAGAGACAAACATAATAAACATATCATAGTTGATGATAAGTGCTCTAGGAAAATGAGAAAAGTGAGAGGGCTTGGGAATGCCATGGTGAGGATGGGAGTGTGGGGGATTGCAGGTCTAAGTGGGACAAGCAGGGAGTTCCCTGATGGCTAAGGATGCCTTAAGGAGCTGGTGTCACTGCTGCGGCATGGTTTGATCCACTTGCCATGGGCACAGCCAAAAAAAAAGGGGGGGCGGGGAACAAACAGGAAAGATCTCACTGAGAAGGTGTCGATTGAGTAATAATTTGAAGAGGTGAGAATAAGAGCCGTGTACTGTCTGGAGGGCATGCATCCCAGGCAGAGGGAATAGCTAGTGCAAAGGCCATGGGGTGGGAGTGTGCCCGGAAAGTTGGCTGGTGTTGCTATAGCAATGTGAGGGGGAGTGTGGTGGGTGAGATCAGAGCAGTGATGGGGGAGGAAGGATGTGTAGGGCCCGCTAGGCTATTGCAGAGACTTTGGATTTTACAAAGTGAAGAAAAGAGAGCCATCATAGGGGTTTGAGCAGAGGGATAATATGATGTGACTTGCTTTAACCAGGCCACTTTGCCTGTTAATAGGCAGTAGACTAGTGAGGGGACAAGCAAGGTAGCAACAGTCCTGATGAAAAACAGTGATGGATCAGACCACAGACCAAGATAGTAGCAGTAGAGATGGTAAGGAGTGGTCAAATTTTAGGTATTTTGAAGTTAAAGCAAATAAGTTTTCTTGATAGATTGTTGGTAGAGAGAGAGAGAGGGAGTTAAGAGTGACCTCAAAGTTGTTGGCCTGGGATTTCCCTTGTGGTGCAGCGGGTCAATGTTCCAGAATTTTCACTGCAGTGGCTCAGGTCACTGCTGTGGTTGGGTTCCATCCTGGCCCAGTAACTTCCACAGGCCACAGGCACAGCCAGGAAAAAAAAAAAAAAGGAGAGGGGGAGAATCAGTAGATGTGACCAAGGAGTGACTGGTGAAGTTGGAGCAAACTTATAAGTAAAGTGACCTGCAAGGCCGGTGAAGAATGTTTTTCCAGGAGGAAGGAGTGATTTACAGAGTCAAATGCTGCTGATCAGTGAGGCAGGAAGTCTGAGAAGTAACTGTTAGATTTAGCAGCCCGAGGCCTCTGGTGACCCTGACGAGAGGGGTTTCAGCACAGTGGTGGGTGGAAGCCTGAATGGAGTGGATTTAGGAGACTGAGAAGCTCAGAATTGGAGACAATAAGAATAAGACCCTTATTGATTTATTTATTTATGCTTTTTAGGGCCACACCCGCAGCATATGGAAGTTCCCAGGCTAGGCATCAAATCAGAGCTACAGCTGCCGGCCTACCCCACAGCCACAGCAACACCAGATCCAAGCCACATCTGTGACCTACACCACAGCTCACGGCAACACTGGATCCTTAACCCACTGAGTGAGGCCAGGGATCGAACCTGCGTCCTCATGGATGCTAGTCAGATTCGTTTCTGCTGACCCATGGCAGGAACTCCCCAAGACTCTCTTTTAAATGCCGCTTTAAGGCAAATAGAGAAATAGAGCAAGAGCTAGAGAAGGAGGTGGATCAAGAACAAGTTGATTCTTTTCAGTTCTGTGAGAATGAACAGCATAAGAACAACTCAGTAGAGAGAATTTGATAATGTCTGAGAAAGTGGGGGCAGTTGCTTAAGCACTGTGTCTAGTGGGCTTGGGATTGGCCTGACAAGTGAGCTTTGGATAGGAGGGTGTGGACAGTTAATCCATTGTAATGAAATTTGATTGATGTGCTTACAGAGGAGACATAAGGAGATGGTGTGGGTGCTACATGGGTAAAGAAAGGCTTGATTTAATCTTGGAAGGTGAGTGTCAGGAACAGAACTGGGCAGGCTGAAGTGCTTTCACGTGAGAACCTGCATGAGCCAAGTCAGGGAGGCATTCATCTCCCTTTCAGGGCACTGCAAGTAGTTTTGTGTGGCTGGCAGGGATACTTGCTGGGGGTGATGAGGGTGGGTGGTTAGACATTACAATAGGGTCAAGGCAGGAGAGAGACAGGGTCTTAGAATATCCTCAGAGCAGGACATCATTTTTCCATCGGGAGGCGACAGAGAGTAACGGAAGGTACACAGTATCTGGCACCAAATACGTTACCCAGTAAGAGCAGGGTAGTATAGAGTGTGAATAAGGACTGGTGTTTCATGAGCTCTGTGTGCTGTCTACACGCATCATCTCTGTTGATCCTCATCCGCTTCTTTGAGGTAGGTCCTTTATTGATCTCATTTTGGGTTTATATAGATTAGTGACTTGACTGAGTTCACACAGCTATTAAATGCAAGAGCTTACATTTGAACCCATAGCCCACTCTAATGACTACACTGTATTCCCGATTGCAATGCCACTGTTAGGATCAGGTGTCTGGGGTCTGAGACCCAGTTCTGCCACTTGGAGCTACTTGGCTTTGGGCAAGCCATGTCTCCAAGCACATATATTTCCAGTTCTCTTGGGTATATGCCTAAGAGCGGAATTGCTGGGTAATCCTGTTTTGAGTTTTTGAGGAATTGGGAAACCATTTTTTCCACAACGACTCCAACATTTTACATCTCCATCAGCAGTGTATGAGGGCTCCAGTATGTCGACATCCTTACCAAAATTGATTTTCTTTTTATAATAGGCATAATAATGGTTGTGAAATTGTACCTCTTTGTGATTTTGATTTGCTTTTCCCTAATGACTGATGATGCTGAACATCTTTTCAAGTGCTTTTTGGTCATTTGTATATCTTCTTTGGAGAAATGTTTATTCAAGTCCTATGCCCATTTTTAAATTGTGTTTTATTTTCTTGATGGTGTCTTGACACACAGAAGTTTTTACTTTTGATAAAGTCCAGTTTATTTTGTCCTTTTGTTGCTTGTGCTTTTGGTATCATATTTAGGAAACCATGTCCCACATTTCCTTGTGTTTCACAGTATTAGCTCTTACATTTACGTCTTTGATCCATTTTTAGTCATTTTTTTTTTTTGGTCCATGGTGTGAGGTGAGGTCCAAATTCTTTATCTTGCATGTAGATACTCAGTTGTCCAAGCACCGGTTGTTGAAGAGACTATACTTTCCCTATGGAATGGCCTTGTTGAAAATCAGTTGACCATAGACACATGGATTTGTTTTGTTTTGTTTGTTTTTGCTTTTTAGGGCAGCACCTACAGGATATGGAAGTTCCCAGGCTAGGGGTCGAATTAGAGCTACAGCTGCTGGCCTACACCACAGCCATAGCAACTCGGGATCCAAGCTGTGTTTACGATCCACACCAGAGCAAGGCCAGGGATTAAACCCGCATCCTCATGGATACTAGTCAAATTCATTTCTGCCATGCCACAACAGGAACTCTGGACACGTGGGTTTATATCTGGACTCTATTCACTGCATTGGTTTATGTCCCCCTGTACCTCCAGCACAGTTGTTGTTTTCTTTTTTTGGCCTCGCCCTCAGCGTGTAGAGGTTCCCAGGCCAGGGATCAGACATGTGCCACAGCAGCAACCCAAGCCAATCCAGTGACCACACTGGATCCTTAACCCTCCTACCACAGTCTTGCATTTAATAGCTGTGTGAACTCAGTCAAGTCACTAATCTATATAAACCCAAAATGAGATCAATAAAGGACCTACCTCAAAGAAGCAGATGAGGATCAACAGAGATGATGTGTGTAGACAGCACACAGAGCCAAAAGAGAACCCTCCTACCACAGTTTTGATTACTGTAGCTTTGTAGTAAGTTTTGAAATCAGGAGTGTGAATCCTCCCCAACTTTGTTATTCCTTTTTAAGATTGTTTTGGCTGTTTGCAGCTCAGCTTTAGGATCTGCTTGTCTGGGTCTGAGTTTTTGACTGAGTCTGTCAACGAGGACAGAAGGACTGGCTTTTGTTCCTCCCACTGTGGTTTTTCTAGCACAGGGTTCTCTACCCAAGTACATGCTGAGTGGCTGAGTGGACAATTGTTTCGCTTGTTTCGTCTTATAGGTGAACAACTTTGTGATCTTTGAAGGCTTCTTTGCCCATCAGCATCGTAAGTGTTCTCGCCTTGTGTGTGTTGGTCAAGCAGCTGGGGTGAGGGGAAGGAAAGAGGTGGATTCTTGGTCCCACTGGCTCCTCACTGAGGGGCACCACCGCTTCCTTCCTCACAGGGCCCCCTGCTACCTCTCTGAGGGCAACTCGGCGCTCTCGAGCTGCTGCGGTCGACCCTGTGCCTGCTGGTAAAGCTGCACTGAATGGGTGGCTCTGTAGTGCTGGGCTGGCCAGTCACTCTGGAGCCCCGGGGAGCACAGTGTGATCTGTGGGTAGTTTGGCAGAAACCTAAAGCAACCCACGTCTCCAGCAGGCATCACCCATTTCCTTTGCCCTCGTGGGAGCTCAGTGCCTACTTGGCAAGACTTTTAACTAAGCAAGCTCACTGGGAGGCTGGCAGTTGACACTGATGGAGTGTGTTTCTGCTTCAGGCCCATCAAAATAGGCCTGAGTCATGTTCCTTCATAAACCTCTCAGGCCTCTGTCGGCCAGTGAGGGACAGGCAAGGGCAGCCAGCACTTCCGTTTCCGGTCATCGAGTAATGACGTGAACAGTCCAGAGTTTAAATACTAGTTTTAGAAGGTAACACTCAGAGTTTATAACATTGCCAACCAAATAATAAAATTGACTTGGAGAAGCCAAACCTAGGAGGGGCTGAAATGCCACGCAGGTCCCCACTCCATCCTCCTACACGCAGGTGCTGGCTGCCCGGCCAAGCCCCTTTCCCTTCTTGTCCCCCTCAAGGTGGCAGGGCACTGCCTTCTGCTGGCTGTGCCGAACATGCTTGCACAGGAGGGCCGCCTTCCTGAAGGAGCTGGCTTTGTGGCCAGGTTCCCCCTCCTCCTCCTCCTCCTCCATAACCACCACCCAAAGAACAGTCTGCTACAGTGAGTAGCATCTTCCAGTGTCAGGCACGGAGAGGCGGGAACTAGCCATGACTGGCTTTGATTTCCGAGGCTTCCCCCTTCTAACTCATGCTGACCGGAGGCTGGGAGAGGGAGCCAACAAGGACGGTGAGGAGCAGGTCCACAGGGGAGGGCATCCTAAGGCTTAAGTGGACCCTCTGGACAGTCTCTCGTTTGCCACACATGATAGAGAAAGAACCTCTTGCGAGGGGAAGGGAGGGGCAGAAAGAGAAGTGAGGAGGAGGGAGGCTGAGCCTGAACCATCCGCTACCTCCCGTTTCCAGATGTCTGTGGTTTTTTTCCTTGTCCTTTCTGCCCCCTAATAAAACTTAAATCTCTTACCATCTTTGCACCACAAGGAGAGGTTCTGCCCCACCCCAGCCTCCCCTGATTAACCAAGCAATTCCTGATTAACCAAGGGCTTTGTCCGTCTCATCTAGAGGGACGCGGGGTCCTCGTTGGCCCGGCTGGGACCATTCCACTGCCCCAGAATCCCAGGGGGGCCTGACAGCACCCACTGACAGTAAGAGCTCGCCTCCCTTGGCTGCCCTTGCCCTGCACCTCCCAGGCCCCAGAGTCTTCCCTGGATCTTTCCTCCTCACTCTGCACTCGGCCTGCTCCTTCTGGCTCTCCTCCAAAGTGCTCCAGCCTTCCCCCCGAATTCCCTTGGGGTGTGATGGCGTTGCCACAGAGCGGCTTCTGCGCTGGAGGTCAACTCTCCTTTCCCAGGAGGAACTGTGGTGTCAGGGATCAGAGGTTTGGGGTCGCGGGGGTAGTGGCTGGGAGGGGGGGTGCAAAGCACGCCTCCTGATGCTTACCCGGCCCGTATCCTCTCCACTGCCAGCTCCAGCACGGAAGCTGCCGCCCAAGAGAGCAGAGGGAGACATAAAGCCATACTCCTCTAGTGACCGAGAATGTAAGCCTGGGAAGGGGGTCCGGGCCTGGGAGGGCCTTAGCCCCGGGGAAGGAGTCGTCTCCTCTAAGGGCTCTGACTGCTCTCTTTCCTACCCTAATCTGTTCTGTCATGACTCTCTTCCCTTTTTCTTCTCTGTCTTGCTCTTTTTTTCTCCCTCTCCCCAGTTCTGAAGGTGGCTGTGGAGCCTCCTTGGCCCCTAAATAGGGCCCCTCGCCGGGCGACACCTCCAGCCCACCCACCGCCCCGCTCCAGCAGCCTGGGAAACTCGCCAGAACGGGGTCCCCTCCGCCCCTTTGTGCCAGAGCAGGAGCTGCTGCGTTCCCTACGCCTCTGCCCGCCACACCCCACCGCCCGCCTTCTGCTCGCTACTGACCCTGGGGGCAGCCCAGCCCAGCGCCGCCGGACCAGGTAACAGGAGCTGGGGTCAGGGAACCTTGATCATGAGAGAGGGTGTTAGAAATGGCAGGTGGCCATGTAAATCCATCAGAGACAGGAAGCAGTAGGACAGGAGGACTGGAGCACCCTGAAACCTTTCGAGAATACATTGTTCCCATCGTGGCACAGCGGAAACGAATCCGACTAGGAACCATGAGGTTGAGGGTTCGATCTCTGGCCTCGTTCAGTGGGTTAAGATCTGGCGTTGCCATGAGCTGTGGTGTAAGTCACAGATGCGGCTTGGATCTGGTGTTGCTGTGGCTGTGGTGTAGGCAGGCTGGCAGCTGTAGCTCCAATTAGACCCCTAGCCTGGGAACCTCCATATGCCACGGGTGCGGCCCTAAAAAGACAAAAAACATATCTATATCTGTATCTATATCTGAAAAACATTTGTGGGAGTGGCCTGGAAGGAAATTGCAGTGAAGGGCCAGGACAGGACCCTAGTGGAGTCCAGGGACCCTAGCTGAAGTGAGAGCTGGAAAGAAGGGTAGAAGGGACACAGCTCCCTGGAGCAGGGGGAACGAGCCTCTCAGATGGGAAGTCGTGGTTTAACCCTTCCTGGGGAGGGACAGTATCTGCCAGTTTGGGGAGCCACTAGCCCCGGGTCAGCGCCTTGTGGGCAGGATCCCATCCCGGCCGGCAGAGTGGGCCTCTCCTTTTATTTCTCTCCCCGGCTTTCTCTTCACCTCTGACTTCTCTTTCTGTTTTTCTCTCTCCCCCATTTTCCCTCTCCCTTCCTCCTGTCCATAACATCCTTCCCCAGCTCCCTTCCCCGCTCTGATGAGAGCAGATACTGACAGACAGCTCACCCCCC
>PVHT021183524.1:12682621-12822319 GCA_004024745.2 Catagonus wagneri | reverse complement strand
TCTCCCACACACAGCCCGCCGCTGCCAGATCTCTTCGTTGGGTGGCTTATACTGATTACCCAGAAAAGCACACTCTTGCTTGCTGTCAGATTCTAGAACACCATGGAAGTTCCAAGGGCCGCCTCTGCCAGGGAAACCTTTTAAATTTAGAGTCTTGTCCATGGAATAAATCCCATAGTCCCTCTACACTGTCCGCTGGTAGCTCTAATACTGCTTTGCCACCCTCTCCGCCTGCTGACAGCAGCCACCGAATGAACCCTGCTTGAGAGCAGTCCTTTCAGGTAGGACAGGGACCTGCCAACTCCCCAAAGGGATCCCCTCAACATTGCCAAACTCTTAATTTCCACATGTTCTGTGTATGTGTCAGGGGACCCCCAAGGTGATGTCTGCTTTGGGGCTCTAAAGACTCGCCACACTTTTACAGACACCACTGCTTCTCCAGATCCAGGCTCTGTGAGGGAGTTTGCTTCTTGGCAGAGATCCCAGTCAGCACCCCAGGGTCACTCTTAGCCACGTTTCAGAAGCTAAGCCTGGCTCTCAAGGCTCTGTTAGCTCCTGGAACACCCTCTCGCAGCCATCCCTCCCCGGAAGCTAGAAGCCGATAGATTCCTGTCTTGTGAGTCTGTCTTGAGATGGTGGGGGACTCTTCCCCTGGCCTCCCTCCCTGCTCCACACCCAGGGTGGAGAACACCCTTGCCGCCCCCGACCCTCTGAACGTGTGCTAGATCAGGTACCCTGCTGTGTTCCCCCAAATCCTTGGGAGCAGGATCTCCCTCTCTTCTGACTCACCCCACCTTTTTTTCTTCCTCTCAGTGTTGTCTGAATAAAGTGTGAGTTCTTTTGTGTTTTTTAAATGGACATTTTCAATGAAAAAAACTTCAAAAAAAAAAAAAACTTTAAGGTCTCAGCCTCATTTATGCGTCACCCCTTATTTTTCTGGGATCTCGGGACCTCTGTCCCTCTCTCTTCCTCACCTCTCAGATCTGCAGATCTTCCAGCAAGGAGTCTCAGAGTCCCTTTTGCAGGATCTGGTGTCTGCCCATCCCCATCTTCATTGCTGGATCTTCTGCAGATTCTGTCTCCTCTCCTGTAGTAACTGGATCCCTCTGTTGGAGGCTTCTACATCTGCTCCTCCGTTCTCTCCAGAAACCTCTAGCTCTCCCGAGTAAGTCCTGCCCTTTACCCCAGGCCAGCCCTTGCTGAGATGTTAAGATTTACCAACGCCTCTGGGATCCACTAATTGCCTCCTGATAATAATCCCCTAATTGTTTCCTGGATTCCTCTTCCCACTCTGATTTCCTGGCCTCTGCTTCACTAATCCCTTGGATCTCTTTCTCAAGATAATCCTTGTCCTCCTGAATTCAGCCTTACCACTCCCTGTTTCCCTCTGGGTATCCGATAATTAAGGTAATCCCGTTTTCCAAACCAAACATCAGGGCACCTAGCCCAACAAAAAATGTTTTGCCTGTATTTGAATCTGTTTTTAGGCCTTACTTTTAACACATTACCTCAATCATAAATAATAAAGCAGCAAATCAGGACTGCTCCAGAAAATCTTGGGGTATAAAGTGAGCTCCCTTCCCTTCTCTGGGGCACAACTTAGATTAAAACCCCCACAGGAATGGTAACTACCCCTCCCTCTGTTCCTATGCTGTTGCTTTTATTCTTCTTTGATTCCTCCATACCCACTCATATTTCCTCCTGTGGCCTCTTCCCCATCATCTCACATTTCTTCTACAGGGGGACTCCCCCAGGGCTGGTAGCCCAAAGCTGCTGCTATAGCCGCCATGGGCAGTTGAATTCCTCACCCCCCAATACAGGTAAGTTATTCATCTTCTTACCCTCAAATCAGGGCCATGTTCACGACCTCCTCCAGACTTCCCATACACATGCCTGGTATTTCCACAGGCAACCAAGAACTGAAGGAGGGGGAACAGGAAACAGAGAATAGGTGAGGTCTGAGCCCCTCTCCTGCCAGCTTCCTACAACCTGTGACTTCTTTCCTAACATCACTATCAGCTACCTCCTCCTAAATCTCACTCTGTATTGGATATTAGTTCCTCCCACAAAGCCTTTGACCTAACATCCTACAAGCCTCTTTCCCCATAGGTTCAACTTCACAGCTTCCCTTTGGCATTCTCTGAGGGGTTTCAAGTTTGGACGTAGCACTAATGGCTCCAGCCTCATACCCCATCACGTGTCCTTTACACTAGACCGAGACTTCGAAAAAGCTGTGATCTTAATTCTCACTGTAGTACCCCGGTAACCCACTCTCTGTCTCCCTCCCTGCCTACTAGGTCTGCCAGTGAGGAGCAGGTCTTGTCACAGGACGGGTCTGGGGAAGAACCCTTGCACACAGTTCCTCCACAGGCCCAGGCCCCACCAGCCCGGTCCTGGACAGTGGGTGGGAACATGTTCAACGCCAGGTTCGTTCGAAACTTGCAGGAAAGTCGCAGTACCAGGCCTTGGTGACCACAGCTCCCTCCCACACCTTTAGTCAGTATTATTTCTCTCTCTCACACAGGACCTAGCCAAAGCTTGCCCTCACAGTGGATGTATTCATCCATCCTTTCATTCATTGGACAGGCCTGCATATCAGTGCCAAGTAATTTGTATCTTATTTTTAACTACAGAAATAAAGTATTTATTTTTACCACAAGAGTTACTGAAAAATGCGACTGTCATTATTTCAAACTCACCCCTCACTCGTGGCGCACCCTGTTCCGTCCCATCATCTCCCACTTTTGCGCAAGTGCCACAGGTGAGAGCAATGCTCGAGGCCGCTAATTTACTGCGCAAGCGCTCTGAGGCAGCCTCCGATCCGGCTAGCGCAGGCGCACTTACTCCTGATACAGCGCCTCACCGCCTCCCTGGAACCCGCCGCAGTGCGCAAGCGCGCGACATCTCCGTTTCCCTTCCCTCAGTCCCTCACCCCCCCCTCCTTTCCCCTTCAAGAAGCCGGCTCCGGGGCGCGCTCACCCCTGTGAGGAGGCCGGAGGCCGGACACCGGAGGCGCTCTCTCCACTCCCGGAAGATCATGTACCAGCCCAGCCGGGGGGCGGCCTGGCGTCTCGGCCCCTGCCTCCGTGCCTATCAGGCTAGTCTCCAGGTGAGAGCAGAGGGGAAGCGGGAGGGGAGGGGAGGAGAGGGGGCGGGGAGAGACCCTCCTCAGAGCCGGGGCGGAGCGCGCGTCCCGTTCTGCGCAGGCGCGGTGACGTCCCACTATTCCTTCCCACCTGTGCCCAGCGGCGCTTGGAGGGCCGAGGGGTCGCGGGGACGCGGGATTGGCGTCGCCAGCCCAGATGCGCAGTGGGCTGCGCGTTTTCCCGGGTCTGGGGAGGCAGGCGGGGTTGAAGCTGGGGCGGCGGGGCTCGTCCGCATTTCGCTCGTGTCTCTGCGGTTACCTGTGTCTGGAGGTGATTTGAAGGGCAGGGGGCGGAGAGGTTCGCGTTGCCGCCCAGGAGCCGACCAGACAGACCTGCGGGCCGCGCTTTGCTGCCCGCGCATCTTGCACCCGGATAGCGGTCCCGGCGGGAAGGCCGGCCCAGGTGGACCCGGTTCAGGCCCCTGCGCCCGGGCGGGCAAGATGGCCACGCCCCCGGCGGAGACGGAGCCACCGGGACACCGTCGGGGACGGAGGTACCTTCGCGGCCCGCCCGTCCCCCCAGATAATGAGACCCCCCGGGGTTTTCTTGGAAGCTCAGGGACTCGAGTCAGGCCTGATTTTGGGTAACCTCCCTCTCCTTGAAGTTTCATATCGGTAAACCACGAGGTCCTGGGTTTAACAGTCTCCTGGGCTTTTCCGTGTCATTAAAGGAGCCCAGATGATGAGCTTACGTTTATATACTGCTTTACAGGTGGCAGTTTTATTTACGGTAATTATCTCATATAGTCCTCATAATAACTCTGTGCCTTTACAGTCCTCGTTTATAGGACATTTACTGGAAACTCAGGCTTAGGGAATGAGAGTGTCTAAAGGTTGTATGATAGAATTGAAACTCAGGTCTTCTAGTTCCGGTTAGATGTTCTTTTCTCTATACATCTGCCTCACGCACTTGTGGAGCTGTGTTAACAGGCCACATCATTTCATCCGCAAGACCTGTTATTCATTCATTTGTTCATTGTTCAAATGTGCATTCTTAAGATTCTTGCTATAAGAGAGGCAGACCTGCCCCCAAACAGTGTTGAAATTGTAAACAATTTTAAAGTTAATTGCTAATGTTTGGGAGAGGCATTTATACTTATGTCACAAAAAAGTGTCTCCTCTTGTTTTAAGTAGAGATGGAGATGAATTTTTCCTCAAGTAATTCCATCTCCTGTCAAGAAGAGCACGTGGGATTGGAAGCGTGTTAACGGTCAGGGTTTATGGAGGGGCATTATGTAGCTGCATTCTTACCTCTTTCCCTTTTCTTCTCCTCCTTAGGACCAGCTTTCTTCAAGGGCTCTACCATTCCCACCCCTTTGGCCCCACTCCACCACAGCCATTTCTCCATCTTTGCCTCTTCTCTGGTCTCTCCCACCCCCACACCCTCCCACCCAGCCAATTCCCCGAGCTCCCTCACCACCCCTCCCTCAGGTCCAAGCCCACACCTCACCATGGGTGGTTCTCCCCCCAGGACAGGGGGAGGAGAGACCAGGCCCCGAGTTACATAGCGGCTGCCTGGATGGGCTTAGGAGCCTATTTGAGGGACCTCGCTTTCCCTGTCCTGGGGCTCTGATACCTTTCCAGGCCCCTGGGACCGCCCACCCTTGCCCTGCCACTCCATCAGGAGATCCGAGTATGGAGGAGCACCTGGCTATCATGTATGAGAGACTGAGACAAGAGGTAAGTTGGGTCAAAAGTGGTCTTTAGGGCATTCCCGTCGTGGCGCAGTGGTTAACGAATCCAGCTAGGATCCATGAAGTTGAAGGTTCGATTCCTGGCCTTGCTCAGTGGGTTAACAATCCGGCGTTGCCATGAGCTGTGGTGTAGGCCAACGGCTACAGCTCCGATCTGACCCCTAGCCTGGGAACCTCCATATGCCGCGGCCCTAAAAAGCACCAAAAAAAAAAAAAAAAAAAAGTGGTCTTTAGGAGTTCCTGCTGTGGCGCAGTGGGTTAAGACTCTAAATGTAGTGGCTCGGGGTCACTGTAGAGGTGTGGGTTTAAGCCTGGCCAGTGCAGTAGGTTAAAGGTTCTGGCAGTGCCGCAGGTGCAGCTTGGATTCAGTCCCTGGCCTGGGAATGTCCATATGCCACAGGTGTGGCCATTAAGAAAACCAAAAAAAGGTAGTCTTTATCCAAAATGGGAAGGGATGTAGGTATTCTTAAAAACGAGTTAGTCAACTGGATTCTTTTTTGGAACCATGAGGCAGACATAGCAATATGTTATAAACACTTCCCAGAGTTCTTGTTGTGGCCCAGGGCTAATGACCTGGACTAGTGTCCACGAGGTTTGATCCACGAGGACAGGTTTGATCTCTAGCCCTCCTCAGTGGGTTAAGGATCCAGCATTGCTGTGAGCTGTGATGCAGGTTGTAGACATCTCTTGGATCCGAAATTGCTGTGGCTGTGGGTAGGCTGGCGGCTACATCTCCAATTCAAGCCCTAGACTGGGAACCTCCATATGCTGCAGGTGCGGCCCTAAACAAAAAATACTTTCCAAGGAAAAGATGTTCCTATTTGGATTAGGGAAGCTAAACATGGTATGAAATGGCCTTTCATTCGGGAATATTTAGGAGCCACTAAATATGGAAAACTGAGAAACAGGATCGTCTTTTCTTTCCTGCTGTTCTGATGCCCTCTTCTTTCACCTAGCTTCCCAATCTCTTCCTTCACTCCCACGACTACACTCTCTACTCATCGGATGTGGAATTCATCAATGAGATCCTGAACATGCGTACCAAGTGAGAATCCATGAATGGGGAGGGCCTTGGGGAGGAAAAGCACCCATTACTATTTTCATCTATTAGAGAAGGTCCCAGGCTGCTTCTCACAGCTGTTCCTCATTCCTCTGTCAGACCAGTTTGTTTTTCTGATTCTGCCATCATGAGATTTCTTTCCCATCCCTTTCTCCCAGGGGCCGGACATGGTACATTCTGTCACTGACCCTCTGCCGCTTCCTGGCCTGGAACTATTTTGCACAACTTCGGCTGGAGGTTCTACAGCTCACCCGCCACCCTGAGAATTGGACCCTGCAAGCCCGCTGGCGGCTTGTGGGGCTGCCCATCCACCTGCTCTTTCTGCGTTTCTATAGGCGTGACAAGGAAGAGCTGTACCGGTAAGAGAAGTGAAAAAAGAAACATACTACAATTTCCTAATTTTACCCTGTTAGAAATCTCTGGGCTAGTCTCCTAGACAATCCTTGACCTACCCTGAGTTGACTACAGGTTCTTTGAGGGCAAGATCTTGTTTTAGTCTGTTTTTTTTTTGTTTTTGTTTTTTTGCCTTTTCTAGGGCCGCACCCGCGGCATATGGAGGTTCCCAGGCTAGGGGTCTAACAGGAGCTGTAGTTGCCGACCTTCACCACAGCCACAGCAACGTGGGATCCGAGCTGCGTCTGCAGCCTACACCACAGCCTACGGCAACACCGGATCCTTAACCCACTGAGCAAGGCCAGGGATCGAACCCACAACCTTATGGTTCCTAGTCTGATTCGTTAACAGTTGAGCCACAACGGGAACTCTCTAGTCTGTTCTGATATAACAAAAATAGGGACTTCGAGGAGTCCCCACTGTGGCACCGTGGGTTAATGATCCAGCTTGTCTCTGTGGAGGTGCCCATTTGATCCCCGGCCTAACACAGTGGATTAATGATCCAGTGTCATCCAGCATTTTGCAGCTGTGGCTCAGATTCCATCCCGCCTGGGATCTTCCACATGCCACAGGTAGGGCAGAAAAAAGAAGGAGAAGTAAACGGACTTTGATTCTGTTAGGAAGCTTCTGAACTCAGCTTCTTCATGTACATTACGTGGCACGCAGACACTCAGATACACTGAACAAGTGACAGTTCCGATTTCCACGTTGTACCTTACAACCCTGGTAAACTTCTGGCACAGAGTAGGATCCTAAGGCCAAACCAGTGGTTCCCCAACTTTGCTTCACAGTGGAATCATCTAAGGATCTTTTAAAAATATTGGTGCCAGTCATTCTGATTTAATTGAGCCAGGGTACAACCTGGCCTCGGGATTTTTAAATGATCTAATCCATAGCAAATGATCTAATCCATAGATCCAAATGATCTAACCCATAGCAAAGTTTAGGAACAACTAGCTTAAACAAGTGCTTGAATTACACTTTGGGACCAGTCATCTCCCTCAGTGAGCCTCTTTCTCCCTCCTCCAGGACCTATGATGCCTATTCCACCTTCTACCTGAATTCCAATGGCCTCATTTGTCGCCATCGCTTAGACAAAGTGAGTCCTAGGGCTGGATGGGGTAGGGTCGGAGTAGCACATCCCACCAGCTGGCATTAACCTTTCTCCCTGCAGCTGATGCCCTCACACTCACCCCCAACGCCTGTGAAGAAGCTGCTAGTTGGAGCCCTGGTGGCTCTGGGGCTGTCAGAGCCAGAACCCAACTTACACCTGTGTTCCAAGGACTGATTCAGGAACTGGGCAGAGGCAGCACTGACGACTTTGCTACGCACAAGAGGGGGAGGTGGAAGTGGCCAAGAATCTCAGGAGCCTCCTTCCTCCTCTTCTCTCTCCTCCTTTCCTTTCCATCTCATGCTGTGTAAAGCTGCTGTGTAATTTAACTTGTAAATAATAAAATCTAAGTGAATATATGAGATCCAATTCCCATGTCACTTTTTCTGAGTCTCAAGAGTTCCCTGTAGCTTTACTCCAAAAATATTTTTATTAATAGATATTAAATAATGTACATAGGGAAAAGGAGCTGCTGTTAGGTTCTGTTTGTTCTTTTACATTGCCTCTCTTTATTACCCTAGCTCTTCTCGTGTCTTGCCTGTTTTTTTGGGCATTTTCTTAGCATGGGGATCTTCCAGTTCCTTAGCTTTATAATAGTGGGGAGCCACCTCCAGAAGCCAACTGCTCTCAATCTCCAGTACCTAGAAGAAGAGAGAAGCAAATCAGTAGGGTTTCCTTCTGTCCAACCTAGATTCCAATGTGGCTGCGATTTTTTTCTTTTTTTTTTGGTCTTTTTAGGGCCGCACCCAGGGCATATGGAGGCTCCCAGGTTAGGGGTCGAATCAGAGCTGTAGCTGCTAGCCTACACCAAAGCCACGGAAATGTCAGCTCCAAGCCATGTCTGCAACCTACTACAGCTCATGGCAATGCCAGATCCTTAACCCACTTAGCGAGGCCAGGGGTCGAACCTGCGTCCTCATGGATACTAGTCAGATTCATTTCCACTGAGCCACGATGAGAACTCCATGGCTGTGAGTTTAAAAAAGGTTTTCTTCTTTCCCCTTCGACTGCCAGGGGAAGGCTACCTGGCTCTAATCCTCTGTATCCAAGGAAAGACACACCTCTACATTCCATTCAAGAGCACAAGTAGGTTGCACCTAAACAAAAGCCTGGACTTCAAGACACTCGGGACAGAGCCAACATCTGCTTTCTTCACTGTTACCACCCCAGCAGCTCCAACACCAAGACAATGGGCGTTCAGATACTTAATGAATACAGTCCTTGGATCTTGGCAGATGCTGAGACAGCCATTAGAAAGGAAAGCCTATTTTATCCTGTCTTATACCAGTGTGCTTTTCCGTTTCTCTGCCAGTCCCAGCAAACTGAACCTGGGTTTTTAGCTTGCCAGGATACCATCTCCCACACAATTCACCTGCCTGGGCAGGGCAAGGTCCCCTCACCTGTCTCATGAATTCCTTGGTAGTCAAGACTAGTTCATGGTAGAGCAGCCAGCGTGGCTGTTCCTCAAAGAGGGAAGAGTTGGGATGAATGAACACCGTCTGCTGCTGTTTCACTGTGCGGTAGCCGCTACGGGTCAAGCGTGCCGTGTGGTAAAAGTAACCAGCAGTGATGGCCTACGGAGCGGGCAGGAAAGGGAGTCGATGGGAAAGGCAGGCACCCAGGAACCCTCAGGCTTTGGGAGAACTAGAACGGTAAGGTGCGCACGAGAAGCCACTGAGAAGGCCCCTTCGACGGACTGGGGAAGAAAGCCGGGGAAGAGCACACCTCCCACGGGGGAAGGGGCGCACTCCCAGGCTGCGGGCAGCCGCTGGCCCCAGAGGAGAAGCTCGCTTCTCTGATAGGGGCTGGACAGCGGTGGACTAAAGAAAGGCTGACCTTTCGGACACGGATATAGTCCCCCTGGCAGGAACTGAGACCGACTTCTACACGTTCCAGGAGCCCCTCCAGCTGTTCCCGCACATCCCGGGCTCGGCGCATGGATCTGAACTGGACAAAGTTCTCATAGCACCACTGGGAAGAGTAACCACTCTCAGCCCACTGTGAACAGAGTTAAGGGTTGGGAGGGGGTGTTAAGCAGGCAGCAGGACCAGAGTCCCAGGGTCCCCCTCACTCCCACTCACCCAAGCACAGTGACCTGTGTATAAACATTCAGCAGAACCAGGTGGTCCCCACCGGGGAGAAAGAAATTGACACGGGCATTGTCGGCATGGACGACCTTGTCCTTGGGTCGGTAGAAGATGGAGTTGTTGACAGAGAGCATGGCAGCCACTGTCAGGATCTCCTCTGAACAGCTGTACCTGGGGCAGGAAGGGAAAAGCATGAGAGCCCAAAGCAAGACACAGGAAGAGATGCACTGTGGGGGGAGCGGGGCGGGGGAAGTGATCGCTGTGTGAGCGAGGTCCCCACACGGGGATTGCAGGATGGGCTAATGGCTACAAATCAGAGAGTAGATGATTCTGGTGGCAGGGGCAGCAGTATGGGGGTCAAGGAGGTGAGGGTTGGGTCGCAGATAACACAGTAACAGCAGGGCTCTCCTGGTGGGAGGGCGGCAGGAGCACTGCGACCTCTGAGGGTTCTGCGGTGAGACGGTGTGCATTACTGCACTTCCTTAAAGTTCAGAAAATGACCTTTAACCTAACCATTGCAGAGAGACGGCAGTGAAAGGTGGGCCCTCCACAGCCACATCTAAGTGTTCTGGTCTAAAACCTTAGGAATGAGTGGGTCCTCAAACCAGGCCTCGCTGGTGAGCATTGCCCACAGAAGGAAATCTTCCAATTTCCTTCACGCCCCCAAGTTTTCTGTTGTTAATCTTACCCACTGATACCATACCAAAGGCAGGACAGTGTCTTACTGACCTTTGTGGGCCTCAAAAGAAGCATAAGAATTATCTACTAACTTGCTCTTTGTTAAAGAATAATGTGGTGGAGAGAACAAGCAAGATCACAGAAATGGCCCCAGAGACAGGAAGAGGCAGGGCCAGAGTGTGTGCTGCGGGCCCGGCTGGAGGGAGCGCTTACTTCTCCGAGGCCAGGATCATTTTAGACAGCATGGGGTCCACCGGCAGCTCCGCCATCTTTCGACCAGACTAAGGAGACGAAAGAGGGGGTTGAGGCCATTCCTCCCTCGGTGTCCCTCGAGGGATCACCCTGACCTTCCTCCTGCCCCCGTCCGCTGCCCTCCCGCCTCACCGTGGTGAGCTCCCCCAGGTGGTTGAGAGCTCCCAGCGCGTACAGCTGCTCCAAAGCCAACAGCAGGGTCTCGTAAGGCGGGGGGTCCAGGAAATCAAAGTGCATCAGGTCATGGATCCCTGGGGAAAGATGTGAGTGGGTAGAACAGAGTCCCCTCACTAAGGCCAGGGACTCCAGCCCCACCCGCTCTGCTCTCGGGAGGACCAGGGGACACCTGTCACCTAAGCTCTTGAGCAGCAACACGACGTTGCCCAGGCTGGTCCTCTGGATCTCGGGCACTGTGGTCTCCTCCAGCTCGTGCTGGTAGGCCCAGGCGGTATACAGGCGGAAGCACTTCCCTGCAGCCACCCGACCTGCCCGACCAGCTCGCTGATTGGCTGAGGCCTAGAAAGAAAGAACAGTTTGTCAGGCAGCTGGCAGTCCGGTGAGGGAAGAGAAAGGGCAGTGTGTCTGCAGAATCTGGAGGGTGTGGGCCGCTGATCCCTCTTGCTCTAAGAAGCCCCCACCGCTTCTGAGCTGGCCTGTTCCACGGGCTGATTCCGCCCCCTCCCCGCCACCTCTGCAAGGTCCTGCTCAAGCCCAGGCCCACCTTGCTGCAGGGTGTGACGGTGAGCGATTCCATGCCCGTGCGGGGGTTGTAGCTCTTCTGCTTGCAGAACCCTGGATCCAGCACGTAAATGATGCCCTCAATGGTGAGTGACGTCTCGGCGATGTTCGTGGCCACAACCACCTGAGCAAGAGGACGTGGGGTCACTGAGGAGCCCCACCCACCTAGTTACCCAGAAGAAGTAACTCCAGAAGATGCGGAGCAGAGAAGCAGGTGCAGATAAGGGGCAGGAGCTGAAGGGATCGGGGCAAAAGTGAGGAGAGGGGGACGTGGGGATCAGCAGGGCGTAACACCAAAAGGAAAAGAAAGGAAAGGAAGGGGGTTCAGGGTTTTTTCAGAGGTGGGGGTTGGGGGTGTCAGGTCCCTGCCCACCTTCCCCACTGTCACTTTCATTTTCACCTTCACATGTTACTTCCTAAAACAGCCCCCCCTCCCCGAGTCTCTGCTTCTACTCCTAGCCTTGGTTACACGGCCTGTTGTGTCGCTCCCCGCACCCTTCAGTGGCTTCCTTCCCCACCTGAGAATCACATCTCGGCCGCTTCAGGCCCCGAGCCTTCCAGCCCTTGGCCACCCTTCCAATCTCATCTCCCTGCACCAGGGCTCCGTGCTCCCCCCCCACCGCCCACTGCTGAGCACCACCCTCCGCGCAAGCTCTCTTCCCTCTGCTTGGCTCGCTCTTCACCCAGATGTCAGCCAGGCTCCGGCCTCACTCTGACCTTATCAGAGGGAGAGGCTTCCCTACCCCTAGGGCATTACCGTCCTGCCTTTCCTCCCCCACTGCCCCAGAGCCAGCCTCCACCTTCCTACGTCACGCTATTTCTTCAGAACATTTGTCACAAAAGGACATTAGGTATTTAAGTGTCCGTGTCTCCTAACTTGCATTAGATTAAACCCTCTGAGGCTAGCGACTCTGTGTTGTTCATCACTGTTTCCCCATCCCCTAGAACGGCACCTGGAACATGAAAGAAATTCTTTAAATATTTGTTGAATGAAAGTTACATTTTTGCTCACAATCACTCACTGGTCTAAAGTCCACACTCTTCGGAGTTCCCGTTGTGGCGCAGCAGAAACAAATCCGACTAGGAACCATGAGGTTGCGGGTTCGATCCCTGGCCTTGCTCGGTGGGTTAAGCATCTGGCGTTGCCGTGAGCTGTGGTGTAGGTCATAGATAGACCTCGCTCAGATCTGGCGTTGCTGTGGCTGTGGCATAGGTTGGCAGCTGTAGCTCAGATTAGACCCCTAGCCTGGGAATCTCCATATGCCACAGGTGTGGCCCTAAAAGGACAAAAAACAAAAAAATAAAGTTACAGTCTTCTACCTGCCATCAAAGGCCCTCTCTACCCACTGTCCAAAGCCTGTCTCCACTGCTCCCCCATGTGTACTTTCCATGAGCCTGCTGGATCACTCTGACCTCAAACACACCTGAGGCCCTCCTCTAATATCCCCGCCACCTTCCTGAAAGGTCCAGATCGAATCCCAGCTCCCCGCACATGAGGGGCCTTCCTGCTCTGCTGGCTGCATCTCATCACGCTCACTTTCCAGATTGTGCGTTCCGCCATCTCCCGGTTTCGGCCACAGTCCCTGTCCCTCTCCGGCTCCCGAGGCGGAACATGCCTGCCACCCAGCCTCGCGGCGGCGGCAGAGCCCAGGACACACCACGCACGGGCAGGCACCTACTTCCCTTTCCACTACGAGACGCGTGAAGCCTACAGGTGGAGAACGCAGCTTTCTCCAACTGACCTTCCGGGCCCCAGGGGGCGTGGGCTGGAAGATCCGTGCCTGCATGTCGGAAGGCAGGTTGGCATAAATGGGCAGCACCAGGAGCTCCCGGATTTTGGAGCCCAGGCGGCGGCAGCGATCCTGGAGCATCTCGCAGGCAGCTTCAATCTCCTCCTGGATTTGGGGTGGAGAGTGCAACGGGTCCCAGAGTCACGGGAGGCCGACCAGCCAGCCCGGTCTCCCCACAGGGCACACACAGCGTGCCCCTCCCCCAGGTCACACACCTGTCCTGTCAGGAACACCAGGATATCCCCCGGGGGCTGGGTCACATGGATCTGCAGCACCGACACCACGCAGGCTTCCAGGTAGTCTGCCTCTGGGGCCTGGTGAGGACGAGGTGGGGTCACAGGAAGGCCGCCTACTCAAAGCTCTTCCCCTCCTCCCAGCTCGACACACGCTTTATCCCAGGCCCCCTTGGGCTCCCCGTCCCACCCCTCCCGCCGCCGCGGGACAACTTCCTCTGGAGGCTCCGCTGCCCTGACGCGCAGACGCACCCTCCCTGAGGAGCACCTTGGTATAGAAGATGTCAACCGGAAACCTGCGTCCAGGGATTCGGAAGACGGGGGCGTCATCGAAAAAGGCAGAAAAGCGGGCAGTGTCCAGTGTGGCTGAAGCCACCAGGACCTTGAGCTCAGGTCGGAATCGAGCGACATCCTTGATCAATCCAAAAAGAATGTCTGTGTGCAGGGTCCGTTCATGGGCCTCATCCACCATCACCACGCTGGGGAAGGAACGGGGGCGGCAGTGAACAGGCGAGCTGGGCAACACGGGTGGGACACTGGGGTCCCCGGACGAGAGAACAGATGGAAGCAAAGGGCCAGGGCGAACGGAGGAGGAGGGGGCTCCAAGCAGATGCCAATCATCCCACTTAAGCCAGACCAACAGAAAATGAGAGAAGCCCAGGGCCCTGTGGTCTGCAATGTGGTCTGGATTAGAGTCAAGAATCTGTTGCAGTCAGCAGGCATAAAGATATCTGTCTTTACAGGTTTTTTGTTTTTTTTTAGGGCCATACCCATGGCATATGGAAGTTCAATATGCTGTGTTCCAATCGGAGCTACAGCTGCCGGCCTACGCCACAACCACAGAAAAGCAGGATCTGAGTCAAGTCTGTGACCTACACCACAGCTCACAGCAATGCCGTATCCCTGACGCACTGAGCAAGGCCAGGGATCGAACCCACATCCTCATGGATGCTAGTCAGATTCATCTCCGCTGCATCACAATGGAAACTCCCAAAGGTATCTGTTTTAAGGAAGAAAAAACAGTGAGGCAAAGCCTCTTTGAATAAGGCTAGGCTCTCAAGTTGGCTGGGAAGGAACTATTAGATCTGAGCCACCATGATTTGAACAGCCTAGAAGCTCCCAGGATCCTAGAAGCAGTAGTGGGACAGCTACCGTGCATCCCTGTGGGCCCTGCTGCCTCTTTCTGGAGAGAGGGGGGACGGTCAAGCCCTCCCACTCCAGCCTCAGAGGGCTCTGCAGGCTTCTTGGTCTCTGTGTGGGCTACCGTCCTTCTCCTTGCTCTAGTCTTTGGATTTCCTGCCAAGACCACAGGAGCTCACCCCCACCTCAACCTTCGTGTCTAACCCTGACAGCGATGGTCAGGCCCTCAGCCGTTTCACAAAGCTGCCTGGCTTGATGGGAAAAGCCCACACCCCAAATACTCTCACACTGGTGGGCCCTCCATGGA
The DNA here is from genome assembly GCA_004024745.2 of Catagonus wagneri. Lineage (NCBI taxonomy): Eukaryota > Metazoa > Chordata > Mammalia > Artiodactyla > Tayassuidae > Catagonus > Catagonus wagneri. The sequence goes on along the minus strand of PVHT021183524.1, from coordinate 12,807,691 downwards.
TTCTCAGAGTTTCTGCAAGGGATATGAAGGACCAAATCATATCTGCCCCACTGCTCCTTTGTGATCTTCTAGAACTAGAAATCCACAGCCTCCTAAGAGCTAAAAAGGCACATCGTGCTTTGCTGGCCTGACCCCAACGCCACCCCATCTGGGAATCACTTCTCCCCCAGAGCGCACGCTCACCCAACCCCTGCCTGGCCGAGACCAGCACTGAGAACTCCTATTCACAGACGAAGCCACTCCAGACGTGGGCCAGAGGCACGAGGGTCGGCGCTGGGCCACTCTGAGAGCCCCCGAAATCTCTGCCATTCTACAGCTTCTCGGTTTTGAGCTGAAATCTTCCCCCCAGTAACCTCCCCGTGGCTCCTAGTGTGCTCTCTGGGTCACATCATACAAGTTTGGTCCCTTTCCCACAGAACAGCCCTTCACACATTTACAGGGAATCACAGCATCTGAGTTTTCCCCTCTAAGGGGAACATTCTAAGTTTTTGCAAGCGGTCCTCACATGGAGTCTCAAGCTCCCACAGCACCACTCTACCGTCCTGGTGGTTTTTTGAATGCTGGGAACAACTGGGGAAGGTGGGAAAGGCTTTCTGGCAGCCTCTTCTGTCCTCTGGTCCCATCTCAGTGCTAGGACTGTTTGAACCATAAAGATTCAAGAACTGGTAGAGTTTCCCGACGGCTCAGTGGGTTAAGGATCTGGCATTGTCACTGCTGTAGCTCGGGTCACTGCTGTGGTGCAGGTTCGACTGCTGGCCCAGAAACTTCTACATGTCATGGACTCAGCCAAAAAAAAAGAAAAAAAAAGAAAGAATTGGTGGGTAGGAGTTCCCTCTGTGGCACAGTGGGTTAAGGACCTAACATTGTCTCTGTGGCGGCACAAGTTCAATTCCTGGCTCGGCACAGTGGCTTAAGGATCCAGTGTTGCCACAGCTATGGCACAGGTCACAGCTGCAGTTTAGATGCAATCCCTGACCTGGAAACTTCCACATATCATGGGGGCAGCCATAAAAAACAACCCCAAAATTGTAAGAACTGGTGGATAAATCAGAAGAGAAGACAACAGCCAAACTGGCCAGGTGGGAAGAAAGTAATGAAAAGCCAGAAATTAAAGGAGATGAAGGCAAGGCACTGATGGGGGAGTGGGGGCAAGGATGGGGGGAGGTGGAGGAGGCACGCTCTCCTGTGGGACACGAGACAGGGCCGCGCGGTACCTGTAACTCGCAAGGTCAGGCTCAGAGAGGAACTCCCGAAGGAGCATCCCATCCGTCATGTAGCGCAGGACAGTCCGCTCTGACGTGCAGTCCTCGAAGCGGATGCTGTAGCCGACCTGTCGAGGGAGCCATTAGTGGCTGGCGCTCCCTGAAGGCAGAGCTAGGGGACAAGGGGTGGGAGCAGTGCAGGGGGTGTGTGGGGGCCTGCGGGCAGCGTGGGCTGAGTCCCAGAACCTAGGGGCACCCCCTCGCCCCTCAGTCCCCGCAGATCTCACCTCATTCCCAAGCTTCACACCCATCTCCCGAGCCACTCGGGCAGCTACGCTCATGGCAGCCACCCTCCGGGGCTGGGTGCAGGCAATCTTCATACCCTTCTTTGTGTAACCCTGCACGACAAGCAGAACAGGAGGTTTTCCCTTTGCTAAATATCAGCGAAGCTGTAAATGCAGGGCAGGGCGGGGGAAATGGCGGAACAGACAGAAGCGGAAAACCAGACAAGAAGGACAAACGGAGAGGATGGAAGACTCAGGTCCTGCAAAGGGGGTCCTCACCCAGCCTGGCAGTGCCGACCCTTTGGGTCATCAAGTTCAGGGCTCTGCGAGATCTGAGCTGGAAAAGGACTGACCGGCTGGGCAGCCCCCAAGCAATGGAGGACAAAGGAAGCTTTTTAAAAAAAAAAGGGCAGGAAAACAATTCTTTTCACTCCTTGCTTCTCGGCCCTGCCGAGGAGTGGAGGCCGGACTGGTGGAGGAAGGGGTCTATGTTCACGCCCACACACCACCATCTACCCGTCTATACCTTTGTACAATGTGAAAACACTGAACGCCCTCAGGCACTGACAGTGCGGCCCCAAGTGAGAACAGAAGGGTGAGAGGAGTGTGGTCCTTATTCTCAAGAACCTCACCAGTTAGTGAAAAAGACTAAAGGACTGAAGTGGAAAAGGTAAACAACTGCTCAAAACGCCGCGTAAAGGAGCTGTCGGCTGAGGGTGCGGCAGCCGTACCTCCTCAAAGAGGTACTGCGGGATTTGGGTGGTCTTGCCCGAGCCGGTCTCGCCCTCGATGATGAGGATCTGATGGTTGGCGACAGCAGCCAGGAGCTCCTCTCGGAAGGGGAACACGGGGAGGCTGCGGCGGACGGCCTGGATGGACTCCTTCTGCTGGGCCTGGGTTGGGGCGGGTGGAGCTGCCGGCTCCTAGGGAGGAGGACCAGGGCCGTGAGCTCGGGCCGGCTCCCCCCGCACCTCCTCAGGACCCCCGGCGCCCGCGCTCTCACCTCGTCGCCCTGGAGCTGAGTGGCCCGGACAAACTCGATGGTCTCCTCTTCCTCCAGCACCAGCTGATACTTGGGCTCCTGGGAGGCCGCATCTCGGGCCCCAAACTTCAGGGACGCGGCCCCCAGACGGGCCTCCTCCCAGCGCCGCTGCTCCTCCCCAGGGGCGCCGGACTCCTCCTCCACTAGGTCCACAGCTCGTGCGGGCTGCGGGGAGAGGCGGACTCGACCTAGTGTCTACCCAGTGTCCGCTGCCCCGAGTCGCCACGGTGCGAGGCAAGGCAGGGGCCGGCCAAACACTCCCAGGCCCCGGAAACCTCCGCTCCCCCACCCTGCGGGACCCTGTCACCTCACCTGTCCTCGGGTCTCCTCGGGCATGTGGTAGCGATTGGTGGCCTCCAGCTTCTCCTGTTCCCCAGCTGCCCGATACTCCCGGGCCAGATCCCGCACGCGCCGCTTGTATTTGAGCTCCCGCCGCTCGTGTCGGCTCAGCTCCACGTCCCCAAAGAGGAACTCCTCGTCCGCCAGCTCGGCCTCCAGGTCCTCAAGCTTCTCTCGCTCCCGCTTGGCCAGGTACTCGCGGCGGGATTTCTTCCGCAGCTCAGGGACCTGGGTCGGCACAGGGCAGTCAGGGCCTCCACCAGCTGGAAGACGACCTCTCTCCCCACTGGCGCCAGGATGACCGCCTCCCGGTCGGGTCGCACGAGAACCTAAAGATGGGTCCTCCGCCTGCCTCCCCTCCGCACGGAGCAACCCGACTAGTGACATGCCCAACGGGACCCCTTGAAAGTCCCATGCTGGCCCCACACACTGCCTTCCAACAGCGGGATCCAGCGGGCTGGGCAGTCTCGCCATCCTGGCCAGTCCAGGTATCGCCCAGGGCCAGGGCCTTTTTTCAGTCTACTCTCACCGCTGTACTCAGCTTAGTGGAAAGGCGGAAAATGAAACAACTGCTACCAGCATTTGGAAGGATAGGTCTTTAACTGAGACAACTGGAAACCACTGGATAAGCCAAAAATAGGTACTCTTCCACCCCAATACCACGCTCCCTGGTCTTGAATCAAATGACTGTAGTTTGGGGAAAAGGGAAAAATAAATTATAAACAAAAAGGCTGGGAGTTCACGTTGTGGCTCAGCAGTAACGAACTCGACTAGTATCTAAGACAATGCAGGTTTGATCCCTGACCTCGCTCAGGGGGTCAAGGATCTGGTGTTGCCGTGAGCTGCGGTGTAGGTTGCTGCGTTGCTGCTTGGATCCTGCGTGGCTGTGGCTGTGGTGTAGGCCAGCAGCTACAGTTCCAACTGGATCCTAGTCTGGGAACCTCCATATGTCTTGGGTACAGCTCTAAAAAAAAAAACAGAACAGAAAGACTTTCCTTTTGTCTCCTGGGCACTGGGACTCACCATGGCTTTCCGGTCTTCCTCAGCCATCTTGAGGCGCTTCTGAGCCTCTTCATAAGCCTAGGAGAAGAAGGCAAGAGGCCCAAAGAGGACTTTGTGAGGCCCAAAGTCCCCACACCCACAGCCAATCTCTTTCTAGAATCACAAGGCTCATTCAGGTGTTCCCTAGCACAAGGAGATGTCCCCCCTCACTGAGGACTCCCTGTGGCTACAGGTTCAGCAGAGAGCCTCTTAGCCGGAAGACCCAGAATGAACAGACCACTGGAGGCAGCTCCTGTCCTCCCAGAGGTCACTTTCTGCAATCGCACCCGACCTCAGACCCAACTTCCTGGGGACTTACGGAACGTGCTGCTCCCACGCACCTTCTTGTCTGACCGCTCCAGGACGTTGCGAGTTCGATCCCTGTCCCGCTGCCGAACTCGCTCCGCAAATGCATCGCGTTCCTCCAGGTCCTGAAGGCGCTCTCGCTCTGTCCGCTCCCACTCATCCTCCGACTCTGGCTTCTCCGTCTGTGGCTTACTCCCCCTGCAGCCCAGCCTGGAGGATTAGCTAAGGGCATCCCCAGGCTTGCTGTCCCATCAGCCACCTGCCCCATCCTCTCTCCCCACCGCCACCCCCCCCTTTTTTGTCTTTTTAGAGCTGCACCCACAGCATATGGAGGTTCCCAGGCTAGGGGTCCAATCAGAGCTGCAGCTGCCGGCCTGCACCACCGCCACAGTAACTCGGGATCTGAGCCGCATCTATGATCAACATCACAGCTCACAGCAATGCTGGATCCTCAACCCCACTGAGCGAGGCCAGGAACCGAACCCATGTCCTCAGGGATACCAGTCAGGTTCGTCACCACTGAGCCACAACAGAAACTCCTCTCCCACCCTACTTCTGACTTACCCTGTGGTCCTCTTTCCTTTCTCAGAAACTTCTTCCTCCTCCTCTTCTTCCTCCTCCTCCTGACGTTTCTTCCTGAGGTGTTTCCGTTTTTTCCGCTTCTTCTGGAGACTGCTCCCGGCCCTTCCTACGGCCTCCTCACTGCTCTCCTCACTGTCCTCCAGCAACCTGTAGGATCGGTTCTTTTCCAGCAAGGCTCGGGCCTCTCGCTCAGCTGCCCGAGCTGGCTTTTCCACCACTGCCTTCCGTGGGACCTGTCGGAAGGGGAGAAGATAAGGGGATGTGGGCAATCCTGATCCCTGCCCACCTACTCCGCCCTGCTCCTAATTTAAGGAGTAACTTGATCTTAAACTCCCTCCTTCATTCTCTCCTCCCCAAGGCTTCACACCATGCCCACTAGCCTGAATGGGGCCTCTCAGCTTCCAAATTTCTTTTCAGTCATTCATTTAACAAATGTTCATTAAAGCCTGTCCTATGTACCCACTGCTAGATACGAGGGATACTGGAATATGCAAAGAGACAAAAATCCTTGCCCTCAAGGAGTATACATTCTCAAACCCAATTCTCAACTGCTCTGCCTCCATTCTTCCCAATGACTAAGTCATTCCTATACAAGGACTGACAAAGACTGTTTTTCAGAAGCCTGTTACATGCCTGGCACTGTACCAGACTCCAAGAATGCAGTGGCCAACGGATTAACAAAAAGTTCTGACCCTCACATCACTCACGTTCTAATTTCATCTCTCACCAAGCACCTTGTAGGGCGGCCGCACCAGGTTATCTGCCACTCTCTGAACAAGCTCAACACTTTAATTCTTCTTTTTTTTTCTTTTTCTTTTTAGGGCCACATCTGAGGCACATGGAAGTTCCCAGCTGGGCCAGGGGTCGAATGTGAGCTCCGGCTGCCAGCCTGCACCATAGCCACAGCAATGCAGTATCCAAGCTGCATCTGCTACCTACACCACATTCCACTGCAACACCGGATCTTTAACCCACTGGGCGAGGCACAGGAATCAAACCTGCGTCCTCAAGTGTATTAGTCCGTTCAATACTGCTGAGCCACAACGGGAACTCCCCACGGGAACAGCCTCATTATTCAAGGTGTGGTCTGTGGACCATCAGCATCACCTGGAAACTTTTTCTATTTCAAATGAAGAAATGAAGAATCCTTCCCAGAAGGGGAAGGATTGGAAGCGGCATATTTTCTTTCTTTTTGCCTTATCTAAGGCCGCACCCACGGCATATGGAGGGTCCCAGGCTAGAGGTCTAACAGGAGCTGTAGCTGCCGGCCTTCGCCACAGCAACACAGGATCCGAGCAGCGTCTGCAACCTACACCACAGCTCACGGCAACGCCGGATCCTTAACCCACTGAGCAAGGTCATGGATCGAACCCGCAACCTCATCGTTCTTAGTCGGATTCGTTAACCACTGAGCCACGACGGGAACTCCTGGAAGCAGCATTTTAACAAAAGCCCTAGATGAAGCCTACACCGAACACTTCTCTATACCGCTTAACTCAACGTACTGAAGCCCTCCTCAATCTTCTTCACCAAGCTGGACGTCCAACCCGAGGCGACAACGTACAAAGGATAAACGCCTGTTAACTGAGTTCACTTAATTCTCCCAACAAGTGTTAAACCCAGCTTCACCAGGACAAAAAAAAACTGAGGGCCCCTCCCCTGGTCCACGCCCTCTCCTGCTTCTCCCACGCCAGGCCCCGCCCCTCTAGGCACCTTGTTCCAGAGTCTCAGGGCGAAGTCCCGGGCTGGCCCGCTGAGGTCCAGGGTATCAGTGTCTCTCAGGCGCTGCACAAACTCTTCCGCCGAGGCACAGCGCTGCGCGGTACCGATCAGGAACTGGGCCACGTGCCGCTCGCTCAGTCCCAGCACCGAGTGCAGCTCGTCCTGCACCCAGCGCTCCAGCCCGGCCGGCGTCGCCATGGCGACCAACGCTCTTTATTCCCGGCCCTGAAAGTGTCTCCAGCAGCCACGCTGGCGACCGGGCGGGTCGGAGGCCCGGACCCCCGGGCCGGAGCCTCTGCTCCCCAAAGAAACTACCTTATGACTTCGGGGTTCGGTTGCCACAGCCCAAAGCCGTCTACCCGGACGGCGGAGGCCGGAAGTGGCCCACTTTTCCGGCCTAGGCACTACGGTGCCCGAACGGGACCAAATCTCGCGGAATTGTACGCGAAGCTCGGGATAAAAGTTTCATTTCCTCTCTTACCTAATCTCTACGTCGCCCCCTGTTGGTCATTTGTAGGTGTTTCATTCACTTATTTCATTCGAAAAATGCTAAGAGCCTAATAAGTGTAAGGTACGGTTTCAGTCCCCGGGGATATAGTAGCAAAAATCAAATCTGAAAGAAACACCGTGCCGAATTTACAGAGGCTGGAGGGAGGGGTAAATTTACATGTAAATAAAACATGTAAATTCTATGGAGCCAAAAATAACGCAAGGTTTGTGAGTGTGTATTTGCCGGAGGGCGGTGAAGTCCATTTCAAATTAGAAGATCGGATTCACTTATTATAGATTTGCCTGTGCTGATTAGGATTGACCTTTGCTACGACTGGTACTTTCTGCAAAAGTGAATATAGGTTAAGCATAAGGCAGGACTCCAGGCAGGAAGAAATTTGGGATCTGGAGAAAAAAACTCAGGTGCCTTCTCAGAAAGTTATTTTAGATCTCCAAACTAAAGAATGCACAAATTGTATTTTGCTTTTTTTCTTTCCTGACATTTTCTTTCCTGACAGCTTGAGAGATTGGTAAGAGGCTGCTTGATTTTTTTTCTTTTTTTTTGGCCACACCCACGGCATGTGGAAGTTCCCTGTGCCAGGATCTAACATGTAGCACAGCAGTACAAGGCCAGATCCTTAACCGGATCCTTAATCGGAAATCAGGCTGCTTAATTTCATTTTTCATTGCTTTTTAGGGTCGCACTCGCAGCATATGGAGGTTTCCAGGCTAGGGATCCGATAGGAGCTACAGCTGCCGGCCTGTACCACATCCGCAGCAACCCTGGACCCGAATTGCATCTGCGACCTACACCACAGCTCACGGCAACGCCAGATCCTTAACCCACTGAGCGAAGCCAGGGATTGAACCCGCAACGTCATGGTTCCTAATCAGATTTGTTTGCGCTGCGCCACAGCAGTGAACTCCACGCAGGGTTTAATTTTTTTTTTTTTTTTTTTTTTGCCTTTTTGTCACTTTAGGGCCGCACCCGCGGCATGTGGAGGTTCCCAGGCTAGGGTTCTAATCGGAGCTGTAGCTGCTGGCCTATGCCACAGCCACAGCAATGCCAGATGCGAGCCGCATCTGTGACCTACACCACAGCTCATGGCAACGCTGGATCCTTAACCCACTGAGCAAGGCCAGGGATCGAACCTGTAACTTACTGGTTCCTAGTCAGATTCGTTTCCGCTGTGCCACCACAGGAACTCCTATCTGACCTGTTTCATACCTCTTCATACTTATACAATTAATCAGGTTTACCAGACACAGCTGTTGGGAAACAAAACATTTGTTATTCCAATTAACAGCCACAGATAGCTCCACATCATTGATTTCTTGGATCACTGTTTTCTGTTTCTAAAATGGACCCTAGGCACCCTTGGCATCTCAGAGCTTCCTGCCTCTGCTTTCCTGGGGCACAGCTGATTGGGATCTTTACCAAATTAACTGCCAGTATTTCCCTCCATGCCCACACTCTCTCTGAAGTGGCTCATTCTTTTGACACTGCTTGTTCCCTTGCTAGTAAATTAAAGATTTTCGGCATATGTAAGATCAGTTTGTCTGGAGTTCCTATTGTGGCTTAGCAGGTTAAGAACCTGACGTAGCGTCCATGAGGATGTGCGTTCAATCCCTGGCTCGATCAGTGGGTTAAAGATCCAGCGTTGCTGCAAGCTGAGGTGTAGTTCTCAGATGGGGCTCGGATATGGTGTCCGCTAGGTGCCGGGGTGGGGATGCTGTGTAATCTCAACCAACATAGTCTACTTTTGTGCTACTTCCGGTTTATTGGATGCTTCAACTGCTCTTCCTCAAACCAGTCCTAGACCTTTTTTCCTTTTTGTCTTTTTAGGGCCACACCCACTGCATATGAAAGTTCCCAGGCTAGGGGTCCAACCAGAACTGTAACTGCCTGCCTACACCACAGCCACAGTAATGCCAGATCCGAGCCATGTCTTCGACCCACACCACAGCTCACAGCAACGCCGGATCCTTAACCCATTGAGCAGGGCCAGGGATCGAACCCGTGTCCTCATGGATACTAGTCAGGTTCGTTAACTGCTGAGCCATGACGGGAACTCCAAACCAGTCCTAGACTTTAAAAAAAAGGAAAAGGTTAAAAAAACTCCAAAACACCAGTCCTCCTGTTAGTCCTTTGAGGAACTGGTACCAAGCCCTCCCACAGCTCTTTCAATAGGTCAGTGCTGAGTTTCTGGTTCATCCCCATCATTTTCCCTTCCCACAGCCATGGCTACTTCCTCTTCAGGGCCAGTAAGAAGATGAGAGAGGACTGGAATGAAGAACCAACCCGTAGTACCCCCACCCTCACCACTAGGGCTTTTTTTTTTTTTTTTGGCCCATCTACCCCATGTGGAAGTTCCCTGTAGTGACAACACTGGATCCATAACCCACTGCACCGCGAGGGAACTCCAGCATATGCTTTTGCTTTTGCTTTTTTTTTTTTTCTTGTCCTTTTGGGGATGCACCTGCAGCATATGGAAGTTCCCAGGCTAGGGGTCAAATCAGATCTACAGCTGCTGGCCTGTGCCACAGCTACAGTAATGCAGGATCCCAGCCACGTCTGTGACCCACACCACAGCTCACGGCAACGCCAGATCCTTATCCCACTGAGCAATGCCTGATCGAACCTGCAACCTCATGGTTCCTAGTCAGATCATTTCTGTTGCACCACGACGGGGACTCCAGCATATGCTTTTTCTTTCTTTTTTCTTTTTTTTTGTCTCTTTGCCTTCTATGTAGAGCCGCACCCGCGGCATATGGAGGTTCCCAGGCTAAGGGTCTAACAGGAGCTGTAGCTGCCGGCCTTCGCCACAGCCACAGCAACGCGGGATCCGAGCCGCGTCTGCAACCTACACCACAGCTCACGGCAACGCCGGATCCTTAACCCACTGAGCGATGCCAGGGATCGAACCCGCAACCTCATGGTTCTTAGTCAGATTCGTTAACCAGTGAGCCACGAAGGGAACTCCCAAGCATATGCTTTTTCTAAAGAAAAAGAAGCAGCAGGAGAGTCGGAGAGAGCTCCATTTTATTATGGAAAGTTAAAAAACAAACAAACGAACAAAAAACAGGCAATGGAGAAGGAAGGAGAAACGGGAAGAGAGTTAAGGCGCCTCATGATTCACCCCACACCCTCGCAATTCACTTGTGAACCACTAGGAGGAACAGAATTAAATAACTGGGGGGTGGGGGGGTGGATACAGAGTTAAGGTTCCCAGCCTTCCCTCTGGGGGAAAACGGAGACACAGTAATACTGAGCAAAAGTAGAGGAAGCCATGCCCCCAGCCACTCCCAAGGAGGTGAGTGCAGGGGGCAGAGGAGAGGGTTCCACATGGACCTCCAAGGAGGCGTGGCTTGTAAACCTGGGACTTTGGCAGGTGGGGGCTGGGAGCTGATGGGGTTTGTAAACCAGGCTGTGGTCCACAGAGGAGACAGGAGAGGAGGACAAAGGGGCAGTGACCTAAGGAACAGGAGGGAGGCCAGGCCCTCCCTGGGAATGGAGTGGAGGCCAGGCCTCCCAGGGAGGTGGGTGCTTAAATCCTGAGAGCCCCGAGGGGGTGGGGGGAGTCCGTAGGGAGAGTGTACACTGCCCATGCAGACGGAGAGGGTGCTGCCTCCCCACCCCAGGACCTGAAGGGGGGTCTTGGATCACCTTGGACGCACCAGTATGTCCACCCAGGGTGGAAACTGAGCGGTAGCCTCTGCCCCCAGAAACGGGATGAGGAAAGCAAGTCGGAAGATGTTAGTTGCCCTTTCCTGCCAGGCTCATTTTCAGGGTCTGTCTGCTCTGAATCTTCTGGGCTCCAGGATCTTCAGTTCTGGGAAGGAGGGAGGTATGGGCCTGTGTTGGAAGAGGGTCACCTCCGGCAAGACTCGTCTGTGGGAGAGGAGGCAATAAGGACAGAGAATGAGTGAGGGTCTCGGTTCCCACCCACTCCCCATACTGAAGGCCACTGGTCATGTAGGAAATCAGAGAGTATGCTCCACATTGCGAGGGCTTGTTCCTACCAGGAACAGCAGCTCGCACTTATTTAGCCTAGCTAAAAGCAAAACACACACACACACACACAGACACACAAATTTAACCCTCTCAACAACTGCAGGATGCCAGATGCAAGCCGCGTCTGTGACCTACAGCACAGCTCACAGCAACATCGCGATCCTTAACCCGCCGAGTGAGGCCATCGATCAAACCTGCATCCTCATGGATCTTAATCAGATTTGTTGCAGCTGAGACACGAAAGGAACTCCCAGGAGGCAGTTTTTTGTTTGCGTGGTTTTTGTTTTTGTTTTAATTTTTGGCCACCCCGCAGCATATGGAGTTCCTGGGCCAGGAATCAGATCCGAGCCCGAGTCTCCACCCAAGCCACAGCTGCGGCAACAGCCAGATCCCCAACCCACTATACAGAGCCAGGGATCGAACCTGCGCCCCAGCGCTCCCAAGACACCACCAATTTCACTGCGCCACAGCGAGAACTCCAGGAAGTAGTTATTATTAACCCCATTTCACAAATAATAAACTGAGGCCAGAGGTCAGGTGATTTCCCTGAGTTAAGAGACAGGATGGAAATCAAACTTAGGCCTGATCCAACACTTATCTTTTTAACTACACTATAGCGCTCAGAAAGAGTCCTGATTTTGAAATCTGGAGACCGCACGTGTGCTTCGCATGCTAGGACCTCAGTTTCCCCATCTGTTAAAGGAGCCAGTTGGGCTAGAGGCCCTGCTGAGCCCCTGGAAGCGCCACATTGAAATCCTCCCCCTCCTCCTGGACCGCAGTGCCCGCTCTGAACACCAGGGGGCGCCCTCGGGATGGCAGAGACTCTGCTCACCCACTATCAGGGCCTTGGTACGCAGCCCGCCCTGGAGCTCCCGCTGCAGTAGTAGCAGCTCCTCTTCATCCTCTTCATCGTCGGGTTGGGCAGCTGGGGGGCTGGGGGCACTAGGGGTCTCAGGCTCCGGGCCCAGCTCCTCCAGCACCGAACTCTCGGAGGGGTACTGGTACGTGGTCTCTAGGGCTGTCTCGCTGAAGGAGATCTTGAGCTGAGGGTGGGAAAAAAAAGAGGGGAGGCGAGTCAGCTGGGAGAGGACCGCAGGGCAGCAGGTGCAGGATGGGGAGTGGGGGCTGGATCTGGGCCTTCCGCTGACTTTGCCCTCCCAGTCACTCTGGAACCCAGTTTTCCTTTCAGTACTTGCTCTCTAATCTCAGATTTTCCTTCTTCAGTCATATCGTTTCAAAAACATTGACTTTGGCCTGAGTTTGGCAGGGGCCAGGGTGGCAGAAGTGAGTAACACAGGACCAAGGTTCTTAAAGAGTGTGGGTGGCAGAAAGGCAAAAAGAAATGAAAAGACATGGAGATTAGTCTTGTGATCAGAATTGAATCTTTGGGGAGTTCCCATTGTGGTGCGGAGGACACAAATCTGATTAGTACTCATGAGGATGCAGGTTCGATCCCTGGCCTCCCTTAGTGGGTCAGGGATCTGGCATTGCCATGAGTTGTGGTATAGGTCGCAGACACAGCTTGGATCCCCACGTTGCTGTGGATGTGGCTTAGGCTGGCAGCTGCAGCTCTGATTTGACCCCTAGCCTGGGATGGCAGCATATGCAGCCCCTCCATATGTTGCAGGTGTGGCTGTAAAAAGCGGACAAACAAAACAGAAACAAAAGAATAGAGTCTTTGGGCACCCTGGGAGCAATCAGGACAGTTACCTGGAGGAGGTGAGATTTGTACCTGCTAGGCAGGAAAGTTCTGACTGGGGAGGGAGTCTTAGGCAAAAGCAAAAGACAGGCACATTTTTTTTTTCTTTTTTCTTTGTCTGCACCTACTGCATGTGGAGGTTCCTGGGCTAGGGATCAAACCCTTGTAACTGCAACAACCCAAGCCACTGCAGTGAAAATACCAGACCCTTAACCCACTGTGCCACAAGGGAACTCCAAGACGGACACATTGGTTTCCATACCCTCAGCCCCTTGCTGTTTGAAAGAAACCCAGGACCCCAGAAACTAGCTCCTCCCACCCCCACTCCTCTCCTCCAGCTGGAGTGACCCAGGGGAAAGGGTCTCAAGTCTGAGGGGACAGGGGACCAACAGAAAAGTCCAAAGGAAATGAAACACTCCCCCAAAACACAGGGAGAAGATGAGTCTCTGAAAGGGGCAGCTGGGGGAGGTGACGGGGCAGAGAGGAAAGTCCATGCAAACATGGGATGGGGGTGGAGAGGGCACAAGAGGGGACATGCAGACAGAGGCAGACGACCAGAGACAGGATCTGGAGGGGGCAGAAAATCCTTCATAAACATACTATCTCAAGAGCAGGCGAGCCCCAGCTATTCTCACTACCTTTTTACCCTTCCCCTTCGCCCTCCTAAGAAGCTCAGGGGGAAGGGGCAGCGCGGGATTAACTCTGGGAGCCAAAGCGATTAAGGAGACAAACAGAAGGATTCCATGTGAACTGCTCAGCGAGGTCCAGATGATCTACTCAGACCTTCTCTGGCCTCTGTTTGGGAAACTCGGGGCCGGGGCCCTGCATCCCTGAATCTCTGCATGGACTCAGGATGGTGGCTGGACAGATGGTTGCTAACACCCAGGTCCCCGAGGGCAGCTGGAACTCAGAGGCTGTGTGTGTCACTCCTTGGATCCAAACCTGGCATTGGCCCCTGTCTCACTGGAAGCAAAAGCCAGAGCCTGGTCTTGGGCCAACAGGTGGCCCCAATGTGCCTTTCCCCACTCACCTCCCGGGCGTCCAGCCACACTGGCCGTGAGTTCCTCCAACCGCATCAAGGGCACTCCTGCCTCAGGGCCTTTGCACTGGCCATTCCCTCTGCCTGGAACACTCTTCCTCCAAATATCCCAACGGCTCCCTCTCTCTGGATCATTCTCTTTATTATAAAGCTGTCATATTTGCTCTTCTTACCTCCTGGCCCTCTAGGTTCCACTTGTCTCTGTTCTAATTTTTTAACCTCCTAATCTAACCTACCAGAGAATTTTCTTATTTGTGTCTGCTGTCAATAGAAGCGTGGAAGTTGCTACAATGGGTAAGGAAGGGTTCAGCCAGGTGTCAGATGAGGTCCCAACAGAAGACCGACACTGGGGGGGCACAGTGGGAGGGGGGCAGTCCAGCCTGTACCCAGCCAACCCCCCCCCCCCAATCTGTGTCAGTGGAACAGCTGGCTGGTAGAATCGAGTGACAGGAACCAGGCCCCTTATATCCCAGCTTCCCAAGAGGAACCTCTTCTATTGCTGACGGTTTTACCTAAACTTCTGGGAACCCCTTTTCTGTTTTCTTTTCCTATCACCTTTTGAGATAACACACTGTGTAGATTATTGTCCATTCTGGAAAAGGATCTCCTTTTTTTGTTTGTTTGTTTTTTTTTTTTTGCTCTCTGTCCCTGTCTCTGATCCCCCCAACCTTGCTTCTCTCCCCACCCCACCCCCCCAACTTCTGACTGGGCTTCTCAGGAATGCACAGCCTGCATGGGCGTGGGGGGGGCACGGAGGGGGTGACTCACTCACTCTTCTCTCATCAGCTATATAAGGTCACAAGGGGGCCGGGAGAGGGGAGGGGCCGGTCTCCCCGCCAGAGGGGCCTCTGGGGAAGGAAGCGCACCAGCCACAGCCCAACTCCTGGGCTCCAGTGGCAGGGCAGGGATTTCTCTCCCGGTGGCAGGGATACATCTGATGGAATTAGTCTGCAAACAGGAGTTATTTAGGGAAGCTGGGGGGGGGATACTGTGGGCCCTGATCCCTTGGGTGGGGGCAGGACATGCGCATCCCCGATGAACAGGGTGCTGGCAGCGTGCGAAGGCCTGAGGGGGTTGAGGGGAAGGTGTCTGCCCCCCCCCAGAACTCTGCACTGCCTCTTCCCCACCCCCACCCCGGAGTGGCCACTTCCTTTTTCTCTCACCACATCCTGAGCACAGTTCTGGCAGGCCCGTGGCGCTGCGTTCTCACCATTCAGCCCCACCAGCCTTCCGGCCCCCACCCCAGGTTTCCTGTTTGGGCGACCTGCTTCCGGCTCCCCTGCTCCCTGACCTAGGTACGGTCACCCTCGCAGGTCCTGCCCTGCACTCAGGCAGTCCCTGGGCTTTGGACCCCAAACTTCATGCTTTCCCCTCTTTGTTCCTCCCCCTGGAGGCAACAGCCAACCTCTACAGTAGGAAGCGACTTCTCTGAACAACACACCCCAGCTGTTCCTGACCTACTTCCTAGCATCTGCAAGTCGGGGTGCTCAGGACAGACTCGGGGACCACGGCTCGGGGGGTGGGAGCCTAAACTTCATGTGAAAATGAATCAAGATCTCATGTGTCCTCCAACCATCGGTCCCTGCGCTTTCCCGCTGACAGTGAGGACACAAAAAACAAGGCTGAGGATGTCACACATGGGATGAGGAACAGGAAGGGCTCCCCAGTCTCTGGGGAGATGTGTTAGATGCAGAAAATCTCTTCCCTCGGAGATAAGCTGGAAACTGGTGCATGGGGAAGGAGCTGGGGAAGAAGTCAGCCTGGCTGTTCGCAACTTCCCTGAGCACCCATTTTTCCAGTTTAACCTCTGACCTTTTCTGCCAGCTTTGGCCCTCACCCCCAGCTCCCACTGTACTCCCTGCACAGTGGCTCCAAACTCACTTCTCTTTCTTCCAACCCCAAGAGGAGGGAGAGGCCAGGGAGACGGGAAGAAAGGGGAAAACCAACTGCTGGGCCAGTTCTGGGGAGGGAGGGGAAGCCCGCAAAGGAAGGACAGCAGGGAGGGGTGCGGGGTGGGGGGGATTTTGGAAGAGGAGAAGGCTTTTCTTGTCCCAAGAGAGAAGGGAGCACTGTCTGAAGCAGTGGCCCAGCTGGGGGTGTGCAGCCTCGAGGTCACCCACTTCAAATGGCCTCTGTGTGTGTCTCTCCCATGGGGCAGACGTGGGGTTCAAAAGCCTTCTCTCTCTGCTATTTGGCCAGCCCAGTTCTCCTCCCCTCTCCCTTCAAAGGACGTCCCGCCCCCCCACTCTGTCCCCTCTTCCTTGGATCTGGTGAGAACTTCCTCCTCTGCTTACTCCCCGCTGCCATGTCTCCCTAGACCCCCAAAGCCACCCCCTTGGCCCCCCCAGGCTTCCTACCCAACACTCTCTCCCCTGGAAGGCTGGCAGTGCTTTCGCCCCACGGAGCCTGCCGTCACAGATGCCAGGCTGTGGCCTCGGCTCAGGTCTCCCTCCAGATGAGCTGCACTGGGTCAGACACTCAGGAATGGAAACGAAGGCGGGTGTGGGGGGGTGCTCAGAGCCCGAGGGAAGGGAGAGCCAGCAGCTGGAGCACACCCCCGAGAGAGAGACACACCCAGGACAAGGGCAGGATCCCGGGCTGGGAAATGAATGGAAAAGAAGGCCTACAAGACGGAAGGGTGTGTGTACAGAGAGGAAGGGTGGTGGCAGGAATTAAGAAAAGAATAGACGAAAAGAATACCGGGGTATAAAAAAAAGGAGAGAGAGAGACCGGCGTCCACAGAGAACTGACCAGTGGGCTTCTAGGAAGTCTGGCTCGGCTGCTCCCTACCTGTTTGTGGTGCCTTTCAGGGGACCCCTTGGCAAGGCAGCTGCGGCTGAGGCGGAGGTAGCCCCCCAGAACCAAGATCTCCTCGGCAGTCGGGTACCGCTTCTTCCCAGCCCCGGGGGCTGCAGCATCAGCTGTGGCTGGGGTGGCTGGAGTGGCAGCGGCTGCAGGGGGCGCAGACCTTCGGGGGTTGACTGTGAAGGTGTGTCCGCTGCGGCGGGGGGCCCCCACCCCTGGCCCTGCCTTCACCCCGTAGAAGAGCCGGCTCATGAGGGGATCCCCAGGGGACTGGGGGGCAGGTGGGGCTGGGGGTGGGGGAGACAGAGGGGCTGCTGGTGGGGGCCGGAGTTCCCCTGCTTCCTCTTCCTGCTGTCTAGAGCCTCCGGTCCCGGCGTCCTCTGGTGGGAGGGGGGAGGGCACTGAGCAGCGGTTCTGCAGGGCGCTCAGAGGCCTGCTCTGAGCCCCCGCCGCCTCCTTCTCCGCCTCCCCTTCTCCAGCTTCCGCACCAAGAGGGCCCAAGTGCTTCTCTGCAGACTCTGGAGGGGCTGGTTTCTGACTCTGAGTCTCTGCATCCCTAGGTGTCCGATCTCGAACCTTCCCAGAATTCAGGGTCCATTTCCAACCTTCCGTCAGCCGCAGGTCCTTCTCGCCATCCTCCACAGGACCGGGCCTCTGTTCTGCGGCCTCCGCTCCTGCAGAGCTGCCGCCTGGAGCCTCCATTGTCAGGGTCTCTGGCGACCCTGAAATCTCCCCTGGGACCATCCCTGGAACTGTCCTCTCTTCTTTTCTCCCACATTCCTCCAAGTGGTCTCTTCTTTCTTCTCCTGAGCTCAGCCTCCACTCTGATGCCTCCGGTACCAAACTCTGTTCCTGGGACTCTCCGGAGTCAGGCCTCCGTTTATAGGCCTCTGTCAGGCCCAGCTTCTGGTGGTCAGAGTCCGCTGGGCTCAGTCTACTTTCCACCACCTCCTTTCTCCTGGGGCTTTGTTCCTGAGGCTCTGCCAGTCTTAGACTCCTCTCTGGAGCTTCTCCGGGGCTCAGCCTCCATTTCCGCACCTCTGACAGCCTGGAGCTCCGGTCTCCAGCCTCTCCTGGGCTCTGCCTCCAGTCTCTAGCCTCCAAAGGCCTGGGGCTTGACTCTCGAGCTCCCCCTATCCCCAGCCTCCTGTCTCTGGCTTCCCTGGGACTGAGTCGCTCTTCTCTAGACTCTCTTTCCTTGGGGCTCTGATCCCGCGTCTCCCCAGGGCTGGATCTCCACTCCCGGGACTCCAAGGGCCCAGGCCGTCTCTCTGCGAGTAGCTCTTCACTCCGCTGCTGCTGCTGCTGACGCTCTTGCCGAATAAAGCGGTTCTGGTGCACTGGCCCAATGGCCTCCAGGAGGACGGCGGACTCATCTGGGTCTGGAGGTCCAGCCTCCGTAGTCCCAGGCGCAGGGCTAGGCTCCCCAGGAGACAGACCAAGCTTGGCCCGGCGACGCTCCAGAAGCCCCCGCTTCCAGGCTGGCATCTGGGACAGCCGTTCCCGCTCTGCCTTCTCCCGGCCACGAACGGCTGCCTCCTCCTGCCGGCGCCGGGCTAGCAGCTGTAGCTTCCAGTCCGGGATGGTGGCCATGGTCGACTTGGGGAGGGTGGGGGAGCGCTGGGGGCAGAGAACAGGAAGGACGGGCTCCAGAAAGGCCCAGGGGGTGAGAATGGGGGTGGGAGGAGAGGAAGTGGAAGGGAGAGGTGGGACTCAGAAGAGGGCAGAGGAGCTGAAAGTGAGGACAGAGAGAAAGAGGGAGAGGAAGGAGGGCAGAAAAGGGGGAAAACTGAAAATGTGAAAAAGGAACTAAGAGCCGGGTAGACGGGGGTGGGGGGGCTTTGAGAGGAAGAGTGGAGATTCAGGGCAAAGAGGTAGGAAAGAGTCAGATTTGTCAGCACAGGTTAAAGGGTATCAGATAGTCCCGAGGATGTGAGAAGACTGAAAAACGAAAGAAGTCGGATTGAGGCAGGAGAGAAAAGAGAGGCTGGGGGTGACCGGCGAACAGGATCCAGGCAAGGTTGCCTCACCGCTACCCAGGAGCGCTGAGAGCGGGAGGAGAGGTCAGGGAAACCCGCCGGAGAGGGGGCAGTGGGACCTGCGGGGGTGTCGGGAAGGTGGGAGGGCGGAGAGTGGACAAGTCCTGGGGAGAAGGGGAAATCGGGGCAGAGGGGTGAGGGAGCTCCGCGGCCGCAGCCCGGCGAATCTCAGCACGGGCCCCGGAGGTCCGGGCTCCCCTTCCAGCTCCGCTCGGGCCACGCCCCTCCGGCCCCCCAGCCCCCACCGCCCGCCCCGCACTCCGCCCCGAGGCGGGTCAGGGGAAATACCCTCCCCCGGGGACTTTCGGAACCCGGGCGTCAGAGCTGCCAGCGCGTTCCCAGAACCCTGGCGTCCACCCCCACCCGGTCACCGTACCACCGCCTGCCTCCCGCACCGGCGGCGCCCCGGGACCAGGGCATGAGCCCCGGGCGTGCCAAGGACCAGCTCCACGCCTCCGGAGCCTGCCAGTCCCGTGCCCGGCTCTCGGCTCTCAGCTCTCAGGGAACCCCGACATAGCCGGCCATCCCCACCCCGCTCTGACCGCACAGACAGGCAATCTCGGCACAAAGAGGAGACAGCCCAAGGTCCGGGCCGGGAACGGGAAAAGGGACGGGAGCGAGGAGACAGCCCTCCCCAAGTCTGAAGCCCCTCCGTCAACTCACTCGCCGCAGGGCTCCTGGGGGAGGGGGTGCGGAGGAGCCTGGTGTCCGGAGAGAGGAAGAGGAGGAGAGAGGGATCGAGGGAGATCCGGAGACAGGCGGGAGGGGAGGGGGGAGGGGAGGAGGGAGGGAAAGAGGGAGCGGGGGAGGAGGAACCGAGACAGAGACCTGGGGGCCGGGCGGGGGGCGGCGACCGCTTTGTCTGAGGACAATGGGGAGAGCGAGGGGGGCGCGGGGCGGGGCCGTACCAGGGGGCGGAGCCTCACCCCCTGCGACCCCGCGTGGGACGGGGCTCCCGGACACCTCTTTTCCCGCCGCAAGCCCTGGCCCTTACGTTGTCTGTCCCCAGGGCCTCACACCCGGCTCCCGCCCGGTAACCCTGGATAACCCAGGTGTCCAGACCCCCCGCCCCCAGCTCGCCGACCCAGGGCGGCGGCCCGTGACTCAGGCCCCTCGAGGGACTTGGGGAGGAAGCAGCAGCTGCTCCGAGCCGGGCCCGCCCTTCCCATCTCCTGCCGCTCCTCCCCACGCTTTTGCTTTCCCCCGCCAGCCTTTGTTAGTGTGGGGGCCCGGGCGGCCGCAGGGCTGGGGGGGGCCCATGGCAGTGGCGGTGGTGGGGCGTCGGCTGGAGTTGTGCTCGGAAGCCGCAGGATTCGGAAGCTCGCTTCCTTACCCGGACCGCTGTCTCCACTCTTCAGCTTCAACCTGTCTCCTGCGGGGGCCCCCAAGTCTGCAGCGAGGAAATTGGGGGATTTGGAAGAGGGGTGGGTCCTTTGGGAGTGGCCGCCGCCCAGCGGTCGCCAGAGGGCGCGGCGGCGGATGCCCTGACTCGGCTTTGGCTCGCCTGGCCCTTCCAGAATCAGCCCTGCAGCTTGAGAGACACCGGACAGACTGCATGCTACATGCAGAAAAACCAGGCTGAGTTTTATTTTCCTGTAGCGCGAGTTCCTCGGGAGCGCAGGGAGCCCTTAGTCACCTGAATTAAGAGGGGGAGAATCTCGCCCAACCGAGTTCGAGGATGGAGCCTAGGGGCTAGGCTGGCCTGTGCAGCCAGAGAGGCCAGGCAGTGGGGCTGGCCTGCAGCTGCAAGGCGTGGAGCCTGGAGGGGCAGCCTCTATTGTCGAACTTGCAGACCATGGTCCAGCTCCTAGGAGGTGGAGCAAGACGTGGGGAAGAGGGTCCCTGAGGCACAGAGGCCAGTAACACTGCCAGGGCATTGGTCAGGCCAGGCCCTTCTCCTTGTAAGGAGGTTGTAAAGGAAGGGTCAAGCCCTAAACTGTGAGGAGAAAGATAAGTTTTCCACTCCCTCTTCCTGGCTGGTGAGAAGTGGACCTTGGAGTCCAGTGGCTGAAACTCAATTTAGGGTCTAGAGCTGGACCCAAGAAGGAGAGGCCTAAGCAGGGGAAGGGACAGCTCCTTCAGTCCTTGGATTTGGGTCTCTGGTCTGAAGCAGGCAGGGCCTGGATGAGAATGGATTTGGAATTGGAGGGAGAGGAAGTATAGGGCTTGGAACCAGGGTTAGTGTCTCACTCGGCCTCCCCGTCCTGGGGCCGGGAGAGCAGGTGGAGTTTTCTTTGCAGCTGGGCCCGGAGGTAGCGGAGGTCTTGCTGGTCAAGTCCGTGGGCCAGGCCCAGGTAGAGGGTAAGGAGGAGAGCGAGGAGGAGGCGGTCAGTGCCCAGAGTGGGCACCACCCAGAGCACTGTCAGCAGCTCCACACACACGGGGTGGCGCAGGTGAGAGAAGAGTCTCAGAGCTCGGGGAGACTTCAGAGCCAGGGGCTCACCCAGCCCCAGCACGTGGTAGTACACCTGGGAGAGGGAGAACGGCTTAGAGGCAAACTCAAGCCCTTGTCACAACTTAGCTGCCTCTTTCCTCCCCTTCCAGGCACCCTCCTTCTATAACTCAGGTTCGGTCCAGGAACCACCCCTCTGAGACTTGGGTCCCTGACCCTCATCTCAGGCCCCTGAAACTTCCCCTGGTCCAGGAGGGCCATGGTTTCTGGCCTTTGATGGGAGACTATCTTACAAGGGGGGTGAGGGAGTCAAAGGCAAGAGGAAGGTAGAAGAGTCTAGGAGGAGGAGGGACATCCTTGGAAGGGAAAGAGATGTTCTAGAAAGGAGCAGAGGTCTCAGGGAGGGATCTGGGAGCCTCACCTGTTTGAGGCCCATGAGCTCTGCGTAGTCAAAGACGAGAAGGATGCTGAAGATGAGGAGCCAGGAAATGACGTGGAGCACAAAGCAGAGGAGGGGCACCCAGGTGGCCCATGGCTCGGCCTGAGCCTCCCACAACACCGGGCCCCTGGGTACGGGCTCCCAGTACCGCATCACCAGCTGAAGAAGGATGAAGGGGTGGGTATCCGAGCAGCCTACCCTTGAAAGACCTAGACCCAGAGGCTGCCCCCACCCCAGGCTGACCTGCTTTCCCACCTCGACAATGAATATGTTCACCATGGGGAGGGTGCTAGGTGGGGTCCCAAGGATGTAAGGATGACCCACCTCTACTCTGAGAAGTTACAGAATGGATGGGAGTGACCAGATGGGGACACAAAGTAGCCTATGCAAAGCACCCACTAGGAAGACAGATGAGTACCAACTGGGAAGCCTTCTCTTGAAACCTAGGGAGGTGGCTGTGAGGAAAGGATGGGACTGAAGAGGAGTGAACAAGGGGCTCTCAAGCAGGACAACATGAACAAAGTTGCAAAGGTGAGAATGCACATATTGTGCTCTGGGAACGACAAGCAGTACATACTTCTTGATAAAAAGTAGGATTTGTGCTGTGGGGGAATGGAAGCTGAGATTACAGTCCCGAACACCTTCGGTTCTCCTCCTCAACCCACATTTTATCAGAAAACCTAAGGTCCTTGCCTCGCCAACGGACGGCATCTTTCCCACAGACTGTTTCCCTGGGGGACTCAGCTGCCAGGGCTCCATACCTGCAAGGCCAGGGCAGTGCATGCCACGTACAGTGACCTCTGAAGGACCCCAAAGTACCGGGACATCCATGCCTTCACTGTCTCAGTTGCCATGAGGCTGTGCTGCCCCACAAATAGTAGAAGGAGCCCCAGATCCCAAGCCAGAGGGACCAGAATGCTTTGGTCCTGCAAAGCAGCCAGCCAGCCCTGGCGAGCATCTAGCGGGAGTTGGAAAAAGGGACACAAGATGAAGAAGATGGTGGGCAACACTCCTGACACTTATCTCATCTTAGGACTGTTTCCCTTAATGTTTTCAAGAGCCTAATGCTTCCTCTCTAGGCTTTGCCCACCTCACTTTTCTTCTTTGTTTTCTTTTTAGAGCCATA
This sequence comes from Catagonus wagneri, assembly GCA_004024745.2. Taxonomy (NCBI): domain Eukaryota; kingdom Metazoa; phylum Chordata; class Mammalia; order Artiodactyla; family Tayassuidae; genus Catagonus; species Catagonus wagneri. Next base: position 12,785,130 of record PVHT021183524.1, on the reverse strand, counting down.
CCTGTGGCATATGGAAGTTCCTGGGTTAGGGGTAGCACTGGAGCTGCAGCTGCAGACCTGCACCATAGCCACGGCAACACCAGATCTGAGCTACATCTGTAACCCACGCTGCAGCTTACACCACCAGATCCTCAACCCACTGACCAAGGCCAGGGATCGAACTCACACCCACACGGATACTATGTCAAAGTTCCTAACCCACTGAGCCACAACAGGAAATCCCCACCTCATTTTTCTTCCCTCTTCCCCAGGCCTCCTTCAGAGGTAACGGATTCGTGTTGGGTAGTCATGAAACGCACGGCTGCAGAGGCCGCCCACTGTTGGGTTGCCCTTGTTTCAGTTCTCCAAACACGCCTCCTTTATAACACTTTCTTCTCCATAGTCCTCTCTACGAAGCACTTGCCTTGGAATACTCTTTTCATCACCCTTTTCCTCCTCCTCAGCCTCACTCTCCCGCCTCTCCAAACCGCTAATCCCTGGGTTCCTAATTTAGCCCTCTGGTCTCCACTGCAGCGGGTTGGCGGCTTTCACGGTTCAAGTTCCCTCTCCTGGACTTCCCCTGTCATTTGTCTCCAAGCCCCGCCCCCGCTCCCTCGGCTCCGGCTCCACCTCCCTACCCCAGAGCTCGTCCTCCGCCCCTCCCGCTCACCCGGACCACCAGACTCCGGGATCCCTCCAAGAAGTGGCCGAAGGGAGGTAAAGCGCACGAACTCCACTCCGGTGCCAAAGGCCAGGATGAAAGAGGCGAGGGCAGCAGGGACGAGGAGCAGTGCAGGGGCCATGGCGAAAAACAGAGATGGGGAAAGGGGCGGGTTTGGGATTCCCGCGGCCGCAGGCCCCGCCCCGGACCCGCCTCCCGCCTTGGACCTTGCCCAGGAGGGCGGGGCTCCCGCGCAAGGCGCCCGGGCTTCCGGCAGGCGCGCGCAGCTGTACACCACTAGGCTGCAGGATGAATCCCCGGGAGCCTGCGATCTCCGCGTCACAGAAGGGAACATTAGAATCCCAAGTGAGAGATGAAGAGGGCAAGGGCTGTGCAGTCATTCACGTGGCTTGAATCGCAGCTCAGCTAGTTTTAGCATCTAAAATGAAGCCAGTTCCTCTTTTGCAGGATTCTTGCAGAAACATAGCGTTATGAACCTTTTTCTTCAACAAACAGCTTTGATTAGAAAAGAGCCAGACTGACTAGGAACCATGAGATTGCGGGTTCCATTTCTGGCCTCGCTCAGTGGGTTAAGGATCCGGCGTTGCCGTGAGCTGTGGTGTAGGTCGCAGATGTGGCTCAGATCTGGTGTTGCTGTGGCTGTGGTGTAGGCCGGTAGCTACAGCTCCGATTAGACCCCTAGCCTGGGAACCTCCACGTGCCACGGGTGTTGCCCTAAAAAAAGACCAAAAAAGAAAAAAAAAGAAGAGCCGGAGTGAGAGGTTACAAAGCCTCAGTTAACACTTTAATAATGAAAGGTGAGAGAACGGAAGACTGTTGACCCAAGCTGAGAACGCAAAGCTCTGAATCACCTGTTACAGCTTGTTAGATGAAAGAGTTACTATTTTACCACAAATTAATGCTTATTCTATAATTTGTTGAGTTGTTGCCTCTCCGTTTGCTAAAGGCAGAGAACTTGTCTGTATCACTGAAAGATTTGTTCTAATAATGCCAAAGGCTATTGCTTTGTAACTATGGGAGCAACAATATGTTAAAATATTTGATAGAAAACTTTATTACAAGAGTTCCCTTCGTGGCTCAGTGGTTAACGAATCTGACTAAGAACCATGAGGTTGTGGGTTCGATCCCTGGCCTTGCTCAGTGGGTTAAGGATCTGGCGTTGCCGTGAGCTGTGGTGAAGATTGCAGACGCGGCTCGGATCCCACGTTGCTGTGGCTGTGGCGTAGGCTGGCAGCTACAGCTCCTGTTAGACCCCTAGCCTGAGAACCTCCATGTGCCGCAGGTGCGGCTCTAGATAAAAGGCAAAAAGACAAAATAAAAAAAAAAAAGAAAACTTTATTACAGTTGTAAACCTTGTAGGTTAATTTTATCCAAGCTGTGACAATCAACTACCTATGACTTTAGCCTTCAACCTCATTAGTTTGACTCCACTAGTCAGAAACCTCTAAGATCTTTTGTCTGAAAGTTTTCCTTATAGACCTGTTTGTAATTCCTACAGACTACCATTTACATCTAAAAATCAAAGTCCAGGGAGTTCCCATTGTGGCTCAGTGGGTTACGAACCTGACTAGTATCCATGAGGATGTGGATTTGACCCCTGGCCTCCATCAGTGGGTTCAGGATCCAGTGCTGCTGTGAGCTATGGTGTAGGTTGCAGACGCGGCTCAGATCCCGAGTTGCTGTGGCTGTGGCTGGCAGCTGCAGATCCACCCCTAGCCTGGGAACCTACAAATGCCATAGGTACGGCCATGAAAAGCAAAATAATAATAATAAAAATAAAAGTTGGGAATTCCCTGATAGTCTAGTGGTTAGGACTGCTTTCATTGCTGCAGCTGGGGTTCAGACACTTGTCTGGGAACTGAGATCCCACATCAAGCTGCTGCATGCTGCTGCCAAAAGTAAAATTAAATAAAAGGTTTTCTCCATCAGCGTTAAAGACTATGTAGCTAAGGACCTAGTCATAGTAGCTATGACCATAGTAGGGTCCTTAGACATCATTAAGCTAATTCTCTCAGCTAATAGAAGAAACATAGGCCTAAAGAGAAGAAGAAAATTTCACAAGGAGTTCCCTTCATGGCTCAGCAGTTAATGAACCAAAGTAGGATCCATGAAGATGCGTGTTTAATCCCTGGCCTCGCTCAGTGGGTTAAGGATCTGGCATTGTCGTGAGTTGTGTTGTAGATCACATCCTCGGCTCAGATCCTGCATTGCTGTGGCTGTGACGTAGGCTGGCAGCTGTAGCTGCGACTTAACTCCTAGCCTGGGAACATCCATATGCCGCCAGGTGGGGCCCTAAAAAAAAAGGAAAAGAAAAAATTTCCCAAGAATTAAGAAGCTGCTAGTCTTGTGGGCTCAGGGATAACAAAATTGCTGGAGAGCATCCCACAGGCTAACTTCATTCTCCTCCCTCCCACTCTCCTCTGAATCAATGCTACTCTGGACTGTACCAGATATCGTATGTTTTCCCTTCTGATTCACTCTCCATCCCGCTTTCTACTCAGGAAGTTGTCCTCAATTGACTACATCAATGAAAATCAAAGCATCTGAGGGAAGCTGCTCTATGTAACTGTTCCCTCCTTTCAACTTTTTGGGTTTAGAGGTGATCACAATAGAGCTGTGGATACTGGGGTATTTCACTATTCTTTGTGATTTCTCTTTACTCTTTCTACTTCTAATTTTACTTTATTAAACTCTCCAATTATCCTAAACTGTGCCATTGTTTCCTGTTATGATCCTGATACCTTTATTACACAATGTGCAAGTCACAGGATTCATGGTGTTAGAAAAGATCTTTATTCTCTAGAAATTTAAATGGGAGCAGTCCCATTAGATACAGCAGGTGCTGTAAGGCATCTAAGGGACCTCAAGGACACAGTTTTACACAGCACAGGGCTTTGAGCTGTACAAGGAAACTAATATTTATTTGGGTCCTACAGCGTGGCACACCCACAATGGCTGTACTTAATACACATTGTGAGATTAGGCACTGGGACTTCCCTGGTGGCACAGCAGGTTAAGGATCTGGCATTGTCACTGCTGTGACTCGGGTTGCCTCAGAACTCCCAGTGCTGTGGGGGTGATGGGGGAGCCAGCACAGCGTTTGGCGAAGCTCATGCTATTTCTACTACACTGAAATTTTCCAAACTTAAATATAACTTACCTGCAGTAAAGTGCACAAAACTAATCAGCATTTTTTTATCTTTTTTTTTTTTTTTGGCCTTTTCTATGGCTGCACTTGCGGCATATGGAGGTTCCCAGGCTACAGGTCTAATTAGAGCTGTAGCCGCCGGTCTACACCACAGCCACAGCAACATGGGGATCCCAGTCGCGTCTGCAACCTACACCACAGCTCACAGCAATGCCGGATCCTTAACCCACTGAGCAAGGCCAGGGATCAAATCCGCAACCTCATGGTTCCTAGTCGGATTTGTTAACCACTGCGCCAAGATGGGAACTCCTAATCAGCATTTTTTAAAAAACTGAAATTTATATACCATCACATAACCATTTTAAAGATAACAGTCCAGGAGTTCCCAACTAGTTAGTGAACCCAACTAGCATCCATGAGGATTCGATCCCTGGCCTCGCTGAGTGGGTTAAGGATCTGGCGTTGCTATGAACTTTGGTGTAGGTTGCAGACGTGGATTGGATCCTGCGCTGCTGTGGCTTGTGGCGTAGGCTGGCAGCTACAGCTCCGATTCGACCCCTAGCCTGGGAACCTCCATATGCCACGAGGGCGGCCCTAAAAAGCAAAAAATAAAGTTTACAAAATAAAACTGCACTACACCATAAGGCACAGAGTGAATATTTATTTATCAGAGATGTTAAGCCTAAGTTCTAATTTTATAAATCCTGGAAAAGCTGGCCAAAAAAAAAAGAAAGAAAAAAGCAGAGATTTACTCAGCTTCAAAGTTAAAGATGGAGCAAGGAGAAGGAAAATATATTTTAGTAGTGTTCCATAACTCCACACTCCAATTTACTCGTGTCAAGCATCCCTTCAAGTTCCTGACACTAACATTGTTTCCACTACCTTTTGCAGGATAAGTAAGAATTCCAGAAAGAAAAAGAGAAATAAATGGCTGCCAAACAGGAGGCAGGACACTGCATGCCAGAGAGCAAAAAGGACATCAGTTCAGCTAAATATGAGCAGCTACTTAAGCTATGAGAGCATGGGACTGGCCAACTTAAAATGGCCACTGAGGAAAATCTATGGCTCCCAATCTCCTTATCTTTTCCCCACAGACCTTTTCGGCCCCTCCCATGTTCCAAGACAAATCAGATCAGGACACCCCAATCCTTTCTAAAGCCCTAAGTTCTTCTTCTAAATACTTTCTAACCCCTTATTTATTGGTCTGGGAGGGGAAAGGGTCCTGGGGTGGGGTTTTCAGGCAGATGACATTTCCAAAGTAGAGAGGACAAAGGCCTCTGGCTTGGCCTCCTGCTTCAGGACTCCCGTCAGCAGGAATTCAGGTGAGAGGACAGGCAGCCCAAGCCGAAATGGAATGGAGCATCGAGGGAAGTCCTGGGAGCATGTGATCACAACTCTCTGAGGCTGGAGAAAGACAGGGCGAAAACAGACAGGGCTGAGAAAGGATCCTAGAAACAGGTTCGGGACCCACCAATCAGTCTTAGCAGCACTAAAATAGTACCTCCTGATGAGAAGCCATATCACACACACACTGTCTATGAGGAACTCTTGCCCCCAAAGTTGAATGAATTAGTTCAAGCTTTTATTTATTTTTATTTTTAATTTATTATTATCTTGTTTTGTCTTTTTAGGGCTGCACCCACGGCATATAGAGGTTCCCAGGCTAGGGGTTAAGGCAGAGCTGCAGCCACTGGCCTTACCACAGCCACAGCAACTCAGGATCCAGACTGAGTCTGCAACCTACATCACAGCCCACAGCAATGCCATATCCTTAACCCACTGAGCGAGGCCAAGAATCGAACCTGCTTCCTCATGGATGCTAGTCAGATTCGTTTCTGCTGCACCACGACTGGAACTCTTGTTCAAGCTTTCAAAGTTGACTGTAATTTACAGGAAACATAGAAGATAAGAGAACAAGTGATGAAATAGGAGAGCAAAGAGAAAAATCCAGACTGTGGAACATTCTAAAGGACATCTGACCTAGTTTCTGCAGCAAGTCAATGGCAGAAAAAAGGCTGGGTGGTTGGAGGGGATGCTTTAGAGGAAAAGTGAATTAAGAGACACAACAATTGTGGCAATATGGGGACCTTGTTTGAGTTCTGATTTGAAAGATAAAAAGAGGAGTTCCCATCGTGGCACAGTGGAAATGAATCCAACTAGGAACCATGAGGTTGTGGTTACAATCCCTGGCCTCACTCAGTGGGTTAAGGATCCAGCTTGCCATGAGCTGTGGTGTAGGTCACAGACGCGCCTTAGATCTGGTGCAGCGTTGCTGTGGTTGTGGTGTAGGCTGGCAACTGTAGCTCCAATTAGACCCTAGCCTGGGAACCTCCATGTGCCCTGGGTGCACCCTTGAAAAACAAAACAAAACAAAAAAAGAAATCTAAAAATACATTTTCAGACAATTGGAGAAATTTGATGAATGGAGTATGACAAAGTAACCAAGAAACAACTGTTAATTTTGTTAATGGCGTTGTGATTATGTAAGAAAATGTACACTTAAGATTTCCCTTCTGACGCAGCGGGATAAGGATCTGGCATTGCCACTATAGCAGCTTGGGTCACTGCTGTGGGGCGGGTTCAATCCCTGGCCCAGGAATTTCCATATGCCATGGGGCGTGGCCAAAAAAAAAAAGAAAAAGTTTTCTTTTCTGTTACTGTTTATTACAGGATATTGAATATAGTTCCCTGTGCCAGACACTAGGACCTCGCTGCCTATCCATTCCACACATAACTGCATCCGAACTCCCAATCCAACCCTCTCCCTCCCCTCCAGCAACCACAAGTCCATTCTCTATGTCTGTGAGTCTGTTTCTGTTGCGTAGATAAGTTCATCTGTGTCATAAGATTCCACAGGAAAATGTATATGCTTCTTAGAGGTGTATTTAAAATATACATTCTAGGAGTTCCCGTCGTGGCTCAGCAGAAACAAATCCGACTAGAAACCATGTGGTTGCAGGTTCGATCCCTGGCCTCGCTCAGTGGGTTAATGATCCGACATTGCCATGAGCTGTGGTGTAGGTTGCAGAAGTGGCTCAGATCCTGCATTGCTGTGGCTGTGGCTGTGGCTGTAGCTCCGATTAGACCCCTAGCCTGGGAACCTCCACATGCTGTGGGTGTGGCCCTAAAATGACAAAAAAGACAAAAAAAAAAAAAAATATATATATATATACACACACATTCTATAGAGGAAATAATATGATATTTGCATTTTCCTTTAAAACACTTCAGCAAAAAAAATGAAAGAAGGGAGTTCCTTTCATGGCTCAGCAGTTAACGAACCTGACTAGGATCCACAAGGATGCAGGTTCAATCCCTGGCCTTGCTCAGTGGGTTAAGGATCTAGAGTTGCTGTGAGCTGTGGTGTAGGTCGCAGACGTGACTCGGATCCTGCATTGCTGTGGCTGTGGAATAGGCCAACAGCTGTATCTTCGATTCGACCCCTAGCCTGGGAACTTACAGATGCCGCAGGTGTGGCCCTAAAAAAAAAGAAGAAGAAGAAGAAGAAGAAAAAAAAAAGGAAAAAAGAAAATGAAAAGTAAAGAAGAGCAAATGCAGAAAAACTGAAATTAACCTATTGAATCTGAGTGGTACTGGCCTTATTCCCTCTCCCTTTGTGTATATTTGAAAAAACTGTCAATACAAAGTCGAAATAAGTCCATTTGGTATCAGTGGACCTCTTCCTTCTTTTCTATCCCTTTCTGTACATCGGTCTTCCCCAGCCTCTCACTCCTCCGTGTCCCCGTCTGTACCTCCGTCTTCCCTCCAACTTGTCCCGATTCCATTCACCTCACCGGATCCTGAATGCACTGCCCTACCTTATAGGACCGGGGCATGCTTGGTAGGACGGTGCCCCCGCAGCAGCTGATGATCTCTCCCATCTGAGGGGGTGGTGGCTGGACTCCTGGGGTCACGTGAATCTCATAGCCCTAAGAGGAAGAGAATGGCGGAGACAGTGGATAAGGTGCTGAGAGGCTGGAGACCACCGGCAAAAGGCTGAAGCGCAGGGCAGAGGAGAGCCTCTCACCTCCAGCAGCTTTCTCTCCCGAGCCCGGCTCAGGGCCTCCCGGAGGCTGAAACCAAAGTTCTTCTCCTGCTCAGGATCAGTCACCACATACTCATCCGGGGGCAAGAAGCAACCTGCCTTGCGGGACTAAGGATGGTAAGAGTCAGCATCAGTGCTCAGCCCAGCCCCTCGCCCAGCTCTTCTGTCAGCATCTACAGGGCGCTCGTGGAATTTTTTTTTTTCCTTTTTTTAGAGCCACACCCTCAGCATATGGAGGTTCCCAGGCTAGGGGTCAAATGGGAGCTGCAGCTGTCAGCCTGTGCCACAGCCACAGGAACCTGGGATCTGAGTCGCATCTGTGACCTACTCCATAGCTCATGGCAACGCCGGGTCCTTAACCCACTGAGCGAGGCCAAGGATCGAACCTGCATCCTCACGGATACCAGTGAGATTTGTTTCCGCTGAGCCACGATGGTAACTCTGGCCCCACAGCTTTCTAGAGCTCATGTGATCAGCCTCCTCTGGTCACTATCTCCGTGGGTCTGTCACCATCTCCTCGGCTCTTACCTGATGCAGCCAGTCCAGGGAGAGGATGGGGATGCCCCGTCCCAGCGCACACAGGAACTTGACCGTCCGGCGGATCCGATCGGTCACCAGGTGGGACGCCTCGGCCACTGAGTTGGCCAGACTGCCCCCCAGGGCCAGCACTGCCCGCTCTCCACGAGCATCCACCACGCCTGTGAAGAGCACCTGGGAAGGGGGTTTGCCTGAGCTGGTCACACCAACCAGTGCCCCTGGCACCCGTCTCCCAAATCCCTCAGGATCTCCCCGTCCCCCCACATCTCCGTCTCCCGTGAAGCCCCAGGGCCCTTCTCTCCTACTCTGGGGGCCGCAGGCTCTTGCGCAGGTTTGGTCCGGCGCAGGCTGCGGCTCAGTATTCCCTGGGGCTCCTCCTCCGTCTGGTCTCTCTTTCTCTTGCCTGGTCCTGGAATCACTACCTCCTGGGATTGAGAGAGAACTTGCTGGGAGTTTCTGAGCCCCCAAGTCCTTTCCCAACTTCGTGGCCCAGCCCTCTCCTCACCTCTTCTCTCCCAGGTCTTGCTGCGGCATTTTCTTCTTCCTTGAGGCTCCCTGTCTTAGGGGGCATTTCCCCTCTTTGGAGCCGTTTTGGAAGTGGGGGTGAATCCGTGGGAGCTAAGGGCCTTTTGCGCTTTTGAGAGGCCTTAGGCTGGGGCTCTAGGGTGATGCCAGGTCTACCCTCTGCCTCCACCTCTGGGATCTGGGGAGCATGAGCGGGTGCCTCAGGAAGCTGGGTGACGGTAGGCTCAGGAGTGGCGCTAAGGGACTGGGTCCTTGAGGACTGGGAGTTAGATGCAGGGGGAACGGAGCAGGGGTCAGGAACAACGTGAGCTGTGAGAGACCCCTGCTTCCTAGTGGCCCGAGGCCTCCTGCTGCAACTGGCTTGAGGGATGGGCTCAGGGGGAACAGACTGTTCTGTGGGGACAGGACACTGGAGTTGGGGAGAGGTAGGAAGTGGTGCAGCGCTTACTGTAGAAGACCTGAGTGTCCTGTTCTGACCACCCACGGCTACGACCTTGGGGATGACAGGCTGGTCTACGGAGGAGGGAGATTCAAGGTCAGGGGCTGTGGGTTCAGCTGCTTGGGATGTCTTGGCAGAAGACCTGTGTGTCCTGCCCCGAGTGGCCTGAGACGTGGGACTGGGGGTGACAGGCTGAGCAGTGGAGGCGGAAGGCTGGAGTTCAGGGGTCTTGGCAGAAGACCTACATGCCCTGCCCCGAGATGTGGGTTTGGGGGTGACAGGCTGGTCTGTGGAGGCAGAAGGCTGGGGCTCAGGGTCTGCAGAGACTATTGGTTCAGGGGTTTTGACAGAGGACCTATGTGCCCTGCCACGAGCTGCCCGAGATGTGGGTTTGGCGGTGACAGGCTGGTCTGCGGGGGTGGAGGGCTGGGGCTCAGGGGCTGTAGGGACATTTGATTTAGGGGTCTTGACAGAGGACCTACGTGCCCTGCCCCGAGTGGCCACAGATGTGAGCTCAGGGGTGACAGACTGGCCTGTGGAGGCAGAAGGCTGAGGCTCGGGGGCTATGGGGCTGTTTGGTTCAGGGGTCTTAACAGAGGACCTATGTGTCCTGCCCCGAGTGGCCTGCGATGTGGGTTTGGGGGTGACAGGCTCGTCTGTGCGGGTGGATGGCTGGTGCTCAGAGGCTGTGGGGACGTTTGGTTCAGGGGTCTTGACAGAGGACCTATGTGCCTGACCCCGAGTGGCCCGAGATGTGGGTTTTGGGGTGACAGGCTGGTCTGCGGGGGTGGAGGGCTGGTGCTCAGCGGCTGTGGGGACAACTGGTTCGGGAGTCCTCACAGAGGACCTATGTGCACGACCCTGAGTGGCCCGAGACGTGGGTTTGGGGGTGACGGGCTGGTCTGTAGGGGTGGAGGGCTGGTGCTCATGGGCTGTGGGGACGTTTGGTTCAGGGGGCTTGACAGAGGACCTATGTGCCCGGCCCCGAGTGGCCCGAGACGTGGGCTTGGGGGTGACAGACTCATCTGTAGAAGTGGAAAGCTGGGGCTCAGGGGCTGAGAGGACAACTGGTTCCGGAGTCCTGACAGATGCCCTATGTGTCCGGCCGCGAGTGGCCCGAGATAAGGGCTCAGGGACAACAGGCTGGTCTGTGGGGGTGGAAGCCTGGAGCTCAGGGGCTGTGGGGACGTTTGATTTGGGGGTCTTGGCAGAGGACCTACGTGTCCTGCCCAGAGTGGCCCGAAGTGTGGGCTTGGGGACAACAGGCAGGTCTGTGGAAGTGGAGGACTGCGGTTCAGGGGCTGTGGAGACAACTGGCATGGGGGTCACTTCAAAGGACCTATGTGTCCTGCCCCGAGTGGCCCGAGATGTGGGCTCAGGGCTGCCGGCTTGGTCTGTGGGGGGCGTAGGGTGGGCCTCAAGGAGTACAGGAGAAACTGGAGGGGACCCCTGGGGCCTGACTTTGGGTTTTGGGTGGAGGGGGTCCAGCTCTGAGGAAGAGCGAGACTCTGGAGACTCCTGACTCTCCTGTGGCCTGGTCCCGGGAGTGGACTGTTCCGGGGGAGGGGGAGAGGGAGACAGGCGGGACTGAGGAGCAGGACGTTTTTGGCTCTGAGAGAGGAGTGGGTTCTGGAGTGGGGCTGACGCTTCAGGTACTTCAGGAGGCAGACAAGTGTCTGGGGATTCCTGATCACCCTGGGGAGAAACAGAAGCCAGTGAGGGTGGAAGAGGTGGAGAGAAGACAGACAGGACTTGGCTATTGCTCTGGATACTTGTTCATGGTTAGAATGTGCTCAGGGCACTTCTCTGTCTATCTGTGACCCCTCCTCCATCACTGGGAACCTCCTCTTTCCCAAAGGCCTCTCCCAGTAACGCCAGCAGAGTGTCCTCCGTATACACGTGACGGTCCTAACGAGGATGGCTGGGAGGAACAGGGCAGGGACAGGGAGAAAAGAACTTTTTTCTGAGTCAGATAGAGGGAGTTAGAACTTGGGAAACAGATATGGAAAATAATAGGTGTCAAGGTAAGTGGATAGAAGCCAGCTGAGAAGCAGTGACCATGGAAGAAAAGGGAGACTATGGAGAAAGGAGGAGATGAAAGCATGGTCAGGGAAAGGGGCAGTGGAGGGGATGTTGAGATGACGTGTGGGGTGGGGTGGGGAGGGAGAGAAAGCAGCTCTCACCCCGGAAGCCTTCTCAGCAGGTGGCATCTTGCAATTCAAGTCACCTAGACAGAAGGTAAAGACAAGTAGCTGAGGTCTAAGCAGTCAGTCACTTAGGGGCTGACGTGCAGGCTGGGCACCAGCTCAGGCTTCCTCCAGCATCACTTACCTCTCTGCTGTCTCCTGGGGCTCACTGGGGCTTCCCCTCCTCCTCCTGCCTGGCTCCCAGGAGCTACTGGGGCTGAAACAAGTCCCTGAAGGTCCCCCACTCCCGCTCCAGGCTCTGGTGTCGGACTGGAGACCTGGCCTTCCCGGTCCTGGCTGGTCCCCTCTGCCTCCCCTCTCTGTGGGCCTCCGTCCAGTACCTCTTCGGGCACGTCTGCTTCTAGCCCACCTGCCTCACTCTCTCTCTCTGCTACTGGTTTCTCTGCTTCTCTCTCAAGCATGTCTCTTGCAAGAGTCTGCTTTTCTCTCTCTTTCTCTTGCATTTCCTTGGGTGTCTCAGCGTCTACCTTCAGACTCTCCAGGGCCCCTTCAGTGCCTGTACTTTTCACTGCTGTGTCAGACTCTTGTCTCTGAGTAACTCTAGCTAACACCTGTTCCTCTTCCCGGTCCTGGATCCCCCTGGGTAACTCCTCCTCTCCCATCCCCTCTTCCCTCTCTCCTTCTGATGGCACTTCCTTGGTGCTGCTCTCCAGGGGCCCTCTCTCAGGGATCACCCCCTCTGCTGTTTCTCTCAGTGTACCCATGGCTTTCTCCACAGTCTGCGGCCCTCTGCCTTGACTCCGCAGCGGCTCTGGGCTCTCTGGATGCTCTTGCAGTGCTGTCCTAGGTGGAGAGGGGCAGAAGCCATGGGCCTCCAGAGGGGTGTCAACGGGCTGGGTCTCAGAGGCCTCAGACTCTCTCGGACAGAACGACTGTGTAGCTAAGACCTCCCATGGCTCATCTAAGGCACCTGGAAGCAGAGTCAGAGAGCGGGAGGGAAGGAGAAAGGGAGGGAGAGGGAGAGGGAGGGTTGTTAGTTGAAAAGGCAATAACTTGAGAAAATATTAAGATAAATGCAAGCTGGGAATAAGGAAGACAGTCATAACATTTATGTTTATCTCAAAAAGTAAGACCACATTTTCATATAAAAGCTCTCTTAGGAGCTTCTTGAAAAATGACACTAGACTGGTCATTCTTAATACGGCATCTTTTTCTGATAAGATGGAAGAACATCAGCCAAGTGTCAAAGAATATAAAAGAAATGTGCAGAGGGGGCAAATAAGGACGCCAAGTTAGGGGCACAGAACAGAGAAGAGTTTCTTATACCTGAGGCCTGGAAGCTGCAACAAGAAGGGCCAGGCTCTTGGAGCAGAGCAGACAGGAAGGCCTGGGTGGGCTCATCCTCCATGCTGGGGACTGCTGCACAGGAAGGCATGGCCTGAGCACAGCTCCTCTGCAGAACTCCAGGGTCCCATTCCCAATCTCCCGCCCTGCCAGCTTTCACACCCTGCAAAGACCACCAGTCTAACCTCCTGGCTCCTGCTTACACCAGCACCCACGCAACATAGATACTCTTACCTTCCAGGCTCTGATTCTCTTTCTCCACAAAGCACTGGGTGGCCTCTAGGTCCAGATCTTCAGAATCTGCTGGGGAGGAATACAAGATAGATAACTGAAAGGAGCTCCCTGGCGGCTCAGCAGGTTAAGGATCTGGTGTTGTCATTAGTGTGGCTCAGGTCTCTGCTGTGGGGAGGGTTCAACCCCTGGCTGGGGAACCTCTGCATGCCACGGGTGTGGCCAGAAAAGAAAAATCATAGCTGACCACTAACTCCTTACTTTTTTCTACTACTCTCTCCCCAGTCCCAAACCCACGCAATACATTGAATCTCTCTGTCTCCCCCCAAAATTCTTACAGTGAAACCTAATTCCCAGTATGAGATATTAGGAGGCGGGGGCCTCTGGGAGGTAATTAGGTCACGAGGGTGGAGCTGAGTGAATGGGATTAGAGCCCTTACAAAATACACCCCAGGAGCTCCTGTGTGGCTCAGTGGGTTAGGTATCTGGCATTGTCACTGCAGTGGCTTGGGTTGCTGCTGTGGCTCAGGTTTGATCCCCGGCCCATGAACTTCTGCATGCCGAGGGTACCACCAAAAAAAGAAAGAAAGAAAGAAAGAAAGAAAGAAAGAAAGAGACCCCAGAGAGCTCCCTTGGACCCTTTTGCTGTGTGAGAAGATGGCTGCCTATGAACAACAAAGCAGGGCCTCGTGAGACACTGAATCTGCGCGTGACTTGATCTCGGACTTCTCAGCAAACCGTGAGAAATAAACTGTTGTTTATAAGCTGTCTGGTCCAGAGTATTTTGTTACAGCAGCTCAATGGACCAAGATGCCCTTTAAGCACTTTTTAGGGGTGAAGGGAGGAAGGAAAGCCAGCACTGACCATCAAGGTTGTCCCCAGAGTCTGTGGTCCTGTCCATGTGTAGTTCCCTCTCCCTCTCCGTGAGGGCCTGGGTTCCCTCTCCCTGTGTCTGCGTGGCGTCCCCTGGAGCGCCTGTGTCCACCACCACGTCTGCTGGGTTCTCTCTTGAGACAGGGGGAAGGTCCCGCTCCACCTGTGCTCTGGGTGACACACTCTGGGCACCGGCCCCAAGAGCTCCGTCCTGTTCAAGAACGGCTGCTGTCCCTTCTGTCCCAGCGTCCCCTTCTGCCAGAAGCTGGCTCCTTCTTACGTCTGCTACTGCTGAGGCTGCTAAGGACGCGTTCTTCTCCGCATCTGGTTCACGGCCCCCGGCTGGAGGAGGCCGGCCTTCCGCGGGATGCACCACAGGCAGCTTTGCTGGGTCCCCTTCTGCCTCCCCTTCTGTTTGAGGCGTCCACGCCATGGGCACCTGATGCTTCTCTGGAAGTGGAACAGCTGGCCTTGGTGGGGCCTCCTCCTCCTCCACTTGGGTGACGATGTCCACTGTGGCAGAGGCGTGGCTTCTCCCTGGGTGGACCCCAGGTGAGCTCTCATCTTCCTCCGCCTTTACGTCACCGCCCCCAATAAGAGGCTGGCTCTTTTCTGAATGGGCCTTGTCTGCAGGATCCTTGGAAAGAGTTCCTCTCTTTTCCAGTGGAAGCCGCTCTTCTTCCTTGTCTGTGTCACTGTCTCTCCCAGCAGAGGCCTGGCTGCGATCCGGAAGGGCCACAGGTTGGGCCCTGAGGTCTCCTGCGCCTGCATTTCTGTTCCAGGGAACAGCGTGGCTCTCTCTCAGACGTGCCAGAGTGAGTGCCGCTGAGACTTCTTCCTCGTCATCCGTATTGCTGTCGGTCATCACGGAGGCTCGGCTGCTGTCCAGAGGGACTGTCCGGGGGGCCTCCCCCTCCTCTATATCTGTATCACTACCAGCTGGGCTCTCCTGCCCACGAGCCACGCCGGGTGCCTGGGGACTCTCTGTACCAGCTTCATGGAAGATTTGCCTCTTTTTCATGGGAACCACCGCTGGGGTGGCAGGGATCCTCTCTTCTTCCACATCAGTGTCACTGTCTATGAAGCCACAAGGCTGGGCCCTTTCTGAATGGACTCCAGCTGGCTTTCCTGGAAGCCCGCTCCCATCATCCATGTCTGTGTCACTGTCCTCCCCAGCAGGCTGGCTCTTCTCTGAAACCACCCCATTGCTGGCAGCCCTCTCAACTTTTGTGTCCTTGTTCTCCTTCACTGAACACTGGTCCTTTACGAGCTGGATTTCAGTTGTGACAAGTTTAGGCCGTTCTGTCTCTGTAGCTGAGGGAGCCTCCCCTACTCCTGGTTGCTGACTTTCTTCCTCATCTGTGTCACTGTTCAAGTTGAAGGCAAAAGGTGGTCCAGGGCCATCTGGGGTGGGGGAAGGCCCCTCTTCATCGCTGTGAAAGGAGGAGAAGAGAGAGAGTCTATAGAATCTATTTCCCCAGAAGGGAAACCCCACTCAACCGGGAGCTCCTTGAGGGCAGACATGAGGAGGTATCTGTTTTTCTTTTCTTTTTTTTCAGGCCACACCAGCACCAGGAAGTTCCTGGACTAGGGGTTGAACTGGAGCTGCAGCTGCCAGCCTCTACCACAGCCACAGCAACGCTGGATCCTTAACCCACTGAGGGAGGTCAGGGATTGAACCCACATCCTCATGGACATTGTGTCAGGTTCCTAACCTGCTGAGCCACAACAGGAGCTCCAGTATTTGCTTTCCTGTCTCCAGCCATTAGTTCTCCACTTGGCACATCAGAGGTGATCAATAAAAATTCAGTTGAGTGAGGAGTTCCTGTTATGGCTCAGCTGGTTAAGAATCCAACTAGAATCCATGAGGACGTGGTTTTGATTCCTGGCCTTGCTCAGTGGGTTAAGAATCCAGGGTTGCTGTGAGCTGTGGTATAGGGCGCAGACGTGGCTTGGATCCAGCGTTGCTGTGGTGTCAGCGTTGCTGTGGTGTATGCCGGTAGCCACAGCTCCAATTCAGCCCCTAGCCTGGGACGCTCCATACGCGGCAAGTACAGCCCTAAAAAAAAACAAAAAAAAACTGAGCGGGATGAAAGAATATGAGTAGTCCCCCAGCTCTGACCTCCATGAGCTCTCTTGGATCCTCCAGCCCCTGGTTCCACATCTTTTTTTTTTTAAGGGCCACACATGCAGCATATGGAAGTTCCCAACCTAGGCGTTGAATCAGAGTTGCAGCCACCGGGCTATGCCACAGCCACACGGGATTCAAGCTGCATCTGCAACCTATACCACAGCTAACGGCAACGATGGATCCTTAACTCACTGAGTGAGGCCAGGGATCGAACCAGCATCCTCATGGATTCTAGTTGGGTTTGTTTCCACTGAAACACAGTGGGAACTCCTGGTTCCTCCTCCTTTGGAAGACTCCATTGTCTGGCCCCTGGCACTCACCTCTCTGGAATTACTGTTGTCAAAGAGGTCCTTGGTCCTTTCACCACACACCTTTCAGAAAGAGAATCTGTCAGGAGTAGAAAGGAGTGAGTTGACGGTTTTATAGCCACCGTCCCCATCTCCTCACCCGCCCTCCCAATACACAGACTTACCTACTTCCTCCTCTGAGTCCTCAGCCAACAGAAGCCTGTGCGGTTGAGTTCCTCCCTGTCCCCTGGGTGTCTCCTCTACAGCTAGAGGACCCCGAGAGACCAAGGGCAGGGGGACATCCAAGCGATGGTACTGGCAGGGTAAGTCAGCAAAGAGAATCAACTCGTGGTTCCTCAAACGATGACTCACCCCAGGGCCCAGGACCTTGGGAGGCCTCAGGATCTGAGTGCCATTGAGGCTCCCACAGTCGCGGAGGACAGGCGCCTTGTTCCAGGCCAAGATTTCAATCACTGCATGTTGTTTGGAGATGGATGAAAAGGGCAGGGCCACAGAGCAATCAGGCATTCGGCCCACCACATTCTTCCCAAGGTAGAGTGGGAAATCTAAGAATCAGAGAGGGAGAGAGGTTCCAAGGCCAGAGCCCTGACCTGCTTTTAGGAAAACGTTCCTGCTAAGTCCCCCACTGCTCACTCAAGGCCCCCACGTGCATTAGGAAAATAAGAGATACCTAAGATAACTAGGTAATAAAGAATACATGCAATGCCTTATTCGTAGTCAACACCTCATCCACCTACACTGAATTTTTTTTTTTTTCCTAATGGTCGTACCTGCAGCATATGGAAGTTCCCAGGCCAGGGACTGAATTCTAGCAGCGACTGCAACCTATGCCATAGGTGTGGCAATGCTGGATCCTTTAACCCAATGTGCCATGGCCAGTGATCAAACCTGCATCTCTGCAGTGACCTCAAGCTGCTAGAGTCAGGGTACTTTTTTTTTTTTAAGGACCATACCCACGGCATGTGGAGGTTCCCAGGCTTGGGGCTGAATCTGAACTACAGCTGCCAGCCACAGCCACACAGGATCCAAGCTGCATATGTGACCTACACCACAGCTCACAGCAACACCAGATCTCTAACCCACTGAGCAAGGCCAGGGATCGAACCCACAACCTCATGGTTACTAGTCGGACTTGTTTCTGCTGCACCACAACGGGAACTCCTAGAGTCAGAATCTTAACCCATTGTGTCACAGCAGGAACTCCTGGGTTATTTTTTATTATGACAAAATATACATAAAACTTACAATTTAGCCACTTTTAAGTATACAGTTCAGTGACATTAAGTACATTCACACTGTTGTGCAAAACCTCATCACTATCCATCTCAAGACCTCACTGGATTTTCACTGAAATCCCACCAAAGTAAAATCACCCCCATGGAGTCCAGGGCACTTGCATAGAGCAATCAGTTCAATCAGTCCTCTCTTCTCCATTCCCAGGAAAACATTTTTTCAGATCTTGACACATAGAGAAGCATGCAACCCTCCACCTTCCTCCCCACAGAAGTAAGAGGCCTATATCAGTACTTTAGCACCGAATACCTTTTTGTGGTCCATAGGAACTACTGAAGATACGCAGTTGCCCAATGGGCTCCAAGTTACGCCCCAAAGGTTCACTGGGTCCCTCTTCAGCCTCCTCTTCTTCTTCAGCCTCCCAGTTAATAACCTGGGTGTCCTCCATGATCTGAGAAAAAAACACATTATTATCGCCTCTGTCAATCAATGGTTCACACCTGCAACCTCAAAGAGAAGACTGCTAACTGGGATAAACCTGGAAGTTATGGATGCTGATACTTCCCTTTCTGCTGATCATTCTGCTGTTATCCTTCTGAATCATTTAAGAAATATCTTTGACCACGACACAGAATAAGAAATAAATATTATAAGGCACAAAGTACACAAATATATACATAAACACTTGCTTATTTACAAATGTTTTGAGAAACAATACTTAGCCTTAAGAAATACAACACACTAATAGCTTTTGTTCTATTTTTTTCTGTTCTCTACTTTTTAAATGCTGACTTGCAATCCACTAAATTGACTTCATTATCCACTGCTGGGTTGCAACCTAGTCTGAAATACACCATTTTGGAGTTCCCGTTGTGGCTCAGCAGGTGACACAAACCTGACTAGTATCCATGAGGATGTGGGTTCAATCCCTGGCCTCGCTCAGTGGGTTAAGGATCCGGTGTGGCTGTGAGCTCTGGTATAGGCTGCAGACAAGGCTCGGAACCAGAGTTACAGTGGCTGTGGCGCAGGCCAGCAGCTGCAGCTCCAAATCAACCCCTAGCTGGGGACCTTCCATATGCTGTAGGTGTGGCCCTAAAAAAGAGAAACACCATTTTAAAGGGAACTGACTTTTGCCAATCATCAACTACGTATCGGGCTTGGCAGCCATGAGGCAGGTGTTTAGGAAACTAAGGCTAAAAATATTAAATCATTTGCTCAGGATAACATAGCAGGTAAGTGGAAAGGGTAGGAATGAATGCGCTTCTGGCTGCAAAGGCCATGCTTTTTATACTTTACTAGATCATCTTAGTGTGATCTGACTAAACTGAAAAGAATAACCGCCATTAGATAGAGAAGCTTGCTAGATGTCAAACATTGTTCTAATTACTTTATATTGACTTAATCATCACAAGAATCCTGTAAAGTATTATTTTCTATTTCTCAGATAAGAAACTGTAATACAGATGGATTAAGGAATTTGTCCAAGTTCACCCAGATAGTCTCACCTCTGTTTAACATTCTTTGATGGTTTCCCAAGCCCACAGGATAAAATAAAATCTAAACTCCTTAGTGAGACCCTCCTCGATTAGAACCTCAAATCCTGAAATGTATGCCCCACCCCTACCTCGCCCAAGCCTATGGTTCAGCTACATGGACCTTTGCCCCAATCAATCAACACACTGTTCCTATTGTCTCTCACAATCTGCAGGTTTAGCTAGCACCTTAGCCCTTTGCTCCTAGTTTTCTGGTCCAGCTCCTATCCATCCATTACCATTTAGTTCAAACGTCACTTCCTTAGCAAAGCCTTGCCTAGGGTCTTCTCAGTTTTCTGGTGTTCCCCATGTAAACGGTTTCACGGTGGTCTGTGAACTTGTACTTATTCTAACAGCTCTTACCATAGGGTAACCATTACTTTCCTTTTCTGCCTACCACCACCCTCTCCTAGAGAACTGTGTCTTTTCCCTAAGGGTCCATCATGTTCCTTTTTTTTTCTTTTTTCTTTTGTCTTTTTAGGGCCACACCTGTGGCATATGGAGGTTCCCAGGCTAGGGGTTTAATCCGAGCTACAGCCACCAGCCTACACCACAGCCACAGCAACGCAGGATCCAAGCCCAGTCTGTGACCTACACCATAGCTCACGTCAATGCCGGATCCTTAATCCACTGAACAAGGCCAGGAATCGAACCCGCAACTTCATGGTTCTTAGTCGGATTCGTTTCCCCTGCAGCAGGACAGGAACTTCCTCATTCAACAGTAGTTATTGCACACCTGATACCACTAGACTGTAATCGGGATACGTTAATGAATCAAATGTAAAGTTAATCCTGCCCCCCTGATGAAAGAACAAATGAGATAAAAACTCAAAATCGTATGGATGGAATTCACTTAGAAAGATGTTACTCTTAAAAGGAAACCGTTGACAAGTAGGGGAAGTAGGACGCTTCCATGCTAATAGTGTTAACTCCGTTTTTATGAGTGGCGAACTCAGCTGGATCCAAACCAATGGGCCACCATCTTTGATCACCATCCCAAGGGTTCCCTACTAGTCCAACGTCTTCCTGTCTCATCATACCTAAACTCAGGGAGGGGCGTCAAGTAAGAATAAGTACTGTAATCCAAAAAGTAAATTTCCAAGTATCCTCCGCCCTGTCGTACACAAGGCACGCCCCTCCCGCCCTCCGGGAGAACCAAGATGGCACCCGAGGAGCCGTAGGCGAGGGCCCCCAGAACTCACCTAGTTTGAGTCCCCGCGCGCGCCACCAGTAACGGCCGCGACCCGGGTGGCGCGAGTGCCCGAGCGGGGAGGTGTCCGGTTCTCTGATTGGCTTCTGCCGCTGTCTTTCATAGCCCTGCAGCGCACCGACAGACCAAGCAGCCAACGCCGAGGGACGCCCAAAGCCCCGCCTCGTCCCCGCCCCCTTATAGCTCAAAGGGGAGGCTCCTCCGGAGGGGCTGAGATCTGTTGGGCGAGGCGGTAATCCGGGGCCGCCAAGGCGCACAGAATAGCGCACCTCGATTGGGCAGCTCTAAGGAACAACCCACTGCCGCTTCACCACCCACCGCCCACTTCCCGCGCTGATTTCCGAATCGCGACCACAGAGTCTGGCTGCCAGCGGCGGATAGAGGGGCTTACCATAGTCGTCATCCCATGAATCTAGTGCGGCCAGAGCGACCTTCCTCGGTCCTCCCAGACATGGTGTCCGCTGACTCATGAGAAATGAAAATGGGTTGCGGGTTGCAGTCGTGGCTGAAGGCTGCAGCTTGGAGAGTAGACCGTAGGCGTGGCGCTTGAGGAGTCGTTGCAATGGAAGTTCATTTCCTTTTGATTTAGTTCGTCTAGAAGTCATATCATTTCCTCCGTGAGAATTCGTTTCTGATGGACATTTTGAGGTCATTTTCTTAAAGTAAAGATCCCTAGTTTTGTTAACCATCTTAAAAGCTTCCGAGGTTTTTGGAGGGTCGAAGGATGATAAAGTCATTTGTTTCATTAAATTTCATACTAAGAAAAGAATTGTAACAAGTTGACAAATAACAGGAAGACCTTTTGCATTCGTTCTCTCTCTTCATTCTGACTACAACAAATAGGCAGAAGTCGGTTTTCAGAAAGAACTGGAGCTGTGCGAAATTAAATACCTTGTCTAGGTTCCCACAGCTAATATAAAAAGGACACAAATTGAAACAAGTTTTCCAATTGTAAATTCTTAACTTTCTGGATGCCTTAAAACATAAGCATTCTATTTTAAGTGGGTGGAGGGGTCTTACACAACTTGATGTTCTTTTATTTAGAAGATGACTGAGAAATGTGTGTTGAATCCAATGTGAATTAACAATGACCTTGGTATATCACGTCCTTTAGTATAGTGCTTACAACACTCTATTGTGTATACGCTTTTCACCAAATTGCAAGATCCTGGAGGACAGGGAGCTAATTTTTAATCATTTTTGTATCCCTAGCTCCTGATTTTGTGGACACTTAGTATCTATCAAGTGAATGAATCCCTGAGAAGGAGAATACTAATACTACTCAGACTTCAGCACATCCAGTTTTTCCCCATCGCCCCCCCGTACCCCTTTTATTTCAATCCTGAGGATCCTGGAAGGTTGCAAATGGTCAGCCTCCCAGTCAGTGAAATCAATGAATTGAAAAAAAAAAAAACCCAAAAAACAGCGACTTCGAAGTATCTAGAGAGGCAGGCTGGAAGACAATGAAATTCTATCAGGGATCTCACCCCACAGTTTTCGGCTTGACAAGAGGACAATGGGTTAAACGCTGCTCTAAGGCCCAGATCCCCCCCATGGACGGAGACTTCTGGCATTTCAGTTTCTCTAAGCCATTCAATTTATTCTTGAACATATCCTCCACACAATTACTCCTCCATCCTGAAAAGCCCCTGATGCAATTTTGTTTCTCTTTCAATATAATCATTAGAAAACTCCCAAGGAAATAGCAAGAGGACAATCCCCTCCTTCTTCCTGAAGGATCTGGAGAAGGAGCGGCTTAGTGGAGTTCAGGCTTTAGGTCACCAAAGGACCAGCTGTTAGATAGCAGTGCAGGGTGCCGCATTTGTCCCGTTTTCGCTGAGCTAAGCAGTCCAGTCTTCCCAAGAGCTACTGCAGCGTGGAGCTTTCAGGGCGTGCCCCACCACCTTCCAATGTCTGGCACCCCAGGATTCCCAATTCCTGTATCCCTGAAAACTACTCTCTTTTTATACCAGCAAAGTCAGGCATAGCAGAAAAAACCCTTGCGCAAGGTTACTTTTCACACACACACAAAAACCCAAAACCCAAACCCCCAAACCCAGTATCCACCCATTCGTCCTTACATATTGCAGCGTGGACAACAATAGAGGACTACAACTCCCAGAGAGGACTGCGCTCGTCCACCTGAGCGGGGACCAATGGACGTCTGAAACATGACAGGCACGGACTAATCAGGACCAGACTCGGAGAGGCTTTGTCTCCTCAGGGTGGCGCGGGGCGAGTTCTCCCGCCTTCCGGCCCCCGCGCACGCGCGCCCCGCCCTGCCCGCCTTTCCTCCTGCGCCCTCCCCTCTCCTTTCTCCCTCTCAGAACCTTCCTGCCGCCGTGTTCGGACCTCGCTGCTGCAGCCTCCGGGGCCCGTCCCATCCTTCCAGCCTGCGACCAGAAGCAGAGAAAAACAAAATTACTTATCATTTTCTTGCCCCGTACACACCTTGAGGCGAGCAAAAAGATTAGAATAAATTTTAACAATGAGGGAAATCGTGCACATCCAGGCCGGTCAGTGTGGCAACCAGATCGGTGCCAAGGTAAGGATTTTTAACCTCTTTTAACTATATTTCTTAGTAAGAAGAAGAAAAAATCCAGGTAAATTATACAGAATGGTTGTGGAACATCTGCATTCTCCATCTGTAGTCAATCTTTGCCCCCCAAAACTTTTATGTGTATAAAATAAGCGTTTGTAGTTTAGTTAGGATTTGTTTTTGAAAAATGGGGAGTTCTTTACTCTGTAGGTTCATTTTGGGGAAGCTGTTAAAAGCACCCTCCAGGTTTAGGAGGCGGGAAAACCGAGCTCCTGTAAAATTTTACTTAAAAGGGGATCTCCTAACGGTCCGATCGAGCGAGATGCGGAAACGGCCCGAGACAAAGCGAGGCGAGGTTCTCCCTATGTGCATTCCCCTTGGCGGGGCTCCGTAGGGCTAAGCTGGAGGGGGAAGGGGCGAGGCTGGCGGGCAGCCGCAGAGAGGTCGGATCCAAAGGTGGGGGAACCCGATGCGCCAGGGTGGGCTGCAGTACGCGATATCCTTTACAAAAGATCTGGGATCTCCGCGCCCCCGCCATCCCCAAGGGGTGATCGCTCAATTTTTCGTGCTGGAAGGCTAATAAGTGCTGGATTAACTTCAGTTCCTTTCATTTACCCTAACGGAGACCCTTTTAGGGCGTGAACAGAAAATGGGAAAGACTGTGTCCGTTCTTTAAAGGGTCACTTAGAGCGAGAGGGTAGAACAAAGGAAGAAAACCCTCAAAGCAAGTGAAGAAAAAAAAGCGTAGAAATAAAATTCCGAGGCCAAGGGGGGTAGGCTTTTTTCCCTCTTTGCGCGCGGTTACAGTGTAGCGGGGGAGGGGCGGGGAGGAAGTGCGGCTGCAACGTTGTAGCCGAAGGGCGGGACCCGGGCGCCCCTGGCGCGCGGGGACAATACGGCCAGGCCAGCCGGCTGGGGGCGCACTAGTTCGAGCCAGGCCCCGCCCCTAGCGCTCGGGATTTGCGCTTCGGCCCCGCCCAAGCGCGGCGCCTCCCTTTGTCAGCGGCTTGGCCTGAGCGTGCGCTGCCGTCACGTGCAGGGCGGGGGTGGTCGCCTGCGGCATAGACTCCCACCCCGGGCTGTTTGTGCCCAGCATGAGGGGCAGGGAGAGGTGCGCTTTCCCGAGCAGGTTGATTGCCTCCATCAACTAGCCCTGATGCCCGCGATCGCCGCGCCTTTCCAGCCACACAGCACCTCACAATCAGTGAAAGCTGCAGCCTGTCTGGGGGGAAGGGTGTGGCACGCAGAAGGAATGCGGACCCTAAGGGAGGGCCCACCACGGGAGTGTCTGGAATTTAAATGGCGGAGGGGATACTGTTAAGGGGCTGGATCCTGAGGTGTTGAGAACCAATTGCTCTCGCCCGGCAGTTCTGGGAGGTGATCAGTGATGAACATGGCATCGATCCCACCGGCACCTATCATGGGGATAGCGACCTGCAGCTGGACCGCATCTCCGTGTACTACAATGAAGCCACAGGTGAGGGCAGGAGCCAGGGAAGCACAGGTCCCATCTCTCCCTGGGGTCTCTATCCCTGTGGAACTCCTTATCCCCTCTGAATGAAGCCATTCAGTTCCTTTGGAGACTTTTTGACGCCCACACCTGGGTCCCCAGAAGTGGCTCTGCTGCCATCTTGTGGCAGTGCCTGGAATCACACATTTGGGTTCCTGGCTGTCTCCCAGCCCCAGTTTATCTCTGCTGATTTTCATTCTTCTACTTTATTCTCTGTAGGTGGCAAATATGTTCCTCGTGCTATCTTGGTGGATCTAGAACCTGGGACCATGGACTCTGTTCGCTCAGGTCCTTTTGGTCAGATCTTCAGACCAGACAACTTCGTTTTTGGTAGGTTACACATATAGTGGTAGATACTGTTAATCTACTTATTTGGGTGCGAGGGTACACGAGCTCCAGGAAATTATTGTGCTGGAGAACTTATACAGGGCTGTGTTTTGAAATCTAATGGAAACTGGAGATGGTGACTACTCTAGATAGTAAATTATGGGGCCGGGGGGGGGTAACTGTGGAGGGAGAGAGAAGATAACATCCACTGGCATGACTCCGAAAATTGAAAGGTAGGAACGTGGTTATGTATCTTCCACATTTTACTAATCAAGCTTGCCTTCTGACCCCATTTCAGGTCAGTCTGGGGCAGGCAACAACTGGGCCAAGGGCCACTATACAGAAGGGGCCGAGCTGGTTGACTCAGTCCTGGATGTGGTTCGGAAGGAGGCTGAGAGCTGTGACTGCCTTCAGGGCTTCCAGCTGACCCACTCGCTGGGCGGGGGCACAGGCTCTGGAATGGGCACCTTGCTCATCAGCAAGATCCGTGAAGAGTATCCTGACCGCATCATGAACACCTTCAGTGTCGTGCCCTCACCCAAAGTGTCCGACACCGTGGTTGAGCCCTACAATGCCACCCTCTCTGTCCATCAGTTGGTGGAGAACACTGATGAGACCTACTGCATCGACAACGAGGCCCTTTACGACATCTGCTTCCGCACCCTCAAGCTGACCACGCCAACCTACGGGGACCTGAACCACCTCGTCTCAGCCACCATGAGCGGTGTCACCACCTGCCTCCGCTTCCCTGGCCAGCTCAATGCTGACCTCCGCAAGCTGGCAGTCAATATGGTGCCCTTCCCACGCCTCCACTTCTTCATGCCTGGCTTTGCCCCTCTGACCAGCCGTGGAAGCCAGCAGTACCGGGCCCTCACCGTGCCTGAGCTCACCCAGCAGGTCTTCGATGCCAAGAACATGATGGCTGCCTGTGACCCCCGCCATGGCCGGTACCTCACCGTGGCTGCTGTCTTCCGTGGGCGCATGTCCATGAAGGAGGTGGATGAGCAGATGCTCAATGTGCAGAACAAGAACAGCAGCTACTTCGTGGAATGGATCCCCAACAATGTCAAGACGGCCGTCTGCGATATCCCTCCCCGTGGCCTCAAGATGGCGGTCACCTTCATTGGCAACAGCACGGCCATCCAGGAGCTATTCAAGCGCATCTCAGAGCAGTTCACTGCCATGTTCCGCCGAAAGGCCTTCCTCCACTGGTACACAGGTGAGGGCATGGACGAGATGGAGTTCACCGAGGCTGAGAGCAACATGAACGACCTCGTCTCCGAGTACCAGCAGTACCAGGATGCCACCGCAGAAGAGGAGGAGGATTTCGGTGAGGAGGCCGAAGAGGAGGCGTAAGGCCCAGCCCCGTCACCTCAGGCTTCTCAGCCCCCTCAGCCTTCTTCAGCTGCCCCCTTGCCTCTCTCTCAGAATTTGCGTTTTCTGCCTCTTATCTTGTTTTTCTTTTGGGGGGGTTCTAGAACAGTGCCTGGCACATAATAGGCGCTCAATAAATATTTGTTTGTTGAATGTCTCCTTTCTCTTTCCACTCGGGAACTTAGATTTCTGCCATTCTGGGTAATCCTGTGTTTCCTTCTGGTGCCCACATCCTCCCATCTGTCCAGTAAACATTTCCCTTTGTTTTTGAGAGAACTCCCCAAGAAGCTGGGTCTCACCAAAGCCCATTTAGAGCCCTGACATGTCCAGCAGCCTAGGGTAAAGGAAACCACGTCACTTCCCAGCAGGTAGGTGTCCCTGCAAGGAAGGGGTGGTGCTTTGCAGGGGGCATCCAGGCTGTTGAAGTTCTAATTTCCATTTATCTCCCCACTCCTCTCAGCTTTTGGGGAGGTGTTAACAGTATTATCTCCATTTTCAGTCTCCCTCCAAGTTCCGTCCTGAGCTGTTTGCTTGGCAGGAGTCTGGCCCCCACCCTGCCAAGGAGGATCCTTCCCTCTTCTGCTTTACCTCCTTGGATTCCTTTCCCCTGCTCAGAAAAGGGGGTCAGGTGGAGCAAGGGAGACATGAGCCGTAGTCCCTAAGCCTCCAGAAAGATCCTCCCGACCCTATCTTTTTACATGAAAAAATGAGTTTCGGCCCTTCTGTAGATACATGGACAGGTGTGTGCTGCCACCCTGATGTCATTCGCCTGAGAGGGGACAGAACATCTTTTGGCAACATCTCATCTCTTAACTTTTGCTATTGCCCCCCCCTCTTAGTTTTGTCCTATTCTACACTTCTATTTTGTGTTGAACTTGCCTTTTTTCATATTGAAAAGATGACTGCCCCGAGAGCCAAAAATAAATGGGAATTGACAAAACGGTTGCGAGATGTGTGCTCATTCAGGGAAAAAACACTGGTGGAGGCATGGGGCTCAAGTTCAGTTATACAATATACTGTTTCCATAAACTGATTTATCCTTATTCTTTAGTCCCTGGTCTCAATAACTGGGATGGCTGGAGGCCCAGGTGCATGTAGAAAAGAACTGAGGTGAATGTTAAGTAAGTGGTTACCAGACCAGCATCATCAGCGTCCCCTTGAAGAATTAAATGGAGATTCTCAGGCCTGCCCAGAAGCCAATAGAAATGGGTCGGACCGTGGCAGTTTTAACAGAAGAATCTTAGGAATACAAAACCACTGTTGCACCACTTGCAGTTTATCCAGGGCCCTTTGGATTATAGGTTATAGACGCTTTGAGGCAAACATCACTAGTGGGGGCTGTCATGCCATGGTCCCATTCTAAACTGATACTGTTCCACCTGACACCATGTTTCAAAGAGCACAATGTAACAAGTCTCAAAGCTGCCCTGGAAGTTTAACGAATTTAAAAATAATATCCCTGACCATATTTGCCATAATTCTAGCGACTAATGCAACTCTCAACATTTCTTCGACTTCTACTTCAGCATGCTAACCAACTTTGGGTGAAAAACATTCTATAACAGTACACAAGTACTACTGCCTCTCCCATTCCACAAAGCGTATCGAATGCAAGGGACAAAACTGTCCTAGCATTCATTTTGAATTAATGTTTTTTAACTGCTTTGGCCATGCCTGCAGCATGGGGAAGTTCCTGGGCCAGGGGTCAAATCCATGCACAGCAGCAACCCAAGCTACAAGCAGTCAACACTGGATCCTTAACCCACTGAGCCACCAGGAATTTCTGAATTAGTTTAGAACCCGCAGACCAGCCCCCAAGTCTTGATCAGGCAAGAATTCTGAACAACAGGCTCAACAGTAGTTTAATTAAATAAGTCGGGGGTGGGTTCATCAGAAGGCTGGCATGGGACCCCTGGGGAACTGGCAGTCTTGGCAATAATGGGGTTGGAAAAGGGAGCAACCCTTCCCTTCCAAGGCAAGGCACAAGCTATTTGGCTAGGAGACATGAGGTGAGGAGTGGAACCCCGCTCAGGGAGCCAGCTGAAGTGCATGCAATATTGGGGCCGTTCAGGCAACTTGAGTTACGAGACTGGGCATCGCGAAGGTCAGGAGCTCAGGCTGTTCGCAAAGGCTTGTGGTTCACCTGGCAAAAAGACAACAGGGATGACTGTGGGGACCAGGTACCCTGTTCTCCCAGGCTGCCACCTGGATGACTGGGCTGAAGGAAGGACACAGCCTTCCAGGAATCTTCGAGTGTTTCCTGGTACCCCACCTCACCCCCTCTGCCAAGCAGTCATTAGGGTTCTTGTATAACAATGAATTACTGCAAGGGGGCAAAGGGGGCCAGAGTCCTGCCTGCACAGACCCTCCTTAGCTCCCTGTTACCCACTGCAGGCCTCAAGGAGACCTCAAGCGACCCAGCGTGAAGGTCACTGATATGGTCTAGTGGTTTTATTTATATATGCACTTTTTATTTAACACACTCGCGTAATAGTTACTATATGCTAGGCACTGTTCTAAAACTGCAAATATTTACTCATTTAATCCCCTTAACAATTCAACAGGGTAGTTACTTTTATTAACCCAGTTTTAAGGTGGAAAAAACAGGTGCAGAGAAGATTAACTTGTGCAAGGTCACCAGAGCCAGGATTCATACCAAAACAGTCCGGTTCTAGATCCTGCTCTCTGATCTCTACCATAATCTACAGGAGGATAAACAGGCACCAAGAAAAGCAGTGACATGCTTTGGAATTAACTGTCCACAGGCTGCAACTAGTTCCTTCCACTAGTGGAGCACAGGCTCCAGAGAGAACAGGCCTGGGTCTGAAAACCAGCTGTGCGAAATGGGCTGTTACCTAACATGTTGGGGGTTATATCTTTACTTTGTAAAACCCTACGTACCCCAAAAGAAGTCTGATTTAAAAAGTGTTTTATGGGAGTTTCCACTGTGGTGCAGCAGAAATGAATCTGACTAGTATTCATGAGGATGCGGGCTTGATTCCTGGCCTTCTCAGTGGGTTAAGTATCCGGCGTTGCTGTGAGCTCTGGTGTAGGCTGGAGACACAGTTCGGATCCCGAGTTGCAGTGGCTGTGGCATAGGCCAGCAGTTACAGCTCCGCTTGGAGCCCTAGCCTGGGAACTTCCCTATGCTGCAGGTGTGGCCCTAAAAAGCTAAAGAATATATATATATATATATATATATATATATATATATATATATATATATATATTTTTTTTTTTTTTTTTTTTCAGCCTTTTGTGTAGCTTAGTAGAGTGGCACACACAAGGGACTTAATAAACATCAGTAGCCACCAGGCCTCCTGGGTGCTGGGCCTGCTGTGTCACGTGCCATAGCAATCTGGCAATCCCTAGAGACCCTCACCTGGGAGATGCTGACGCCGGTGAGTCTCTCCACGCTCTCTGGCAGGCGGCTCAGGATGTCCAGCACTTCCCCGGTCACTTTGGCTGCCCCCATGGCCCCGCTTCCACTGGACACCAGTGTGATCTTCTTGGCTGAGGTCAAGGGACCACTGATCTCCTCTGCCACCTGATAGGGAAATGCCCACTCAGTGCCTGCGCTCTGACCACACCCATCCTAAGACCCCTTACCCTGCGTGTCCTTCACTTTTGTGAGGATCACCTTTCCTCTGGTCACTGGCTTGTGATTTCCATTCGTAATGAAAGGCCCCTAGCCTGGTTCTCCCCAAGCCCCTCACCCCCACCTCATCCTCTGCTCCCCGCCTTCCCCCAGACCTGGGGCAGCTTCTCCAGCAGCATGTCCAGCTGAGCAGCCTCCTGGTACAGCTGGAACGCCTCTGCCTTCTTGGCCATTTGCTCAGCCTCCGCCCGGGCTCGGGCCCCAATGGCAAAGGCCTCGGCCTCCCCACGCATCTGCGGAGGGTACAGGACACTGGAGGGTACTGATGGCAGTAAATAAGCCCAAGAAATCCTGGCGCGAGCAAACCGCACTCGCTCCACAAGGCGGCAAGAGTCATCTGCTAACTCACCCGCACTGACTCGGCTTCTGCCTCTGCCTGCATGATCAGCTGGGACCTGGGAAAAGAAGGCAGTGGAGAGAAGAGCTGAGGAGCCCGAGCTGTAGCAGAAAGACTGCACCGAAGGAATCGTCTGGGGGCGCCTGGGTGCGGAAAGACCCAAGCGGGGGCGGGGGAGGGTATTTACTTCTCTGCCTCCGCGAGGCGCTCCAGCTTGTAGCGCTCGGCTTCCGCCGGCTTCCGCACGCGGGCCTCCAGCTCCTTCTCGCGGCGGGCGATCTCCTGCTCCTGCACCGCCACCTGCTGGGCCCGCTCCACCACCTGCACCTGCACCCGCTGCTCCTCGATCTGCTGCTTCGTCTTGGCCACCTGAGAGGAGGGAGGCTCAGCGTCAGCGCTGAAAAGCCAGCGCCCAGGAAGCTGGGAGGGAGGCGGGGGCCAGGGCTCCAGGAAGGGGTGGAAAAGCTGGGCAGGCACATGGTGTCGGTCCCGTGGGCTCGGCCCACCCAGTGGCGTCCATTTCTGGTAAAGACCCAAGGGTTGGTCCACAAGTGACCTGATCCTCCCTCTCAGAGCCAATATCAACAGTCAGGGCTGTTCCCCAGGTGGTCTCAGCTTCAGGGCAGGATGGGGCTGGGACCCGCCCCTGTGCTCCCTCCACGGACCCTTCCTCCACCTCCAAACTCGCTCAAATTCACCCACTTCTCTCTACCTGTGCTGCTGAGCCCTTAGAACAAGCCACTGCAACTGACTACTTGACAGCCTCCTGCCAACTTTCTCTGTGTGTGTGTGTGTGTTCCTCATTTAAAAAGAAATATTTATTTATTTTTGCTTTTTAAGGCCACACCCGCGGCATATGGAAGTTCCCAGGCAAGAGATGGAACCAGAGCTACAGCTGACGGCCTATGCCACGGCCACAGCAAAGCCAGATCCTCAACCCACTGAGCAAAGCCAGAGATCGAAACCGTGTCCTCAGGGATACTAGTCGGATTCGTTTCTGCTGCACTACAATAGGAATTCCCTTGTTCTTATCTTTTGTATGTGGTCCAAATTCACAAGAAAAAAGTAAACAGTGAGAAGTAAGGCTTCCTCCCACCCATTTCTCAAACTACCCACTGGTTCCCTTCCCCAGAAACAAGCATCGTGACTAGCAGTTCGTGTATCCTCCCAGGGTTACTGGAAGCAACTGCAAGAATATGGATAAACAGGCTTCCTCTGACTTAGTAAGGTGTCATGTTCTTGTCCCTTGCAGAGTACAGGCTCTTGCCCAGATGTTGGTGAGGAGAGGTTTGGGGCAGGAACACACATCTTGCCTCACTGCCTGGGCTCAGCCAGGCACCATCCTCCCTGTGGGGCTCATCAGCACAAGAGATAGTGCCCCTGCATTTACTGGGCGCATCCGTCCACTGCAGGGGAAGGGGGATTCTGGATGTGGCACCCTCTATGGTCTTTGACCCTAAAATTTCAAACCTGTTCCAAACAGGACCAGTTGCTCTCGGCTCCAGTGTGCAGGGTCACAGTGCTCCTGTGTTGGAGCCCACTCCCCCACTTCTGCAGACCCACCTTTTGGTGAAACACAACCTCCAGAAGCTCCTTCATAAAGAATATATGGGCAGGAGTTCCCATTGTGGCTCAGCGTTAATGAATCCAACTATTATCCATAAGGATGTGGGTTCGATCCCTGGCCTCGATCAGTAGGCGAAGGATCCAGCGTTGCCATGAGCTGTGGTGTAGGTTGCAGAAGCGGCTTGGATCCTGCATTACTGTGGCTGTGGCTTAGGCCGGAGCTACAGCTCCGAGTGGACTCATAGCCTGGGAACCTCTATATACTGTGTGAGTGTGGCTCTAAAAAGCCAAAAAAAAAAAAAAAAAAAAAAAAAGAGAGAGAGAGAGAGAGAAAGAAAAAGAGTATATGGGCAATAAGTTTTTCGAGATAATGACTTTCTGAGCTTTTGATTTCACTCTTCTATCTGAATGAGGATTAGGTTGAGTAGTTTTTCACTAAAATTTTGTAGGCATCGCTCCACAGTCTTCTAGCTTCTTGAGAAATCTGAAGTCATTCTGATGCTTGGCCTGTTCTATCTGGAAGCTTTTAGATCTTTTCTTAATTCTCAATGTTCTGCAATTTCATAGTGAGGTGCTTCAAGGTAGGTGTTTCCCATTCACTGTGCTGGCCACTTGGTGGATCATTTCAATCTAGAAAGTCAGATAAACAGGTTTGAATTTTTTCACTGATGATTTCCTTTTGTCATTGTTGAGTCTCCTAGGCTGGCCTCAAATATGCTTTCCTAATTTTTCCATATTTTGTTCTATTTTCTGGGAAATAGAATTTCTCTTCCACTGTGATTTTTTTTTTCATTTCTGCCATCACATTAATTTCCAAAAGCTTTTTTTTTGTTTGTTTCTGTTCCATGTCTTGATTTCCTGGATGTGAACTCTTTGCTCACTGAGGATTTCCTTTTTTTGGCCTTGTCCATGGCATGTGGAAGTTCCCAGGCTGGGGTCAAACTCATGCCACAGCAGCAACCCAAGCCAATACAGTGGCAATGCCAGATCCTTAGCCTGCTGCACTACAAGGAATCTCTTGGATATTAATTTGTAAAGCTTTCTTCTTTCTACATATTATGTATCCTTCAAATCACTTCTCTCTGCTTATGGTTTTGGTTTCAGCCTTCATGGTGCAGGATTTTCTCACGTTAGACAGTCCTTGCTTGTCTGCTCACGGGCAGGAAGGTCTGAAACACTGAAGGGATGCCCTGGGGATGTGAGTGAGGCTTGCTGACCTTGAGCTTCGCTGTAGGGTGACCTGAGCAGGCTGTCTGAGGAACCTCTGATTCAGGATCTTCAAGTCTTTCCTTTTGGGTTGGTCATGTTCCCCAGAGCAGTCTTCTCATCTCTTCTTTGCAAGATGGAGGTCCTGGGAGGCATGTGGAGTGAGGACTTAAGGAAAGCAGGCAGCATTCAGCATTCTCTAGGAAGACAGTCTCTTCATGCCCATTACAGGTATAGCGCCCAGGCCCTCACCTGTGCCTGGCTGGCCCCAGGTCACGTCCTCTGGTTTATTTATCTCATTAGATAATAAATCCCCAGAAGTCTACTGGGGCAGAGAAGGGAGCATTACCCAGAGGCAGGGAGCCAGAGAAGGGCTCTGAGAAGTCACTTTTCACCTGTTTCTCCTTATTTCATAATTTTTTTTGGCTTTTTGGGGCTGCACCCGCGGCATAGGGAGGTTCCCAAGCTGCAGGTCTAATTGACGCTGCAACTGCCTTCCTACACCACAGCCACAGCAACTCAGGATCCAAGCCATGCTTGCAACCTACACCAGAGCTCATGGCAATGCTGGATCCTTGACCCACTGAGAGAGGCCAGGAATCAGACCCTCATCCTCATGGATGCTAGTTGGGTTCGTAACCCCATGAGTCACAATGGGAACTCCCTTATTTCATCAGTCTTCTTCACAGTTCCAGAGTCTCAGATTGTTTCATTGTTTTCTCCCTGCAGCTTTGGGCTCAGCTGTTCCAGAGTTGCTTCAACAATTACCATCGCTTTCTGTTTCCAAAATGCTATGGTTTCTGTTCCTTTTCTCCTCGTTCGCTCCATGTTTTTGTTTTTTTTTTTTTTTTGTCTTTTTGCTTTTTCTTAGGGCCGCACTTGTGGCATATGGAGGTTCCCAGGCTAGGGGTCTAACAGGAGCTGTAGCCGCCAGCCTACACCAGAGCCACAGCAACACGGGATCTGAGCCGCGTCTGTACCCTACACCACAGCTCACAGCAATGCCGGACCCTTAACCCACTGAGCGAGGCCAGGGATCAAACCCACAACCTCATGATTCCTAGTCGGATTCGTTAACCACTGCGCCACAATGGGAACTCCTCCATCTTTTTTTTTTTTGATCACTCTGTGGTTTTAGTGAAATTTTAAGAGGCAGTGCAATCGACTGCACTTATTCAATCCATCATCTTTAAAAAACCTTTTTTTTTTTGCTTTTTAGGGTTGCACACGCGGCATATGGAAGTTCCCAGGCTAGGGCACCATAGCCACAGCAACGTGGGATCCAAGCCGCGTCTGCAACCTACACCACAGCTCATGGCAACGCCACATGCTTAACTCACTGAGCAAGGCCAGGGATAGAACCTGCATCTTCACGGATCCTAGTCAGGCTCTTTAACCACTGAACCACGAAGGGAACTCCCTGAAAAACCCTCTGTCTCATCTCCCTGCTTTCTCTCTTCTTTTGACAATCAATTATCCACACAGCAGCTGGACTAATCCCTGTAAAAGTGTAAGAAGACAGAGCACCTCCCTGCTTAAAAGTTCTCCAATAGCTTTCCACCATGCTTTGAATCTTCACTGTCTCCACTGTGGCCACCTGAACCGCATGTGAGCTGGCCCTGCCTGCCTGCCTCTCCTCCTCACTCACAGCACACCAGCCATACCCGACTGGAAACCTCCTCTGTGTTCCTGGGACATGCCCAGCTCTTTTCTACCTCAGGGTCTTTGCACGTGCTGGTCTCCCTGACTAGTCACCTGCCACATCAGCTATTTAATTTTAAAATTCAGTTTCTCAGATACATGAGCCACATTACAAATACTCAGCATCACAGCACAGATATAGAGCATATCCATCATTGCATAAAGTTCTATTTGAACAGCACTGGAGGAATGTTCTTGGCCCACAGCTTTTTTTTTCCCCCACACCTGCGACATGTGGAAGTTCCCGGGCCAGAGACTGAACCACCTGTGCCACAGCTGCAGCAACGCTGGATCCCAAACCTGCTGTGCAGCAAGCAAACTTCCAGCCCACAACTCGTCATACTGCTGGTTCTTTTTCACCATCAGGGTTTACTGCATATCACTTCTTCACTGAAGCTTTCTCTGCTCACCCCTGACCTAATAGAACTGTTTATTTCCTTCATTAGCACTGAAACACCTTAATTAGAGCCTGTGAAGGCAACTTATTTGCTTATTGGTTGTTTCCTGTACTATAATATAAAGCTCCATGAGGGCAGCAATCTTATTGTCTTATTCATACTTATACCCTTACCCCCAAAACAATACCTGGCACGTAGTAGGCACTTAACAGATATCTATTGAATAAATCCTTATTTCCCCAGTTCCTAGCACAAAGCCTGGCACAAAATGTGAAGCTGATAAAAGCTGAACAGAACTCAAACCAGCCCAACTTTTGATTTGCAGACAAGGAAAGCCATGTTGAGAAGGTTTAGGGCCTTATCCTTGGATTAAGTCCCACCCAGACTAGCAGTTTCCTCTATGTTAATGCTTCTCAGACTCCACTGTGTACAGGAATCACCTAGAGATTTTTTTTTTAAATGCAGATTCTGTCTCGGTCAGTTGGGCTGGAGCCTCAGATTTTGTATTTCTAACAAAGCTCCCAGTGATGATGATGTTGCCCGGAAGCAGAGCATCCTTTGAGCTGCAAAGCACTAGGCCACAGCCACACTCAGGTACCTGTCAGGCCATCCAAGCATTTAACATTATAACTAAAGATTTGTTGCACTTTATGGTTTCAGCCTGTACCAACTCTTGGCAAAAATGAATTTCCGAATATTGCTATCCTTTGGGTAAACGCCTCAAAGTAAAATTGATTCTTTTTTTTTTTTTTTTTTTTGTCTTTTTAGAGCTGCGTCTGTGGCATATGGAGGTTCCCAGGCTAGGGGTCGAATCTAAGCTGCAGCTGCCGGCCTACACCACAGTCCCAGCAACCTGGGTTCCAAGCTGCTGCGTCTGCAACCTACACCACAGCTCACTGCAACACCGGATCCTTAACCCACTGAGCGAGGCCAGGGATTGAACCCACTTCCTCCTGGATGCTAGTTGGGTTCGTTACTGCTGAGCCATGCAGGGAACTCCCAAAGTAAGCTGATGTTTGTTATTCATGGTATTTCTGTTTTAAAGTAGTCATGAATTAATAACACTGAATTAATAATACTTATTTTGTTCCTATGGGAAATATAGGGTTAGGTTCCTACGGACCTCTGATCATAACATAACATTTTAATCAACAGAACAAAATATACTCTTATTTTTTGTGTATTTCTGCTTAAAGACATCATATGCTTACACTGTTGATTAACAATGAACTCACGGCCAACACCACTATAACTCATGCCTAAAAGCAGCTTTTCTAACACCCATGTCTTCTCCATCAGGCACATCACAGCCTTCTTGCACTGAGAACAATAGACGGCAGTTCAGCACTAGGCTTGGGGTATTTTAAACTGAAATCACCAACAAAGAGCACAGAAGTGCAAAAAATGTAGCAATGAATATATTGTGACAATGACATTGTTTACAGCATGAGCTGAAACAAGAAGGCAGACCATCTTTTTGTTCAACCTCAACTAGGAAGCACACATTAGGCAACTCAAATTTTTTTCCACTCTGCCTGCCTGCAAATGGCCATGAGTACAAAGAGTACTGATTCTGGGGGTAACCAATAAATGTCAGCAATGAGCAAACTCTCCAATATGGAGATGAGGACTGACCACACCCCCCTGCATTATCAAGGGCCCTGAGTCTCACTTGGTGGATTCAAAGCCCAAGTCCACGTTTTTCCTCCTCACGCCCTTCCGGGCGCCAAGGCTGCTGTCAGCCCAGGGAGTACCCTGTGTAAGTTAGAAAAAGGCACCCTTCCTCTGACTGGATGCAGACCCGCAGACCCACTGACCCAGGCCCGACGCACAGCTTGGTGAGCGGAGCATGGACTGGATCTTAGCTCTGGTTCACGTCCACGTCCAGGTGCCCTTGCACAGGGCACAAAGGGCCCCAAGCCCATGATCAGCCCTACCAAGGATACCCTTTCTAGGCTTTTTCGTTGCTTTTCAGTTGAAATGTTTAGGTCTTTTAAATCTTCCTCATATGAAGGAGCTGGGTCAGAAAAAGGGGATCAGAGTTAGAATATGAGAAAGAGCAGTGGCCTGAGAAGAACAGGGAGGGAGTGAAGTGAAGTCCAGCCTGGCCATGGGGCCAGCATGGTGGCTCTGACCTGAAGCTGATAGGCCAGGTCAGCCTGCGCTCGCCGGGTGTTGACCTCGATGTCATAGGCAGCCTTCTTCAGTTCGTAGTCCCTCTGCGCCTTGGCCATCTCGATCTCACTCAAGTACTGAGCAGACACCTTTTCCTGCTTGGCTTTGGCCTCCTGTCCATGCAGAGATCAGGAAGGGTCAGAGTAGGAAGAGGAAGGCCCTGGGGAGAGAGCCTGCTCTCCACCACGCTCCCATATCTTTGCCCCAGGACAGACCTCATCTATATCCTCTGCCAACCCCACACCTCTAGTCCCCGTGTCACCCCCTCTCTCACCAGGTGCTCAATAAGCCTGTAGTGACCAAGTGACCCCTTTCTCTCTCACCCGGATCCCAGCATCTCTCTTGGCCTCCGCTTCCCCAATCCGAGCATCTTTTTGGACTTGAGCTGTTCGGGCCTTCCCCAAGGAGTGCAAATAGTCCTGTGGGAGCAATGGAGAAATCGGAGTCCTCGGAAGGGTTTAGGAGATGAGGCAGGGACGTGGAGAGGAGCCACTGCACAGGTTTACCTGATCATCATGAATGTCCTTCAGGGTATAGCTGACCACGCTGATGCCCATGTTGACCAGGTCTGAGGAGGCCACTTTGAAAACCTGCTCAGAGAATTTCTGCCTGTCCTTATAGATTTCCTAGGAAAACGGGAGAGAGGTGGACGTTCCCATTGTGGCTCAGCGGTAATGAGACTGACTAGTATCCAAGAGAATGAAGGTTTGGTCCCAGGCCT
Organism: Catagonus wagneri; assembly: GCA_004024745.2. Taxonomy (NCBI): domain Eukaryota; kingdom Metazoa; phylum Chordata; class Mammalia; order Artiodactyla; family Tayassuidae; genus Catagonus; species Catagonus wagneri. The sequence continues at coordinate 12,747,254 of PVHT021183524.1, read as the reverse complement.
CATTCAGTGGGTTAAGGACCCAGCATTGCTGTGGTGTAGGCCGGCAGCTGTAGTTCTGATTCTACTCCTAGCCTGGGAACTTCCATACGCCGTGGGTGCAGCCCTAAAAAAACAAAAACAAACAAATAAGACAAGAGAGAGGGAAGGAGGAATGTAAGCTCTCAGATCCTCTAGCCACTCTCTCCTATAGACTAGCTCAGTGCTTTGCACCCCACCCCCCACCCCAGCATCCTTTCCAGATCTTTTTGGGCCCTCAGGCCCACCTCCACAGTCATGTGGGCCATGATAGCCCTCTGGTGGCCCTCCAGCGTCTCCAGTGCGATGTGGGCAATCTCAGCCTCCGTCTTCCCCAGGAACATCTGGCAGGCGGCCGCCAGCATCTCCTTGTTCTGGCCCTGGATTTTCACCTGTAGCCAGAATAGGGTTAGGGAGAAACTAAAGGTCTCACAAAGCCAGAGGGGAAGCTGGGAGAAAAGTGGGGAGGAGTCAAGTGCCTTGGGAGTCCCTGGAGAAGCAGACATTTCTCATCGGCAGAGGTTGGGAAAGCTGTGGTCAGAAGAATCTTAATGTCTGGGGACAGAGAAAGTGATAGGGGAGTGGACTTTAGGGGAAAGGCTCTGAAAGCCTCACCTGGGCAATGCCAGTGACTGAGATGGGGACCCCATGGCGAGTGTAAACCTTTTCACTCTTGACATTGAGAGTCAATGTGTTGAGAGAGATCCTAGGGGAAAAAGGAGTAGACAGTGTGAAAAGGAGGAAAGAGAAAACGAGGGTTCCCTTTCCCTAGTTCTCGTCTCACCTACCTCTGGATTTGCTGGATGCAGGGCAGGACAAAGACACGACCTCCAGCCACCATGACTGGGGGGCTCCGGCAGAAACCTGCAAGGTCAGGAGGCAGTGGGCTCTGGTGGCTGGTGGCCAAGGTAGAGCTGGGATGTGGAAGACAGAACTGGGCAAGGGAGAGGGGGGCATCTGGGCCTTGAAGGGTAGCAACAAGTGGGTGGCTTGCAGCCATGGGGGTGGGGTGGGCAGAAGGCTTGGCGCTGGGGAGCTGGTAGGGAGAGAAGGAAGGGGCCTCTGCAGGTACAGGTCGCTAGCTGAGAAGAGAACAGTACTTACCAGAGACCACCATGGCCTCGTTTGGGCCACAGGTGAAAAACATGACTCAAGGTGGACCTGGAGGATGGGGAAGAGAAAGCCTTTGAGGATCGGAAGGGGCGCCAGAGAGTCCACAGGAGTGAACCTCTTTCCTTTCCCCAGCGGTCCCGCCCAGTCTGGCCGCTGCGGCCCAGTCCCTTCCGCACCCATGCATCCGCTAAGGCTTTTCACTGTGAAATTTCGCAGATCCCCAGCGACTGCCTGCTCCCTGCCCCACTTTCAGAAAAGACTGTTTCTCCCTTATCTGCTAAAGCTCTCCCGGTCCCTAAAGCCTCCCAGACCCTTGCACCACCCTCCCTGCTCCTCCACAGCCCGACTCCATCTTCCCTCCGCCCACTACCTTCCAGGACGCGGGCGGCAGCCGGGCCGGTGTCCCTGGCAGGGCGGCGGTGCGCAGGGGACCCGTGCGAGATGCAGGGGAAGCTCGCGCAAGGACTTTCAGAAAGCTGGGGCAGCCTTGGAGCCCGCGCCCCTACCAGTCCCCACCCTGTTGCTGCGGCCGACACGGCCCCGCCCCCCGCGCTCGGCCCGCCCCGCCCCTTTCCCGGCAGGCCCCGCTCCGGCCCGCAGCTCGCAGGTTGCCCGGCCCACCCCGGCGGCGGAGCGAGCAACGAGTGTGGCTGGGAGCCCCGCCCCAGCGCGGCGGACGTGACCTTCGTGTTTCCGGCACCCCGGGGTCAGAGATTGCCTCATCTCGGATTTGCCCCTGCGGGAATACCGGAGACTGGGCAACGAACGACAGCATCCGATGACCGGATGCTGGGTTCCGAGGCTCCGGGGCTGGAGTCCAGTGCCCCAGGGAGGAGAGCCCGCTGGGGATGTGGCCACGGCTCCTCCCGCCCGACCCTGGCGTCTGAAGTCTATGAGGAGTGGAAATCACCGCTTGCAAAGACACTCACATGACTGTTGACGGTAAATCAAGTTTATTTGTGTTCACAGAACATACTGGGCGACCCCACAGCCGCCCTCTGACAGCCCTCTGACCCTGCAGCTACCTCCTGGGGGCAACTTCAAGGAGATCGAAGGCCAAGGACAATATTCCCACAGTCCGCCGAAGCCTCACATTGTAGAGCCGCGAGTTGAGATGCAGGAGGACCCAAAGTGTCACCTGCTAAACCTAGAACCCACCACCGTCTTCGATTCCAAGCCCAGAACCGAGTTTTCTCCATCCCTCTCCCACCCTCCCTCAGTGCTGGGTGCTTGCCTCCACCAATCCCACAGAACTCAATAAATACCCAGAGATCTGCATTTGCAGCAGGGAGCACATCTCGCTCCGCAGCATAAGTTAAAATAAATATTACGTACCCCCCCCATCACCTAGGGGGATATACATAAATACATATAAATATTATTAGGAGCAATGAGAAATAAATTAACGACTCTCTTCTTCCCCACCCGGCCCAGCCCCAACGTGTCGGTGCCTGTCTCCCAGGCTCCCAGGGCGGGCGTGTCCGCTGTAGTGTTGTGAGTGTGAGTTGCCTCCGGAGTCCCAGTTTGGGATACGCTCTTGCGCACCAGGTACACCCGGTGTTTCCTTGGTTTTTCAGATTCTTTTGGGGGTGTGGGGAGTCGCGGTTAGAAAGCCGCCGGGTGTTGCTGGAGGAAAGTGCTGAGGTCCAAAGCGTAGTCCGAGGGCTCCGAGGTCAGATTAAGGGGCTCAAAGACTGGGGGCGCAGCGGTGGGCGCGGGGGATGGGGGGCTGGGGGTGTCCTCCGGGACCAGGGGTGCCGACACACCCTCTTCAGCCATCAGGATCTGACAGAAGACGATGGTAAGCAGGATAAAGAGTAGCTTTTTGGCAGGGTTCGGATCCTCGACTGGCAGCTGGCGCCGGACCTGAGGGGATGACAAAGGGGGTTAGGTCAGGGCCCCGGCGTCCGGTGGTTCACCCAGCTCTTCCCCCGGGCTGTGCACTTTGGCGACACTCACCACTCGCGGGTAGAGGACCCGACGGCTGCGCTTTCGGTGCCCGCGGGAGACGATGGGGCGCGCGGCGGGCGCCACCGCGGGCTCCGGGAGAGGGTCGAAGGTGAAGATCTCGGGACCGGAGCCTCGCCGGGGCACCGGGCTGGTGGAAGGGGCCGGGGTCGGGGCCCGCAGGATGGTCATGGTAGGGAGGGTGCTGCGAGAGTGACACATTGTTCGCCGAGCTGAACAGAAGGACGACTGGCCCCGTAGCCGTGCGGAGCCAATTAAGTACCCTGAGCACTGGGCGGGCCCTTACTCAACTCCACCCGCGGCTGAAAGCGGTTGGTCCGTCGGCTGGAAATTCCGAAGGTTAAGCAAAGGGAGGGGGTGGAGACTTGGCCAGGGCCCACGTAGGCCCCAAGTGTGTGTTGTGAGTTGTGAGTGGAGGCGGGTGAAATCCCGGGCTGCCGACACATGTCGGGACATGTGGCAGCTGGAGAGGAGCCCACAGACTGTTTGAGATGGTTCAGCCACAGACTCCATCTCTGGGGAGGTGGGAAGGCTTACATAAGGAAATCTGGCGATTCAACTACAATACTGACCCAACCAAGGAACCACAGTTACACATGCACATTCACACGTTTGTGGGGATTAAGAGGGAAGTCACTACAGAGATAGCCAAAAAGCCTAAGGAAAACCAACACACTGGCACACACACACACACACACCACATTGCAGAGGTGGAAAAATTTCTCCTTTCCTTTGGCTGGTCTAATAATTAAATTGACAATAGGACAGATTAACGAGAGAAAACAAATTTAATTGCATGCTTACAGGAGCCCATGAAGACTTGAGACTCAAAGGCAGTCATTCAATCGAGGCTTATAAGCCGTCCAGAGCTAAGGAATGAGATAGGGACCTGGGGCTTGAAGGGGAGGTAGGTAATTCACAGGAGGATGTTTGCTAATTAGATGTTTGCCCTGCCAAGCAGGTAAGTCTTACAGATGAAAGCTATCTCTGTCCCTGGGCCAGGCCCCCTACTTAAGTTATTAAGGTAGTTAAGGGAGAGGTAAAAACCTTTTCCAGAGCCTGCTGGGTCTTGATTGCCTCTGCTCAAAATAATTCACATGCTCCAAAGTGGCACATTTTAGGGTGGCATATTCTGCTATCTCAATATACACACAACACACACACGCACATACACAGAACAAAGGTGCAGACACTGCACAGGGGCAACCCAGCAATGTGCATTTCAGAAATGTTCATACATGGTTGGAGCAGAGGACACAAAATACAAAGGCAAGAAGTTAGTAGCCACCCGGACTTAAGTTTCTGTGAGGAACATTTAAAATGTGAGACATTTCGCAAATGTGGTAATGACAATAACTCAAGAGAACCGACATATTTTCATAACTGCCTTAGAAATAGCTGTTCACGGACACAGAATTTAACATCTTTTGAGCATTCACAGAGCCAGGCACCCTGTTAAATGGTACTGTTGAGTACCAAGGTGGGTTTCAGCATGTGTGCTGCTGAGCCAGGCAAGCCAGACACCAGGAGAACCACTGTTCACGTCTGTCTAATCAATCAGGCGAGGCTTCAGGGAAGAATGGCATTTGAGATGACCTTGAACAGTGGGGGGGATACCACAGAGTCAGATGTGGAAGATGACTGAGAAAGAGAATGGAATCAGCAAAGGCCTTGAGCTGGAAAAGTACAGGATGTGTTTGGGGAATCATAAGAAAAACAATCTCAGGGTGAGTTTCCCGTAAAGGAGTAGCGGTAAAACCGAGCGGGACCCCGTGGGGCTCTCTTGGGTACAAAAGCCTTCCCATGTCCCCTGTTTGTAGGGAAAAGGCTTCAGCCTCCTAGACCTTCCCTGGGTTCCAAAGGGCAGATTCAGACAGTTACTAATTAGGGAAGGAAGGGAACAGAGGCGGAGCAATCAAGAAACAGTAGTGCAGATAAAAGAGGGTCCTGGTTCTTCCTCAAGGGATATACATAAAATACACCTTTGAGTTCTTCTGCAGGAACTAAGGCGCCACACAGGTGGTGGCTGGTAACCCCAGGAAGAGACAGGATCCCCGGAGCACTGCCCCCCGTTATTTCATCGACAACCAGAAGAAGAAAGTCACACACTCTGTAGCCCTCACCCAAATTTTGTCTTTCAAAACTTCCCCTTGGAGTTCTCTGTTGGCCTAGTGGTTTAAGGATTGTCACTGCTGTGGCTTGGGTTAGATCCCTGGCCTGGGAGCTTCCTCATGCTGCTGGTGTGGCCAAAAAACAAACAAAAGCCCCAATAAACTCTTCTCCAGAAAACTTTGGGTGAGCACGAACCACTCACACTCTTTGCTTGGCACTTGCAATACACCTTTCTCTGCTTCAAACGCCAATGTTTCGGTTTGTTTGGCCTCACTGTACATTGGACGCACGAATTTGGGCTCGGTAACAGTGGGAAGTGATGATGGCTGGACAGGAATTGGAAGGTGGGGAGAGTTTAGCAGTTAGGCCAGAGGACTGGGTCTGATGCTAAACTGTGGAGCTTGTGGGTCATGGGATGACGTCAAAGGAGGACAAGTTCTAAGCTGGGAACTGTGTGGGATTGAAACAGGCAGGAACGCTGTGCGGCTCCCAGGTACAAAAGCTTTTCTGTGTCCCCCATTTCTTCTTTGAAGGAAATAGGCTTCATTCAGCCTTCATGACCTTCCCTGAGTTCCAAAGGGCAGGTTCAAACAGTTGCTAATCAGGGGATGGAGAGACAGTCAAGAAACAACTGTACAGCCTTGGGGCAGGATACACATAAGAGTATCTTTGAGCCTTTCTGTAGAACTAAACCCCCCAATGAATAGATGTTAACTACTTTATGAAGCATTCTTCATTCCAGAAAGAAGGTCAAGGTGACACAGCCTCAAGGACCACCAGAACCTGTCCTGGAATGCCTGACGCCAGCGCTGAAGAAGAATGCAAGCTTGTGTGTAGCCTGATCCTTATCTGGGGCCCTATTTTCCACTCCCGAACTAGAAGACCCTTTCCTATTTTTTCCCAAAGGAGGGCACATTCTTTAGGGCATCAGCCCACTGTGGCCTCCTTTGCCTGGCAAGGCAATAAAAGTGAGTCCTATCTACTTTACCCAAAACTCTGTGTCCATGTTTCTATTTGGCACCAGTGAATAGAGGCCGAGTTTTGGCAATAGGATGAGAAATATGCCCTGGATGGGGACACACTGAGGCAGAGACAGGATACTATTGGAGAGTTTCAGAGAGAAAGCAACAAGGGCCTGAAATGGCCATGACACAGGGAACCAAGAAGAGGAGTGGCTGTAAAAGACATTCCTAACATAAGATGACCAGAATTTAGTAATAAAATTGGTATCATAGAATCAGGGAGCATGGAGAGTGGGGGTGCTGGCAGCAAGAGATGAGGGGATCAAAACTGACTCTAGGGATTTGAAATACATCTGACACAGAGCTCTGTTCCAGGTCATATTATGCCTGGTGCCCAGGACAAGCACATGTACGACCTCTTCCATCAGACGCTGTGTCACACAGGTTTTTGTGTCTGCCATAGAACCAAGCAGGGTGCTTTGCATGTAGTAGCTGTTCAATAATCTCGATAATGAAAGATGAAAACGCAGAACTCTAAACACACATAGAGTATTCACACACTGGCTGGATCACCCCCAAGCTTTTGAGACAGGCATACACTCGTTCAAATCCCACATAGAAATTTACAGCAGTTTAAGAAAAACTGGGACAAGTCTTACACAGACACCAAACAAGAAACACCTCAGGGTATTTCTCTACCAAGGATGTGTGGGGATGCAATAAGGGGACAGCCCACAACCTGGCTATAAATAGATACATTCTTGCTCTGTATATTATTGCTTCCTGGGTTTATATGCTGCTTTACTTTACACCCACCACTCCTTTCTACACACATGAGAACTTTTCAGCATTACATGCTTCTTCCTCATGAGGCATACAACACACCTCCTCCACAAACACACATTCCTGTCCTGCACCTGCCTTTCACACCTGCCATCATCGTTTCGTTCACACCCAAGCACAGTGAGCCTACTACCTACACCCTTATTACACAGCAACTTTACACTGCACAACGACCAACACAAACACATGATGATTTGCATATGTGGACAGGCTCACGTGCTCACACAGACAAAAACTGGGGATGGGGGAGATAGTGATGATGGAAGAAAACCCTGTGGGAGAAGGGGAGAGGCACTGGAGGTCAGGAATGCATAACTTGTTTACCATGGAAAATTTCTCCAGGGCATTAGGCGGGGGAGGGGAAATGAAGGGATGTCAGGATCCTGTTTCGCACTACCTCCCACATCTGGAATCTGGGCCTCCAGCTGGACTTAGTTATCCTCACGGTCCTCCTGGCTCAGAGAGACCTTTCTCTGTGGCAAGGCCAGAATGGGGCCAAGGGAAGAGGAACCAGATAGCCCAGATGGCTCGCCACTCCTTTTCAACCAGCACCATCCCCTTTCCTGGCATCCTCAAGAGCCAGGGCTCGGCCCCACCCCCTCCCTGCCACACAGGAAACTGGGGAAGATTGAGAGTGAATCATTAGCCAGTGAAAGGGTGCGGGGGTGAGGGCTGGGAGATGAGTTAAGGCCAGAAAGGGCCGGGGGGCTGAGACCAGCAGCTGGGCTGGTTCTCACTGCCCTGATCCTAGGGAAAGAACTATGCTGCTTCCTGCTCTCCCCATCTGTTTCCAGCTCTCCTTGTTTCCTCCCCGGCTGCCCCAGATCACCCTGTTCCTTCACTCCCCTCCTCTGACCTGTGTTCTTGACCTCCCACTCACCTCTTTCCTAGCCCCTGTTTATTTTCTTCCTAATGCTCACCACGGGAGGGAATCACTTTAAGTATTTGTTTATGTTGTTGTATGTCTCCCCCACCGGAAGGTCATCTCCACAAGTGTACAGGACCACATCCGCCCTTTTCCTCCTGGTATCTGTGTGGTTTCTCCAGTACTTGGCCTTACACCAAATAGGGGCTTGATAAATATTCTTTAAAAATTGAGGTAGAATTGGAGTTCCCGTCGTGGCTCAGTGGTTAACAAATTCAACTAGGAACCATGAGGTTGCAGGTTCGATCCCTGGCCTTGCTCAGTGGGTTAAGGATCTGGTGTTGCCATGAGCTGTGGTGTAGATTGCAGACACAGCTCAGATCCTGCGTTGCTGTGGCTGTGGCGAAGGCCGGCAGCTACAGCTCCTGTTAGACTCCTAGCCTGGGAACCTCCATATGCCACGGGTGCGGCTCTCGATAAAGGCAAAAAGACAAAAAAAAAATTGAGGTAGTGGTTATTTACAATATATTAGTTCCAGGTGTACAACACAGTGATTCAATTTTTTTTTTTTTTTTGGCCACACCTGTGTCATGTAGAAGTTTCCTGGCCAAAGATCGAACCCTCACCACAGTTGCAACCTGCACCACAGCTGCGGCAACGTCAGATCGTTAATTGGCTTCACTAAGGGAACTTCCATAGTGATTCAATATTTTTATAGATTAAACTCCATTTAAAGATATTATAGGAGTTCCCTTGTGGCACAGTAGGTGAAGGATCTGGCAATGTCACTGCAGCAACTCAGGTCACTGCCGTGGCTAAGATTTGATCCTTGTCCTGGGAATGTCTGAGTGTTGTGGGGATGCCCCCAAAAAAGTTATTACAAAATAATGGCTGTATTTCCCTGTGCTACACAATATATCCTCGTTGCTACCGATTTTATGCCTAGTAGTTTATACTCCCCTAATCCCATACCCCTGTGTTGCCACCCCCCCTTTCTTTCTACCCATTGGTAAAAGCACTAGTTTGTTCTCTATATCTGAGTCACTTTCTATCTATATTTTGTTACATACATTTTATTTTTTACATTCCACAAATAAGGGATAACACAGAATATTTGCCTTTCTGTGTCCGACTTATTTTACTAAGCATACTTTCTAGGTCTTCCACATCGCTGCAAATAGCAGAATTTCTTTCTTTCTTTCTTTTTTTTTTTTTTGTCTTTTTAGGTCCGCATCTACAGCACATGGAAGTTCCCAGGCTAGGGGTCAAATTGGAGCTGCAACTGCCAGCCTACACCACAGCCATAGCAACACTGGATCTGAGCCGCGTATTCAACCTACACTGCAGCTTATGGCAATGCCAGATCCTTTTCCCACTGAGCAGGGCCAGGGATAGAACGCTTGTCCTCGTGGATCCTAGTTGGGTTCGTTAACCACTGAGCCACAATGAGAAATCCCGAATTTCATTTTTTTATAGTGACTAGTATTCCATTGTGTATATATACCATATCTTCTTTATCTATACATCTATTGATGGACACTTAATTAACTTCCATATCTTGGCGATTGTAAATAATGCTGCCACAAACACTGAAGTGCATGTATCTTTTCAAATCAGTGTTTTTGTTTTCTTCAGATATATATCCAGGAGTGGAACTGCTGGATCATATGGAAGTTCTATTTTCAGGTTTTTGAGGAACCTGCATACTATTTTCCATAGTGGCTGCACCAACTGACATTCCCACTAGCAGTGTACAAGTGTTCCCTTAACAAACATTCTTAAATCCATCTCCTCTGAGGAGCTACCCCTCATCCCCAGAGGTGTCTGTTTACACGGCTGCATCTCTTCAGAGGACCCTACACTTCCTCTTTGAAGAGGACGCCGGGGCTGTTTAACTGTGCCTCGTGGCGATCTACCATTGAATCAGGAATAAGTGTGCAGTGACGGATGGCAAAGCCTGGCCCTCACCCTTTATAAGTGACATAGAGTGAGTCGTGCCTACTGCCCCACCTGGAATACTGCTGCATTGCTGGCCACAGGCTGGAATGGGGGACAAAGGTCAAGGGAAGGAGGCAGAGCGGGCAGGGGAGAGGGAGACATATTTGGAAGTGGGAGCTTCTGAGAAAGGGAAACAAGGATAGAGGGACAGAGCCAGGGTCCTGGGGTTAGCAAGTGAAAACTGAACGCTCTCAGCTGCACCTGCTCTTTAGTAGATGCTCAATAACTATTTGTTGACTTGAGATGGGTCTGAGATAGAAGGAAAACATGGGGTAGCAAAAAGAGTATATTATCATCTAGTGGTGTCAGAGGAAATGGTTTTAAATCCCAGCTCTGGTTCTTATTAACTATGGTATTGGGCCAGCTACTTAACTTCTCTGAAAATGTTTCCTTAACCAAAACGGGGGCCCACTGGCCTTAAGGTTGTTGTAAGGATGAAGAATATGTATGGGCAGGAGTTCCCTGGTAGCCTAGTGGTTAAGGATCTGGTATTGTCAATACTGTGGCTCTGGTCACTGCTGCGGCGTGGGTTCGATCCCTGGCCTGAGGACTTCTGCATGCTGTAGGTGTGGCCAAAAAACATGAACAGGCAAACTATACTCCAATGTAATTTATATATATATAAAAGAATATAAATAGGTACAAAGTAGGTGATTTTTCCATGGTAACCATTACTATGACTATGAGAAGAGGGGCTGCTTTGGAGCAGATGTGGACAGCAGTGAACTAACCCAGAAGTAAGAAAGAGAAACCAGGATGAGAAAATATCCTCCAAGTGCTAAGATCATCAGGAAATACAATTTATCTTTCTCTTCATCTTTCCTTCCCTCCTTCTCCATTTCAGGCAGGTTTTGTGGCTTTTTCTTTTCTCCATTGAAGCAGAGACTTCTGTATTCCCAGTTCTTGTTCAGCCAAGGTGAATGATTTTATTTTATTTATGATTTTAATTTTTTCCATTATAGTTGATTTACTATGTTCTGTCAATTTCTACTGTACAGCAAAGTGACCCAGTCATATATATATACATATATATATGTATATATATATATACTATTTTTCTTACATAATCCTCCATCATGTTCCATCACAAGTGACTGGATATAGTTCCCTGTGCTATACAATAGGATCTCATTGCTTATTCACTCCAAAATGAATGATTTTAAATACCCTTTCCCTGCCCCCACCCCCACATTTCTAGCCAGAACAGTTCTTGCCAGAGGCATGGTGGCAGAAAGTTAATAAATGACCCTCAAAGACTTTCATTTTGGCCGTAAGAGGGCCAAGAGCAGAGCCTGGAAGCTTTCCCTGACGCAAAAGGATGTTAAAGGTGCCTGGAGACACCAAAAGTCACAAAAGAACATGGTATCCCCCCCCTCCCCAGATGCAGCCCAGCCCAGCTCAGCCCAGCTCAAGCCAAACTTCTCTAGAGGCTGCTGGGAGCGGGGAGCTGGGAAAAGAACCCAGCATCCCTGTTCTTGTTCCAGCACTGGCTTCCCAGGACCCCAGTGTGTGGCTCCTCCCTCTGGCCTCGGTTTCCTTCTCACCAGATTTTAACCCCCCCTCCTTTTTTGGTCTTTTTAGGGCTGCACCTGAGGCACATGGGAGTTCCCAGGCTAGGGGTCTGATCAGAGCTGCAGCTGCCGGCCTATGCCACAGCCACAGAAATACAGGATCCTTAACCCACTGAGCAGGGTCAGGGATCGAAGCCGAGTCCTCATGGATACTAGCCAGGTAAACTACTGCTGAACCACAAGGGAACCCCTATAAACCCCTTTGAAAGCAGGACTTCTTCCATTTTGTTCACTGTTGGTTTTTTTTTTTTTTTTTTGGCTGTACCCTTGGCATATGTAAGTTCCCAGGCCAGAGATGGAACCTGTGCCATTTCAGTAACCAAAGTCACAGCAGTGACAACTCAGGAACCTTACCTTGCTGAATCACAGGAGAACTCCTTTTTCATCGTCCGTTCTGATGTAGACACTGTTCTCAGTGTCTACATCAGTACAAGCTTCCTAAAAAGGACAGAAACATAGGGCTCTTTATTTTTCTTTCTTTTTAGGCTGCTCTGTGGCATATGGAGTTCAACAGACCAGGGATCAGATCCTAGCTACAGTTGTGACCTAAGCCACAGTTCTGGTAACTCGGGATCCTTCACCCACTGTGCCCAGCCAGGGATGGAATCTGTGTCCAGAGCTCCCAGAAGGCCACTGATCCCGTTGTGCCACACCGTTGTGTGTTCATTAATGTTAGAATTGTCCATGTGGGAATCTAACAGCAGATTGGTTCAATGTCAGCAATGGAGCATAGGACTGAGATTTAATTCAAAGCATAATCATGGCGGGGGTGGGGTAGGGGGGCAGGAAGTGCAACAAATACAGTATTTCCCCTTTTCTCCTGCCTTTCAGACACCCTGTATTTACTGAATGAGTTGTTCTGTAAAGTCAAGGGCTTAGATTAAAAGCTCTCTGATGGGCCTCCCCCCCCTGCAGCTCCATGATTCAGCAGCGTCTCCCCTTGTGTGTTCAAAAGTTAGCCGTGCCTCCCTCCTACTTCCAAGACAGCTGCCATAGGCCTTTTTCTTTGAAGGTTGGAACGGCCCAAGCCCTGCCCAGAAAGGCCTTGGGGGCGTGGCAGGTGCTTCCAGCCGGAGTGGAGATCGCGTGTAAGGACTGGGGCTTGACCCGCTGCCAGGGGGTGAGCCCTGAGGCGGTATTCTGGGAAGGGTAGATGCCCCGTGTGACTCAAAACCAAGTTAGGGAAAAAACAAGCTCACTCAATCGCTGGCACCCTCCCAGTCTGGCCTGGCTTTGAGCATTAGCTCATGAAAGAGGAAGCTGGGGCTCGTCGGTAGCCCTGCTTTCCCTCATGTTCACTCTTCCATCACCTCATGGATTCCCTAGAGCATCTGGGCCTCATGCTACCGTCATCCTGGCTCCCAGCATCCCAGGCCCTTTCATGACACTCTCTCTTCCCAGACCACTAGATGTTTCCCCAGGTTGGAAATCCCTCCCAGCACGGAAGGGGAGGCTGAAAATATCATGTGTCCCTTGGCTGTGATGATCTTCTTCACTGTGGACCATGACCACTTGGGTTTGTTCTAGAGCCCCCAAAGTACTGGGCAGCCAAACCGCCTTCAGGGCTGATGTATCCTAGCTGAGACCTACCTACCTAATCCTTTTGGTATTCAGAACAATCCACTACCAGAAAGGCACATTTTATTTCCAAAGGAAATGATGGTAAGGATGGGCCACAGAGATCTTTCTAACTTTTCTCCCTCCAGACCACCTTCTATGCTTTCCCCAGAGTTTTCTGGTTAAAAGAAGGACTTGACCGAGTCAACGTCTGGGTTACTAAATTCAGTGCCTCCAAACTCTAGTGGGGGAGTTCCTATTGCGGTTCAGTGGTAACAAACCCAACTAGTATCCATGAGGATAAGGGTTCAGTCCCTGGCTTTGCTCAGTGATTTAAGGATCTGGCATTGCCGTGAGCTGTGGTCTAGGTTGCAGACGTGGCTCAGATCCCTTGTTGCTGTGGCTATGGTGTAGGCTGGCTCCAATTCGACCCCTAGCCTAGCTTGGGAACTTCCATGTGCTGCAGGTGGAGCCCTAAAGAGACCAAAAAAAAGACAAACTCTAGTGGGGCTGACACTGGCCTCCCAGTCAGAAACCAGGCAAATTCACAGGCTTCTCTCTCAACTCCCTCACTACTATTCTTGTGCCCTGAGCTAGGGTACCGTGTATGATTTTGTATTTTCTCTCATTCATGCCAAACCATTGGACCCTTCACATATGCTATTTCATCTCCATCCTCCTGGGAAAGCCCTACCCCTGATTCCTCCATGTTGAATTAGTCCACCTACTTGGTACACAAATCGCCTGAAGCATCAAACACAGTATATCATAGACAACCGTCTCTTGATCTTCCTGGTTGCCTAGAAATGCAACAGCATTGTAATGCAGCTGTTTTGATGCCAAGGACCTTTTCAAAAGGCCCCCTAAAAGATATTTTCAGATTTGAAGAAAATCAGTAGGAAATGTATAAATCAGATGTTTCAACTCATCCATGTGGGTTATGTTCATCCTGTCTCCAGCTCCCACCCATTCACATAGAATTTGGTCATACTTGGTGATATTGCATTTTTTTAAGCCACGTATATTGAAATATAGTTGACATACAGTAAAATCCATCCTTTTTAGGAGTATGGTTTGGTGAGTTTTGACAAACTCATATAGTTGTGTAATGGCACCACAATCGTGACATGGAATAGTTCCACTGCCCCAGATAGTTCTTCATGCCCCTTTGGGGTCAATACCCTCTCCTCTTGGAGTTCCTTGGTGGCTCAGTGGGTTAAAGATCTGGTGTTGTTACTGCTGTGGCTCAAGTCCCTGCTGTGGTGTGGATTTGATCCTTGGTCTGGGAACTTCTGTGTGCCATGGTCATGGCCAAAAAAAAAAAAAAATAGGAGTTCCCGTCGTGGCGCAGTGGTTAACGAATCCGACTAGGAACCATGAGGTTGCGGGTTCGGTCCCTGGCCTTGCTCAGTGGGTTAACGATCCGGCGTTGCCGTGAGCTGTGGTGTAGGTCGCAGACGCGGCTCGGATCCTGCATTGCTGTGGCCGCGGCGTAGGCCAGTGGCTACAGCTCCGATAAGACCCCTAGCCTGGGAACCTCCACATGCCGCAGGTGCGGCCCTAAAATGACAAAAGGCAAAAATAATAATAATAATAATAATACTCTCTCTTCAGTCCTAGTCCCTAGTGACCACTGATCTGATTTCTGTTCCTACAGTTTTAACTATTACGGGATATCATATAAATAAAACTACAGGAGTTCCCATTGTGGCGCAGCAGAAATGACTCCGACCATGAACCATGAGATTGCGGATTCGACCCATGGCCCTGCTCAGTGGGTTAAGGATCCGGTGTTGCCGTGAGCTGTGGTGTAGGTCGCAGACGCAGCTTGGATCTCACGTTGCTGTGGCTGTGGCGCAGGCCAACAGCTGTAGCTCTGATTTGACCCCTAACCTGGGAACCTACATATGCTGTGGATGCAGTCCTAAAAAGCAAAAATAAATAAATAAATAAATAAATACATAAAACTTATTGGAGGCACTTTTTTGTGTCTGGATTTTTTTTTTTTGGCTCAGTATAATATTTCTGTGATTCATCCATGTTCTTGCATGAATCAGTAGTTCTTTCCTTTTGATTTCTGAATAGTATTTCATTGTATAAATATGCTACAGTTGGCTTATTCATTCACTACTGATAGACATTTGTGTTTTTTCTTGGTTTTGGTTATTATGAATAAAACTGCTATGAATAGTCATATACAACCTTTTGTGGACGTGTGTTTTTATCTCTCTTGAGTAAATATCTAGCAGTAGTACAACTCAGGATATATTTAACTTCTTAAGAAATGGCCATGCTGGGAGTTCCCCTTCTGGTGCAGGGGAAATGAATCCAGCTAGTGTCCATGAAGATGAAGGTTTGATCCCTGGCCTCGCTCAGTGGGTTAAGGATCCGGTGTTTTCTGTGAGCTGTGGTGTAGGCTGCAGAAGTGGATCGGGTCTGGTGTTGCTGTGGCTATGGTGTAGGCTGGCAGCTGAAGCTCTGATCTGACCCCCAGTCTGGGAACTTCCATATGCCGAGGGTGCAGCCCTAAGAAGCCAAAAAGAAAAAAAAATGGCCAGACTATTTTCCAAAGTGATTTTCTGTTTTATTCTCTGACAGGACTGTTTTAGGTAGGCTACATCAAAACATCCCTGTTGTAAGTTTCTGCATCAAAATGTTTTCCTTGTCAGAGAACAGGTTCACACACAGGTTACCGCAGGGGACAGGGATGGACTGGAATCCAGTCATCTGCACCCTCAAGAACTGGTCTGTCATGTCCTCAGGAGGCATAGCAGTTTCAAGGGCCACCCTGAGGTTCAAGCCCAGGCATGCACCCACCTCCCAGCCCACCCAGACCACCCTGTGGCTGTATCTCTCTGTCTGCCCCGTGGCTCTGCACGGGCCCCAGTGCATAGAGTAAAGTAACATGGGCCACGCTGCTTGGCACACATAGTGCCCTGAAGGTGCTGTCCTGAGCACCACCCGGGAATCAGTTCATTAAGCTTTCACAAACCCCCACTGTTATCATTGTCTGCATCCTATTTTATTTTTATTTATTCTTTTTATTAATTTTTTTTTTTTGCAATATGCAGAAGTTTCAGGGCTAGGGATCAAACCCACACCAAAGCAGTGACTGGAGCCGTGGCAGTGACGACACTGGGTCTTTAACCCACTGAGCTACCCAGGAACTCCCATAGCCTCATTTTAACAGGAGGAAAATGATAGGCCCCATGAGGCGCTCACTTTATCAAGATTACACAGTGGGAGTTAGATTCAAACCCCAATCTGCCTCCTCCCCAAATCCAGCAGCATGCCATGTTGGTTAGAGAATGGACGCTGGAGCCAGCTCACTCGGGTTCAATTCCACCTTCTAATTCATCTAATTTTCAAGGTAAGTCTCCGAGAAGAAGACTTTACAACATCCATTTCACGGGTGAAGAGACAGCATGGAAGCTTTCTTCGGCAGCAGCGAGGGCTGCAGCTGGGTTTGAGTTCCAGGAAGTTTGGCTCCAGAGACCAAGCAACCAACCGTTATGCTTCCCTGCCTGTCAACAATCCTCATTACTAACCTTATCATTCAGCTCACTGCCCTCACTCTTTGTGTCTTTGGGGTTTTACGCTGCTCTGATGTTTGCGTCCTTGCTTAGGTCACACTTTCAAACTCTGAATGGGTTATGCACACACTCCCCAGGGCAGAACAACCTTGTGGCAGCTCTGCGGGGCAGTCTCACCTCTGGTCATATCGTTGGCCTCTTGCCAGTCCTTGGGAACTGCCTCTGGTTCAGGCAAAGATCTTAGTCTAGCAGAGGAAACTGGGAAGGGAAGGACATCTGCAGGGTGACCCGAGCCTAAGAAATCCCCTCCAGCTATTTTTCTCAAGAACCAGAAGACACATGAAGGTCTCGAGGTCATCTCAAAAGATCATTTGTTTCCTCAAACAAATTTTGAGTTCTTTCAGATGAGAGACTAATCGTTGAATTTCCTGACTTACTTTAGGTACTTAGTAGAAGTTGGCTGAACGATGAATGAGTGAAAAGACCCAGATTCTCTCTCTCTCTCTTGTTTTTTATGGGCACACCCAAGGCATATGAAGTTTCTGGGTCAGGGATTCAATCCCAGCCACAGCTGGAACCACAGCTGCAGCAACACCAGATCCTTTTACCCACTGCGCTGGCCGGGAGTGGAACCCACAACTCCTTCAGGGACCTGAGTTGATGCAGCTGGATTCTTAACCCAAAGTGCCACAGTGGGAACTCCAAGACCCAGACTGTTAATTCTCTCTGTACTGTCCCGGATGGTAGAAATGTGGCTATTTATTTATTCATTTTTTCTTTCTAGGGCCACACCAGTGGTATATGGAAGTACCCAAGCTAGGAGTCTAATCTGAGCTGCAGCTGCCAGCCTGCTCCACAGCCACAGCAATGAGGGATCCGAGCCGCGTCTGCAACCTACACCACAGCTCATGGCAACGCCGGATCCTTAACCCACTGAGCAAGGCCAGGGATCGAACCCGCAACCTCATGGTTCCTAGTCGGATTCGTTAACCACTGAGCCACAACGGGAACTCCCTAAATGGTAATTATTTAAAATTAAATACAATTTAAAATTTAGTTCCTCATTTGCATTAGCCACATTTCAGGAAGACAATCACCTCAAGTGGCTAGTGGTTACCATACTGGAAAGTGTAGATACAGTGCATTTCAAACGTCATGACAAAAAGTCCTATAGGGCAGAACGGGGCTAGATGAGTGGAAGGAAAAATGCCGCGTTTTGAAAACATTCACTGTAGGCCGATGGCTTTCATTTGCTTTCAATACTTTTAAAACAGTCAAGATAAGTCTGCTCTCATTAGATTATGTCTCATACCGCCCATTCAGAGGTCTAGAAACCACTTCTTCAGAAATCTGTTACTGAAAAAGGGAAATGTTTCTGATCTCACCCATTACCCAAAATTCTGTGAAAAGTGAGACAAGTGGTAGAAGGAGGAACTAAGCCTATTGTTCCATAGGCCACATGGAACGAACCAATCCAGGGTGCTTTGTACCCGTTACTCACCTAGTTCTCCCAGCAGCTCTGTAGGACGTGGGAGGGCAGTGCAGAGAAGTTGCTGAAAACCATAGGCTTGTGAAATACTGAAGACTAGTCTCTGTACTCAAATCGTCAGTAGACTGACTATCAAATATCTTCCAACCAGGAGCTGTGGAAAGCAGAAAGATGGATAAATGGGCCATAAGAAGTTTGTGACCTAGCTGAGGGAAAATGAGAGATAAACATATAATAGCTATATAACTATAACTGTACACACACATGTACACTATATACTTACATATATGTATACATTATATACCTATACACACGAATATATGCACATACATAATAGTATAATAATTAACATTTGCTTGGTACATTAGAGCTTAACAAGTACTTTTCCTCATAGGGGGACCCAGCAAATCAGAGCTGAATGTCAAATGAATGGAATGTTGAGACAGAAAGCAAGCATTCTAGGAATTCACAGCAGGGTGAGATCACAGCAGGAAGGGGTGATGAGGGAAAATTTTGACTGAGACATATAACTAGCAGAAGTGTTGGGCAGTCACACAAACACGAACACCACTCCTGGTTTCCCTGCTAGAAACTTGCCAGACTCTCCATGGCTAATAATTTTAAATGAGATAATTGTAAATTCATCTTATATTATGGAAGGTAAAATGCTGATTGAGTGCTTAGTGGTCTGTTTTCTCTCTGGTCCTCCACCCATATATGATCAACATATTAAAAAAAAAAAAAAACTCCCAGAGTTCCCACTGTGCACAATGGGTTAAGAATCCAACTACAGGGGCTTGGGTCCCTGTGAAGGCAAGGGCTCAATCCTGGTGCAGTGGATTTAAAGGATCCAGTGTTGCTCCAGCTGCAGTGCAGGTCAGCAGTTGTGGCTCAGATTCAGTCTCTGGCCTATGAACTTCCATATGCCATAGGTGTGGCCATTAAAATAAATAAACAAAAATACACTCCCATGTGTTTCATAGTAATTCTAGAAACACAGAGTAACTTGAAAACTCTAGATATGAAATGGTTTGAGTTGCCTTTACTTAATAACTCTGTGGTGAGCATCAGATGGCAAAGCTCAAATACCTTATTAATACCCAGGGTTATACGAGGTCAGCTGCTCAGAGTTCCTGCAGTGTACAATGCATGAAAATCCAGCCCTGCATGTTGACTGGGCTTGCCTAGGCTCTCCTTATATAACCGTAGCCATTTCCCTGCCAGTAATGATTTAGAAATGTCTTTCTATAGCCCTGTGCACTTTGCTTCAGCTTCCTTTTTTTTCTAAAGCTTCTAACTTCTTCCTTTGCATTTGGTTTCCTTTGGTTTCCAGCCACAGAAACCCATTACAGCTTAGAATGGTTGAGTATTGGGAAGATAGTGGATAGTTCACAGACTAGACTAGAGCCAGGCTCAGGGAACACAGGAGCCAGGGCAGCTCTGGGAGCCTCCACAGCTGGAATCAAGTCTTGCCCTCATTACTTGCCAAAATGAATGAATGACAACTAGTTTTTCCCCCATCCCCCATGTTTATCTTTTCCCCCTCCCCATGCATGTTCATCTTTCAAAGCCCCAGCAGAGAGAGTCTGATTAGTGTGGCTTAGGTAGGGGCCAGGGGAAGAAAGGACACCAAAGCTGACAGCTCAAGAGGACTGCACACCAGTAATTCCCCAAAGAATCCAATGTCAGTTGTCAGAGGAGGAGGAGAGAGTCATTCCTGAGTTGTCAAAACCTAGAAAATATTCGCTGTACCCCATTTTTTCTTCCTAACTTCTATTTCCTACTTTTTCTAATTCTCCACAATAAGAATGACCAATGTGTCTTCCACGGTTGTGGAAAAGATAGATACAAATACATCCACCTGTACTGGAATCCGCCCCCCTTCTCCTCACCAAAAAAGATTAATGGTTGGGGAAGTTTGGCCTTACCCCTCAGTGTTGAGTAAAAGGATTAAGGAAGATAATATATGCAAGTGCCTCTTACTGTGCCTGGCACCTGGCAAGGCTCATTCATTATATGTCATTGCCATTTCAGCCCTTCCCCTGGGCGTGCTGGAGCCAGCTCATACCAGTTCAAACCAGCTCACGAGAGGAGACTGTGATAATTTCAGGAATTTTGTGAGCCAGTTGACATAACATTTGTAGCTTGAAGTTGACCTTGATAAGAATATTTATACCACAGAAATTGGAAATGCAGCTAATTAGACTCCCCCTCAACCTCCAGGCAGTTGTTAAACGTTTCTTAGCACAGCATTGCATCCACTCTTTTCTTTCCTTCACAAAATGTGAGCAGAACCACAGTAAAGCTCAACTACCTTACTTAACATTCAGAGTTATGTAAGGTCAGCTCTGCCCATAATTCCTGCAGTGTACAATGTACGAAAATACAGCCCTGCATGTTGACTGGGCTTGCCTAGGTTCTCCTTACCTAACTGTAGCCACTTTCCTGCCAGTAGTGATTTAGCAATGTCTTTCTATAGCCCTGTGCACTTTGCCTCAGCTTCTTTAAACTCAGCTTCCTTAAACTTTTTTTTTTTGTCTTTTTGTCTTTTTAGGGCCGCACCTGTGGCATATGGAGGTTCCCAGGCTAGCAGTCAAGTTGGAGCTACAGCTGCTGGTCTACACCACAGCCACAGCAACGCCAGATCTGAACCGCATCTGCGACCTACACCACAGCTCATGGCTATGCTGGATCCTTAACCCACTGAGTGAGGCCAGGGATTGAACCCACAACCTCATGGTTCTTGGATTCGTTTCTGCTGCACCATGACAGGAACTCCAGCTTCCTTAGACTTTTCTAAAATTTCTATCTAGCATTTGGATTTATTTGGTTTCAAGCCATAGAAACTCACCATGGCTAACTTAGAACTAAGTTGAGTATGTGTGTCAGTTAGGATCAGATTCAGTTGAACTGACAAAAAAATAGAACCGTGGTTCACTAGCTATAAGTTCATCCTTTCTGACAGAAACAAGGTCCTGATCGAGGTCAGAGGTTCAGGCTTGGCTAGAAGCTTTACTTTGTTGCCTCACATCCTCCGTTCGTGTTTTTCACTTCATGACCTAAGATGGCTGCCCAGGCGCCGCATTCCAGCCAGCAGGACAGAGAAGGGCAAAGAAACACATCCCTTCCTGTTAAGTCCTTTGACAGAAGGAATGCATAGCACGTCTGCGTCTATGAAACAAGCTGAAGTCATTTAACTTTCGCTAGCAGCAGAGGAGGCTTGAATACGTGAAATTCACTCTAGGCAGCTCTGTGCCCAGCTGGGAACTGGGAAGAAGGAAGGATAAATATTGGGAAACAGCTGGCAGGCACCCTGACTGATGGACAGGGTTTAGAAAGTGTAGGAGAGAGGGAAACAGGTGCTGATGCGATGGGAAAGAGTGTGGCTTGTGGAACTTTGGAGGAGCTGGCTGGAACAGAAAACTGGAAATACGGGAAAATGAGGTTAAATAAATAAGATGAAAGCCAGATCTCAGTGAGGATCCAGGAAAGCAGACAAAAGAATCTTTATCTAAGATTCATTAGGAATGCCATTAGAAACAGAAAGCATTGAACTTTTGGGTAGGGGAGCTGTATGATCAAAGGCATTTCAGAGATTTTAATCTGGCACTTACATGCTAGTCATGTTGGAGGGGGGAGGAAAGACAGGAAAAGGCAGGGAGGTTGAGAGGACATGGATTTCACAATCCAGGTGTGAGGTGATTCTGTGGGGGCAATGAGAATGAGGAGGTAGAAATAAACCTGAGAGGCATTTGCTAGAAAATACGTTAGGATTGACAGCTGTCCTGATAGGGAGTTTCAGGTTGGGGTGTCAGAGAGACAGGCCACCAGAGTAAACCTGCCTTGATAGGTGTTTTAGGTTTGGTCACCTCGAGGCAGAGGCTGGCAGAGAACTTTTGTCTAAGAGATTGATGGGGGACTTCTCCCCCGCTGTGGTGCAGTGGCTTATCTCTGTGGAGGCGCTGGTTAGATCCCTGGCCCCGCACAGTGGGTTAAGGATCCGAAGTTGCTGCATCTGTGGCACAGGTTGCAGCTCTGGCTCAGATTCGATCCCTGGCCTGGGAATTTCCATATATGGAAACTTCCATATGCCATGAGTGCAGCAGAGAAAGAAAAAAAGAGAAAGAGAGAGATTGATGAAGGAGGAGGAGGAGAAGAAGAAGAGAGCAACAGGATGGCAAAGGGGAAGAAGCTAAGTAAGGATGTGGGCTAAGCCATAGTTCGAGTCCCCAGGTTGACTCTCACTCAGCACAGGTCACACCAGAGTTGGCTCCACCTTCATGGAAGGAGGCTGGTGTTTTGCAGCCGTGCATCAGGCAGTCAGGGACTGAGGTCTGTCCGAAGTGTGTGTTATGGGGATGATTTGTCTTCCATCAGTCCAGGACAATTCTCCGGAAAAGGGCATGGTTGCGTGTGGTTATCAGGCAACTTATCGCGCAACTGGGGGATGAGTAGACCAGCTGGTAAAGACGATCTGGGTGAGGTCCAGACAGTATCCATTACAGTTAGTCAGTTTTGGGTGTGTTAGATTTCAGAGGGCAAAGAAAGAAGGTCCTGGCCCATGACTAGAGGGTAACTGGAGATACAAGACAGGAATTCATGTCAATGAATAGGAGATGATGGGGTGGGAGACCCTGGCACACAGGTGACAGTGTCATCAAGGAGTGAGCTCTTTGAGGGCCATGGGTAGACAGGGGGGAGCAAGCACTTGGAAAAGAAGTGGTCACAGCCTGGTGGGAAGGTGGGAGAGAAAAGGGGAACCAATGAGTAAAACAAAGCAGAAACCAGTAGAGAGAACCACCTCTGTGTGGAGGTTGACCAGTTATGACTGGAAGGGAGGAAGCTGAAGGGGAAGGACTGGAGAAAAGGCTGAGGTGTTTTTGTTTTCGGTCACTCAGTTGGAAAGTTGTTGGTGGCCTTTGAGGGAACAGTTTCATAGGACAGGGTTAGAAACCACGTGGTTAGGGCTAGTAACATTTTCCACATTTAATGCCATTCCACCTGACAAACTCAACTCCTCTAGGGCACTTTCTCTTTCAATTTAAAAAAAAAATTGGGGGGAAGTTTCCACTGTGGCACAGCTGAAACGAATCTGACTAGTATCCATGAGGATGTGGGTTCAATCCCTGGCCTCGCTCAGTGGGTCCGGAACAGTGTTGCTGTGAGCTGTGGTGTAGGTCACAGATGAGACTCGGATCCCTCGTTGCTGTGGCTGTGGTGTTCTGATTTGACCCCCTAATCTGGGAACTTCCATATGTAAAAAGCAAAAAGCAAAAAGCAAAAACTAATAATAAAAATTTAAAAAATAATATATATATATTTTTTGTCTTTTTGCCTTATCTAGGGCCACACCCACGGCATATGGAGGTTCCCAGGCTAGGGGTCTAACAGGAGCTGTAGCTGCCGGCCTTCACCACAGCCACAGCAACGCGGGATCCAAGCCGCATCTGCAGACTATGCCACAGCAACGCCAGATCCTTAATCCACTGAGCAAGGCCAGGGGTCGAACCCGCAACCTCATGGTTCCTAGTTGGATTTGTTAACCACTGAGCCATGACAGGAATTCCTAAAAAAAATTAAAAAAAATTTTTTGGCCTCTCCTGTGGCATCCGGACATTCCCAGGATAGGGATCAAACCGACAGCAGCAAACTGAGCCACTTCAGTGACAATACCAAGTCCTTAACCCACTGAGCCACCAGGGAACTCCCTCTCTTTCAATTTCTATGCTGCTCATTCTTGCTCATCCTAAAGTTACTCTGTGTTCTGGTTATCTAATGTTGCCTAACAGATTACCTGAAGACTTGGCGGGCATGACATTCTTTGCTACATTTATGGTTTCTGTGGATCAGGAGTTAGGATGGAGTGCAGTGCAGATGAGGATGGCTTATTTCTGCTCCACAATGTCTGGGGTCAAAGCTGGAAGACTTGAAAATTGGAGACTGGAATCGTTCGTTTGCAGGACGCTTCATTCACATGTCTTCAGTAGATGCTGGCTACTGGCTGGGGCCTTAGTTCCTCTCCCTTGGTCTAGATTGGCCTTCTTTTGCATGGTGTCTTGGTTACTGAGAAAGAGAACCAGGCATGAACTATATATTGTTTCTATAACCTCACCTTTTAATAGTCTACATTGCCTTCCCCATACTCCACTGGTCACAGCAATCAGTCTCACCCAGATTCAAGGGGAAGGAACATGATCCCACCCTGGAGTGTAAGTCTCAGGACAAGAAAAGTGTGGGGGGAGGGGCACTCATCTTTGGAAAATACAGCCTTCTATCCTGTCAGAACTTTCCATTTGCTTCTTATGAGTGGTCTCATTTATTCAACAGTCATCAATAATAACAGCAACAGGAGGAATATCCTGAGGGCAGGGGTCTGGCCTGTTACTATTGTCTTCATTACCTTTATATCCTGAGCACTTAAAGCAGTGATAGGCCCACAACGGATACTTGTGGAAGGAAGAACTCCTTTTAAGTCTATCTATTTTTGTCAAATACATCATCAGTTAATCCTAAACTAGCTATCCTGATCATTTCACAGTGGAAGAAGCCAAGGAAGGGGCTTAGACATGTAAGTAGACCACCTCTCGGATGACTCAGCTAGCCATGGGTGACATGAAACCAGGTCTTCTGCGCTGAAGCTACTTTTATTAAGAACCTGACGCCTTCAACAGCAAATGAAATTCCTGGGGGCTGGGCCAGTTCCTTCAGTGCCCCTGCCTCCTGCATTCTCATAGCAGCACAGGGCCAACCACAGGGCTATGGACAGAGATCCCTCCACTGCTGACTGATGGGTCCTGCATTTGATACACTGATTTTTTTTTTTTTTTTTTTGCCTTTTTAGGGCCACTCCTGAAGTTCCCAGGCTAGGGGTAGAACTGGAGCTGCAGCTGCTGGCCTATGCCATAGCCACAGCCACAGCCACAACAGATCAGAGCTGCGTCTTCTAGCTACACCACACCTCAAGGCAACACTGGATCTTAAACCACTTATCAGGGCCAGGGATAGAACCCACATCCTCATGGATACCAGTTGGGTTCGTTACCGCTGAGCCACAAGGGGAACTCCTATATACTGATCTAAAGTGGTTGTTCAATATTGTCATTTAATATGATTCTGCTTTCTCATGAGAGCAGGCGAGGGCTAGGGTACAGACCCTGGTGCTGCACTTAAGCCTCTAGGCTGGGTAGAGGGCCAGGACGAATTTGCTCCTCACCTCCCTGAGCAGGCAGTGCCCAGGTCAGGAGTGTGGGTTGAGTGGAGATGCTAAAAGTTCTGGTGGGGCAATCAGATGGTGCTCCGAGGGAACGACATGGGGAGAGGGGGGAAAGCCCAGAAGGGAAGTGGCTGAGGTAGTTCCTGTAGGTCCAGTTCAGAGGAGAGAGGGGGACCGATTTCCACTCCCTCCCCCAACCCACATCCCAGCCCTAAAAATGCTTCACAGTCTCAGGAGGAAATCCTGGTGCCGTATCCTGCGTGGGTGGCAGGGGTGCTTATCTAGAGCAGGAGTGGGTGAGAGCAGATCTTAGAATTTGCATTAAGCCTCAATTTTCCAAATCCTGCCTATGCCCCCCTGCCAGCCAACCCTCAACCAGTCTTTGACTTTATCTCCTTAGAAGTGTCCTCAGGCTAGCAGCTATATCAGCCCTCAGGCTAGTCCTCAGGCTAGCGAGAAATATCTCAGAGATTGCAGATCAGGAAGGACCTTCGGAAACCACAATTTCCACTTCCGCTGTGGGGGCAGAAAGCATGGGGCAGCCTAACCCCTTGATGCCTGGGAAGTAACACAGGACCAAATCTACTCCACGTTGTAGGACTATTGTCCTTACCAGGTTCCCGCTCTCCTGCACCAGCCCTGCCAGGCCCTCTAAGGGTCCTTCTGTCCCTGGTTTCTCCCCATCCAGCTCCCCTCTGTTAAAATGCTTATTCTCTTGGGGTTCCCGTCGTGGCGCAGTGGTTAACGAATCCAACTAGGAACCATTAGGTAGCGGATTCGATCCCTGGCCTCGCTCAGCGGGTTAAGGATCCGGCCTTGCCTTGAGCTGTGGTGTAGGCTGCAGACACGGCTTGGATCCTGCGTTGCTGTGGCTGTGGTGTAGGACGGTGGCTACAGCTCCGATTAGACCACTAGCCTGGGAACCTCCATATGCCGTGGGTACGGCCCTAGAAAAGGCAAAAAAAGACAAAAAAAAAAAGCTTACTCTCCCTGCTCAGGACCTTTAAAAGTAATTCCCTGTGACTTTTCATATCACATCCAGCTCCTTGGCCTCACCTTCATGGACCTTGGTGGACCGGCTTCAACTGTATCATTTGTGAGTCACCCCTGCTCCTTTGTTCCAGCCCCATCAATGTGCTTGTTGCTCTCTCCCACGTAGGAATTACTCATCACTTAAGTCACCAGTCGCTCTGGAATGTGCCCCTTCCTCCACGACACCCATTCTCCCCACATCCTTTATTGTTTTGTTTAAACTATGTTTTCTTTCCCTCCTCCTGACGATTAAAATAATGTGTGCTTGTTGTGGGAAATCTGTGAAATGCAAAATGTATGCCTACAAAAGAAAATTAAAAAGTACCCCAAAATCCACAACCCCAGTATAGCTAACGTTACCGCTGATGTGGATTTCCTCCCAGTATTCTCCCTTCATGGCACACTCGCTATTCCTTCCACCTCAGAGTCTCTCCCTCTCTTTAGCTTTTCCCTTCCTTCTTCTGTGAGTCAATCAACTCGTCCTGATGGTCATAAAGGTCATTCTCTCTGTTAGGTCTCCCTATTACACATTCACCATACCCAGTACTTTTCCTTGTACTCACCGTAACTAGAAATAAACCATCATTTTTGTCCTCCTGTGTTTAATGTCTGTCTTGGCTACTTGACCTGACGTAAGGTCCATGACTGGCTTCCTTGTTTGTTCGATGACCCTAGCATCTACGGCAGCACCCTGGATACAGAACACACACAACACATAGCACCAAGATGCCTTCTTGAATAATCAGGTGTCTGTCCTCTCAACGCTTTGAAATAGTCAATTTCACAAATACAGTGAATCAATTACCACAAGCCTCCTATGCTTCCAGGTATAGGATATCCTGTTCTTGCCCTCCAGAAGCCCTTAGCCTTTTGAAGGAGACAGACCGGTAAATGGAACATTCTAGCACTTTTTTCTAGTACAGCAGTGACAACATGGGATTCTTAACTCACTGAACCACAACGGAACTCCTCTAGTACAATTTTAAAAAATTTTATCAGAGTATAGTTGATTTACAATGTTCTATTAGTTGCAGGTGTATAGCAAAGTGAATCAGCTTATATATATCTGTTACCTTTCAGATTCTTTCCCCATCTAGGTTGTCACAGAGGACTGAACAGATTTCCCTGTGCTATACAGTAGGTCCTCGTTACTTATCCAGTGGTATTGAGTAATACATAGAGGAAGGGTCCCTAAACCTCAGGGGGGTGACATCTATTTGTCCTTGGTAATGCATTTACTTTGTAGAGTCATAGGATAGTAGAATTGAGTGGGACCATGAGATCAACAGGCCCCATCACTTCACAAGATGAGGAAATGCAAGCAGTGAAGGGGTAGGACAGTGACTTAGCAAAAGCCATTGGCCAGTTGACTGGTGGCAGATCTGGGGTCACCTTGAGGCTTGCAGCCCAGAGCTATCTCCACTGTGCCTCAGAGTCCTCTGGAGTCACATCCCCATTCTGCTCATCCTCAGTCCCGTGGATTTTCCCTTGTAGAGGTCTCTCCAGTCTGTCCACCTTCCCGCATCTCCACGTCACCACTCTCTAAGCCTCCATCACCTCCAGCCTGGGTACATCCACCCCCTACCTTATCTCACTGCTTCTGGTCAAGCCCTGCTCAGATCCCACGTCCATATTGCAGCCAGAGTGAGCCTTCCTAGATCTGAGTGTGAGCATGTCTCTTCCCGGCTTAAAGCCCCAGAGGCTTCCTACCAAGCTTTAAGGAACATGCTCAAGAGTCTTTTTTTTTTTTCTCTGTCTTTCAGTTATACTGAGATATAATTGACATACGGCACTGTAAAACTTTAAGTTGTGCAACATAATGAACTGACTTACACACATCATGACACGATTACCACAATAGGTTTAGTGACTACCCATCATCTCACATAAATACAACACTTAAGAAATAGAGAAAAAAAAATTTTTCCTTGTGATGAGAATTCAAGATTTACTAACAACTTTCCCATACAACAGACAGAGTATTAATTATATGTACTGTGCCGTATATTGCATCCCTAGTACTCATTTACCTTTTTTTTTTTTGCTTTTTAGGGCCGTGCCCTTGGCATATAGAAGTTCCCAGGCTAGGGGTCCAATTGGAACTACAGCTGCAGGCCTACGCCACAGCCACAGCAATGCCAGATCCGAGTCGCATCTGCGACCTACACCACAGCTCATGGCAATTCCGGATTGCTGATCCACTGAGCAAGGCCAGGGATCGAACCTGCATCCCTGTGGATACTAGTCAGATACTTTTCTGCTGAGCCACGACGGGAACTCCTGCATTTTCTTTTCTAAATTGGATTCAAATTTCTCACAGGGATCAGACTGTTCCTTTCTTCAAATCTCCCACACTATGACCATCATGGGTTTCTTCATTCAAGAAACATTTTTTTTTTGGTCTTTTAGGGCCGCACCCGTGGCATACGGAGGTTCCCAGGCTAGGGGCCAAATCAGAGCTGTAGCCACCAGCTTACACCATAGCCACAGCAACGCCAGATCCAAGCCATGTCTGCGACCTACACCATAGCTCACGGCAATGCCGAATCCTTAACCCACTGAGCAAGGCCAGGGATCAAACCCGCAACCTCATGGTCAGATTTGTTTCCACTGCGCCACGACGGGAACTCCCAAGAAACATTTTATAAATGATTACTAATTGATCTCCCCACAATAACTTTCCCAACAGGCATCATACTTGAAGAAATATATAACAAATCTGTTATACAGCAGGACCATTTGTGAATTTATTGTAACAACAATGTATTGAGAACCAACAAGGAATAAAGGAATTCTTCTCTCCCTCCTCCACATAGTCAGGACTTTGTGTCCTTCAAGTTGTAGGTTTCCTAACCCCTAGGGGTTTGGCTTTTTTTGTATTTTAGAAGGAAAGGGAAGAATCAGGATGGGTGGGGCTTTACAGGAAGCCCACACTGAAGTACGGCCTGGTTTTGGAAAGTGCCGAATGTCTGGTCTGAAAGGAGAGGGTGCAGAGGCATAACCTACCTCCTGGCTGACTCTTGGACCTCCTTGACTCGGAGGAAAAAGAGCAGATCCAGTTTCTCCAGGGCATGTGGAGAGCTCAGCCTTTTCAAGAGCGGCCTCTCAGATGAGACTGGCTGCCAGGGTTCATGAGAACTGGGCCAGGTGCTTTGCACTGGGTGTGTTCAGAACTTCAGCAACTGCTTCCCAGCCCCCAGGCAAGGCCAGATCAAGACTGCAGAGAAAAACGGAAAATGTTACGGTGCCCCCACCCCCAATGTAGTTAAAAAAAAACAAACTACATAAGACAAATAACAGCTTTAAGGGTGTACTATAGATTTGTGATTTTCCCCAAATGCCTGACTCCTTTGATTTCTTGAATATCAAATTATTTCCAAATATCTTTATTTATTTTTATTTTTTTGTCTTTTTGCCTTTTCTAGAGCTGCACCTGTAGCATATGGAGATTCCCAGTCTAGGGGTCAAATCGGAGCTGTAGCCGCCGGCCTACACCACAGCCACAGCAACGTGGGATCCGAGCCACGTCTGCAACCTACACCACAGCTCATGGCAACGCCGGATCCTTAACCCACTGAGTGAGGCCAGGGATCAAACTCGCAACTTCATGAGTCCTAGTCAGATTCATTAACCACTGAGCCACGAGGGGAACTCCTATTTCCAAATATCTTGAATATCAAATTTTTTTCCAAGCTTTTTTTTTCCCCCCTCTCCTGGCTTTGCTGATGCTATGTTTGTATGATTAGGAACTGCCAAGCCAGATGAATAGCCTCATTCTCATGCATCCTGCCGTCCTGGGTGAGAAACAAGGCAGTGCTGACCACTTGGTCAGAGGAGCAGACTCTCACCTGTTTGTTTTCTCAGGACAGAAGAAGCCTTGGCTTTCCTTGTTCAACCCAACAGAGGAAGTCTGAAAACTGTCAGACACTAGAATACCATCAGTGATGGGCAGAATTGAAACCAGATTAGATACGAGTGAGTCCATAAAGAAATGTGCCCCAAGAGCTGTGGACCAGTTCATTCATATCCATTGCATACACATGGATATACATTCTTACATGATCATAAATGTTTCTAGATAGACAGACAAGGAAGTAGTAACGATTATGGCTTCTGGGAAGAGCGACTGGCTCTATTATTATTATTTTTTGAGACTGACTTTTTTTTAAGAACATTGAACAGATGTTATTATTATAATAAAATGTGCTTCAGCAATTCAAATGACAACAACAATAAACTTAGACTGCTAATATCTACAAATTTCAACTTGTAGGACAGCTGAAGACTCTGCTTTCCAGGAGGGCTGATCTTGTGACCCAGGCTTGGGCTGTGAAGGCGGGCAAGTGATTCCTTCCAGCTGTGGCATGTCCAGCGGGCAGCCGGAGAGGAAGCTAAATATAGACTAGCCTGCCAAGTGTGCCAAGATGAATCAGGACTGGCGCTAGAACTTTCCTTCACTGTGTCCATGAGCACGCACCTCATACCTAAGTTCCAGGAATGTAGGAGTGAACCAAGTGGATGGGGCTCCTTGGCCCCCGGATTTGGAATCTAATCACAACCACAATCAAGATATAGAGCAATTCTGCTTCACCCTAAAATCCCTTACGCCATCCCTCTGTATCACATCTTCCCTCCTGCCCTCCACCAAACCTCTTGCTATTCTGATCTATTCTTTGTCAATGTAGCCTGTCTTTTAAAAATGTCGCAAGTGGAATTACGTGGCATGTGATCTTTTAAAAAAGTTTTTTTTCTTATCATTGATTTACAACGTTCTGACAGTTTCTGCTGTACAACAGGCATGTGATCCTTTTGAGACCAGATTTTTTTCACTTAGCAAAATGCCGTTGAGATTTATCCAAGTTGTTTTGTGTATGAATAATTTGCTTCTTTCTGTTTCTGGATAGTATGCCATAGTATGGATAAGCCAGGTGATGCCTTTACCCATTTTAACCCTGTTTTTGATAATTACAAATGACGCTGCTATTAGTATTTAGTGCATAGGTTTCTATACGAACGCGGTTTTATTTCTCTCAGGTAAATACCTTGGGATTATTGACTTGTATGGTAAATGTATTGACTTTCATTTGTTTTTTTTTTTTGTTTTTGTCTTTTTAGGGCCACACCCTCGGCATATGGAAGTTCCTAGGCTAGGGGTCCAATTGGAGCTGTAGCTGCCGGCCTAAGCCACAGCCACAGCAACACCAGATCCTTATCCCACTGAGCAAAGCCAGGAATCGAAAATGCATCCTCATGGTTGCTAGTCAGATTTGTTTCCACTGAGCCATGACGGGGACTCCTAAATGTATTAACTTTATAAGAACTGGACTAACCATGTTCCAGAGTATGCTTTTGCATTCCACCAGCAATGAACGAGAGTTCCTGTTGCTCTGCCTTCTTGCCAACACTTGGTAGTGCTGTCAGTATTTTATTTTTCCTATTCTAACAGATCTGTAGTGATAATTCATCATGCTTTTAATTTGCATTTCCCTATTGGCAATAATGTTGAACAACTTTTTATGTTCTTGTTTGTTTTCCAATTATCCTCTTGGGTGAAGTGACTAAGTCTTTTTTTTTTTTTTTTCAGACACAGGGTCCGGTTTTATCTTTTTTTTTTTTTTGTGGAGATTGCCTACTTAAAAAACATATATGTATTTAGTTGCACCCAAGGCATGTCGAAATTCTCAGGCCAGGGATCAAACTCTTACCACAGCTGTGACCCGAGCCACAGCAGTGACAACACTGGATCCTTAACCTGCTGTGCCAGCAGGGAACTCTGATTGCCTCCTTTTTTTGGGGGGAGGGCCACACCCGTGGCATATGGAAGTTCTCAGGCTAGGGGTCAAATCAGAGCTGTAGCTGCTGGCCTACGCCACAGCCACAGCAACATGGGATCTGAGCCGTGTTTGGCTCAGCTACAGCTCACAACAGCACCGGATTCTTAACCCACTGATTGAGGCCAGTGATCAAACCTGCATCCTCATGGATACTAATCAGGTTGGTAACCTGCTGAGCCACAACAGGAACTCCTAATTGCCTACTTTTTAAATTGAGTTGTCTGTTTTCTTGCTGCTGAGTTGTGAGAGTTTTTTATATATTCTGGATACATGTCCTTTGTCGAATATGTGACTTGAAAATATTTTCTCCCACTTGGTACCTTGTCTTTTCATTCTTTTAACAGGATCTTTGCCATAGTAAATGTTTTCATTTTGATGGAGAATATTTTTCTTATTATTTTTTGAAATATAAATGACATATAGCAAAGTGTACAAACCTTAAGTACAAAGCTTGATAAATTTTTACATTTATATACACCCATTTAACCACCAACCAGAGCAAGATAGTATCACCCCACAAGGCTCCCCTGAACCCCTATCTGGTCAATATGCAAAACTCCTTTCTTGCCCCACTCTGAGACAACTGCTATTCTGACTTCTATCACCATAGATTAATTTTGCCTAGAAGATTTCTAAGGATTTTTCTCCAAGTTTTGTGACCAACCTGGACAAATCTTGGAAATTAGAAGTCTCCAAAGACCCTTCTTAGAGAGAGATTCCCATGCCTCTCACTAGATGTGATGAAGAAGTTGGTGTGCAAAACTGGCCTTATCATCTTGCTTCCAGCATGCCAGCAAGCCAGGCTTCACAGAAGATTCCAAAAATTTGGTAGACAAGTCCTAGGCACCCTAAAACTCCAGTGAAATGGTAAGGCGAGGGGCACAGTCCCAGGAATTATAGGGCATGGTTTCAGCCCCCTTCTCTGACATTTACTGCATGTCCCTAAACTACATAGCTTTCCTGTGCTTCAGCTACCTCATCTGTGAAATGGGAACAGTAATATATAGTAATACATAATAATGGGAACAGAAGTGAGAACCAGTATTTGAGTGTCTCTCTCCTTCTAGGTATCTGGAAAAGCTGTACTTTGCCACTCCATGTGACTCTTGCCAATTAACCCAGGCATGGCTACTTACTTTGGCCAATTAAAATGTATCCCTTTTGGAGTTCCCTTGGTGGTGCAGTGAGTTAAGGATCTGGCATTGTCACTGCTGAAGCTTAGGTTTGATTCCTGGCCCTAGAACTCCCGTATGCCAAAGGTCCATCCCCCCCCAAAAAAATGTCTCTTCTACATGTAAGTGTTAAAAACCAGTGTGTTCTGTGCTTGTCCACTTTATCTCCTCCTTCTCTCTCTCTCTCCTTTTCTTTTTTTTTTTCTTTTTAGGGCTGCACTCGTGGCATATGGAGGTTCCCAGGCTAGGGGTCTAACCAGAGCTACAGCTGCCGGCCTATGCCACAGCCACAGCAACTCAAGATCCAAGCCACGTCTGTGACCTACATCACAGCTCAGGGCAACGTTGGAACCTTAACCCACTGAGCAGGGCCAGGGATAGAACCGACAACTTCATAGTTCCTAGTCTGATTCGTCTCTGCTACACCATGACGGGAACTCCTATCTCCTCCTTCTTCTAATGGCAAATGGCAACGTTCTAGATAGTGGCTCCTCTGTCGAACTGTGTCCTGGAGTTAGGACAATGATGGCTCAAGAGCAGAGTGCAGCCAACTCACCCTTGATAAATGTCAGGAGCAATAAATTTGTCTTTGTTGCACAAAGTCACTGAGATTTTTAGGTTGTTTTTTATAGAAGCATAACCTAGCTTGTTTGGATGATATCCAATATTATAAGTTTATTACTAGGAGTATATGAACTAAACAGTATAGAATTTCTGGGCACATAATAAGGCTTGATTTCCTTCCTTGTAAAATCTCCTTCTTTCTGGAGTTCCCAGTGTGACTCAGCAGTAACCAACCCAGCTTGTATCCATGAGGACGAGAGTTGGATCCCTGGCCTTGCGCAGTGGGTTAAGGATCCGGCATTGCCATGAGCTATGGTGTAGGTCACAGACATGGCTTGGCTCTGACATTGCTGTGGCTGTGCTATAGGCTGGCAGCTATAGCTCTGATCTGACCCTTAGCCTGGAAACTTCTACTTTAAGGTGTGACCCTAAAAAGCAAAAACAAAAACAAAAAAACCCATCTCATTCTTTCTTTCTGAGGAATCATGAACTCAAAGATACTCTTAGAAGTTCAGATAAAAGGCAAGAGTACAGACCAGCCACCACTCCAGCACCAAAGAAAGATGAAGAGAAAAGGATACAAAGCAACAAATGGTACAGAAATACTACAGAGAGCAAGGAAGAATAACAAAGTGGTAAGGAAGGAGAGACAAAGTATAAGAGCTGGGAAAAGAAAGAGGTACAGAGGATGCTTGAGACACAGATGGGGTGCTTCTAAGAACAACAGAAGAACAGTTGCTGAGGCGAATAGAAACTTTCTGCTTTGAGATGTTTATCCTAAGCCCCAGTGCCCCGGCAAACAACATCATCTGTTATGGTAGCTGAACAAATAGGCTGGGGCTCTGTTGGTTCCATTCATCAGTCTTTCCATTCAGTGATTACTGAGCACCTACTGTGTGCCTGGCACTGTACTTGGGCTGAGTTACCAAGGTGAACAAGACCCAGTGCTGGTCTTTGCCTTCAAGGATCCCCCAGTCTGGTGGGAAAGTCACCTGAGCAGTTAGGATACAGTTCGGCCTGTGCAATGATGGAGGTGTCCACAAGGAATATAGGAGAAGGGGGACCAGGCCCTGCTCAGGATAGTCAGAAAGAGCTTTCTGGGAGACATGAGTTTAAGTGTACCTAGGAGTTACCAGAAGCAGGGGTTGCTGAGGGCATACTGGGCAGAGGGGCCACAGGGGCCAGCTGGTGGTGGTGACAAGTGACAGGAAGTTTGGTGTTGCTGGAGCCTTGATGAGAGGATGCTTGCATCAAGAGAGGCTGGAGAGGGATCCAAAGGGGCTCAACGTCTTTCACTTGGGAGTGGGGGTGGCTGGGGAGATTTGGGTGGTTAAGCAGAGAAGTGACATGGTCAGATTTTAGCTAAATAACTCTGCCTGCTGTGTGGACTGTGGTTAGGGGGCAGAATCCCCTTTGTCTTGGGACTG
The DNA here is from genome assembly GCA_004024745.2 of Catagonus wagneri. Classification (NCBI taxonomy): domain Eukaryota; kingdom Metazoa; phylum Chordata; class Mammalia; order Artiodactyla; family Tayassuidae; genus Catagonus; species Catagonus wagneri. The sequence continues at coordinate 12,711,986 of PVHT021183524.1, read as the reverse complement.
GGGTGAATGCCCAGCCCATGGCCTGCAGGTGCACAAGATGGCCTTGAGAATAATCAGCTCAGCCAAGTCTTAATGAGTGCTTCCATGAGCCCGGTTATGTGCTGCAAGTGGTGTAACTACTTATCTTCTTGACAGCCCTGTGAAGAGGGTGGTATTCTTCTTCTTCATTTCCATTTTTTTGTTTGTTTGTTTGGTTTTGGTTTTTAGGGCCGCCCTCACAGCATATGGAAGTTCCCAGGCTAAGGGTCTAATTGGAGCTGCAGCTGCCGGCCTACACCACAGCGACAGCAATGTGGGATCCATCTGAGCTGTGGGATCCATCTGAGCTGTGTCTTCAAACTATACCACAGCTCACTGGCAATGCCAGATCCTTAACCCACTTAGGAGGTCCAGGGATCAAACCTGCATCCTAATGGATACTAACTACTCGGGTTCGTTACTGCCAGCAGTATGGGAACTCCCGAGGGTGGTATTCTTATCATCCCCCATTGTGACCAAGGGGAGGTAACTGGGCACAGAGAGGTTAAATTATGTGTCCCAGCTGCACATTCCAGTACTAGCTGCCGAGCTCCTGGATCAATCTGTGACCACGCTCCATCCTGTCTCTTCAGGGTCCACCCTCAGGAAGGTTCTCATAGACACAGAATGTTGTATTGGCATCCTGCTTAAAGTTTATGAAATCTTTTACATGGATGACTTCATTCCAGCCATGCAACAGTAGCTTCTGTGAGGTAGGTGTATTACTCATTGCTAAGAACACCGACTGAAATGATTTGTCAAAGGTTAGAATTTAGGTGGCAGAGACCCAGACTGGCCTCTTTTGACCTCGAGTCCAGTGTCAAGTCTCACATTCATTTGTCATTCAATGACCCCGCCAGCTTCACAGTCAACACGCCATGTGCTTCAAAGGTCAGGGCATTTTCCACTCCTACTCAGCTGCCTCCTGTCGAGGAAAATGCTTTTCTGAACTGAGGAAGAGAGTCAGAGAAATGTGTTGCTGGCATTGATTTCCTCTGATTGGGCAATGGCTTCCGCCATCTGCACTAGACAACGTCAGCTGTCTGGATTTTAGCCAGTGTTCTCCCACCCAGGAAACTGACTTCCGGCCAGGCTTCCAGCCGGCTCTGGCCCCCTGGAAGGACAGATCTCTCAGTCTGCAATGTGAAAGACTGAAAATCAGATCTCAGGGAGGGTTTTGCTATAGGGAAGGAGGTAAAAATGAGTTCAGAGGACACTGCCCTCTCCTGAGGTCTGGGGTCTTTCTTGGGGCAAGATGGGGAGGATCCACGGATCTGACTGGGAGGTTTAAGATTTTGTGACTAATAGACTTAAGTAAATTGCAGGGCAGTGGGGGAGAAAGGTAAGCAAAGCTGAGGAAATCTGGAAAAAGTTACACATAAAGACACAAACAGGGAAGGTCAAACACAAGCCAAGAATAGAATGCTCTTCTTAGTCCTCATGTGCTTTTCTGTGGACACTCAGTCTTTTTGTTTTGTTTTGTCTTTTTGCCTTTTCTAGGGCCGCAGACTTGTGGCATATGGAGGTTCCCAGGCTAGGGGTCTAATCGGAGCTGTAGCCGCCGGCCTCTGCCACAGCCACAGCAATGCAGGATCTGAGCCGCGTCTGCAGCCTACACCACAGCTCATGGCAACGCCGGATCCATAACCCACTGAGCAAGGCCAGGGATCGAACCCGCAACCTCATGGTTCTTAGATTCATTAACCACTGAGCAACGATGGGAACTCCTGGACATTCAGTCTTGAATAAATCAGTAACATGGGAATAAGCAGCCCTTTACTGCTTTACTTTTCGAACCATAAAAACACACCAGTTAAAAAAATCTAAACAAAAGATAAATAAAGTGGAAATTTTAAGTATCCCTTCCCCATTCCAAACCCCACTCTCCAGGCCTGGTTCATAAATGATGACATTTAAGCTATTCCTTCAGCAAAAATTCATCTCATTTAATCCACACAATGATCCTATGAGGTAAGAACAATTACTATGCCTTCTTGAATAAAAACTGTGGTAAAATACAGACAATATAGGCTTTACATTTTGGGGAGCTGCAATGGCCACTGAAGGTAAGCAGGGCACCACTGTGCTCTAGCCTACCTGACTCACCAGCAGAAGGTGTTGCAGCTTTATTATCAGGTGCTGGGCCACCTTGAGTTGTAGTGCATCCATGGGGACAGATATTGGTCCCTTACTTGTTTGATAAGAGTCCTGTTTGAAGAACATAAGAATGAAAGACTTTAGTAAAGGCTACACAGCTGCTAAGGGAGGCAGAGGAAGAATTAATTCTGCCATAATCAGCAACCACAGCCACTGATCTTCCCTGACTCTTGTGGGGGCACCTCTTAGGAGAGCTGTGAGTGTTACAAAGTTCCTTTTGTGGTGCTTGGATGACCTGAATCCTTCTGAGAAGGCGATGCATCCTGATTTCTTTATCAAGAGAGAACAGTGGAAGAAACTGCCCAGGAAAAGCTGGCAATGAGAGAGGGTAAGCGGCTGCAAGGGGACCCCTCCTTTTTTGGGGGGCACACCCTATGCATATGAAGGTTCCCAGACTAGGGGTCATCCCATTGGAGCTGTAGCCACTGGTCTACACCACAGCTACAGCAACGCCAGATTTGAGCCGCGTCTGTGACCTACACTACAGCTCATGGCAATGCCCGATCCTTAACTCACTGAGCGAGGCCAGGGATCGAATCTACATCCTCAAGGATGCTAGTCAGACTCATTTCCACTGAGCCATGACAGGAATTTCAAGGGGACACTTGCTTGGTGGCGGTCAGGCTGAAGCTTTGCTCTCTGCCTGAAAGGAAGATGACTCACCCCCACTGTGGTGCCACATTGTGATCAGGCCCCTGGGAGCAGCCCATGAAGAGAAAGAGAGAGGAAGATCCCTCATCATTTGTGCTTGCAAGAAACAAGTTACAGAACATATACACACTTACTCTCATAGAAATAACTAGATATGGGAGTTCCTGGGGAATCAGTGGGTTAACAATCCAGTGTTGTCACTGCTATGGCTGTGGTTATTGCTGTGGTGAAGTTTGATCCCTGGCCCAAGAATTTCTGCATGCTGTGGGCACAGCCAACCCCCTCCCCTCAACTACATATGGTAAAATTTACCATTTTAACCATTTTAAAGAATCCAGTTCAGCAGCCCTAAGTAAATTCACAGTTTGTGGCCATCACCACCATCCATCTCCAGAGCTTTTACATCTTCCTCGACTGAAATTCTGTACCCAGTAAACAGTATCTTCTTATTCCCCCCTCCCCCAACCTCTGGCAACCACCATTCTGCTTTGTCTCTACGAATTTAACTACTCTTATAAGTGGACTTATATAATATTTAATCATTTTGTGACTTTTTTTTCTTTTTAAGGTCACACCTGTGGCGTATGGAAGTTCCCAGGCTAGGGGTTAAATCGGAGCTACAGCTGCAGGCCTACGCCACAGCCCCGGCAACACCAGATCTGAGCCACATCTGCGTCCTATGCCACAGCTTACAGCAACACCAGATCCTCAACCCACTGAGCAAGGCCAGGGATCAAACTAGCATCCTTCAGAGACAATATTGGATCCTTAAGCTGCTGAGCCACAAAGGGAACTCTACATCTTTTCACTTTCTAATTGGTGTTGTTCAAAGCACAAAAATTTTAAATGTTGACCAAGTCCAATGTATCTATATTTTCTCTTGTTATTTGTCATTTGGTGTCATAGCCAAGAAATCATTACTTAATCAACAGTCACAAAGATCTGAGCCCATGTTTTCTTCCAAGAGGTTAACAGTTTTAGCTCTCACTTTTAGGTCTTTGATTCATTCTGAGTTAACCTTTTTTTTTCTGCACCTGTGGCATATGGAAGTTCCCTAGCCAGGGATAGAACCCACGCTGAAGTTGCCACCTTTGCCACAGCTTCGGCAATGCTGAGCCTTAACCTGAGGAGCCACAGGGGAACTTCCATGATTTTCCCTTTTTTTTGTCTTTTTGCCTTATCTAGGGCCACACCCGCAGCATATGGAGGTTCCCAGGCTAGGGGTCTAATTGGAGCTGTAGCCGCCTGCCTACGCCACAGCCACAGCAACGCGGGATTCGAACCGCTTCTGCGACCTACCCTACAGCTCACCACAACACGCCAGATCCTTAACCCACTGAGCGAGGTCAGGGATTGAACCCGCAACCTCATGGTTCCTAGTCAGATTCGTTAACCACTGAGCCACGACAGGAACTCCATACGGTCGTTTTAGAGTTGAAAAGTTTTCCTAGCTATCTAACCACAGCCTCCTGCTGCACAGTGTTACCATAAATCCCCATGAGTGTTTGGTGTAACCGTGTATTATGGGTTTGGGGGGGGAGGTATTTTGGGTGTGCGGGAAGCTCTGTGAGCTCTGTGCTGCATGAAGCACAGCCTTCTGGAAGCCTACTATCCTTCCCCTAGTCCTGACATGGCACCCCCTTCATGGACTGTGGTTCTGATTCTACAGCTTGCCATCTCAGAGAATGAAGCCAGGTGGCATAAACCTCACCTACAGAACATTTAGACGGAATTACCTCTTTGGGGATGAGGACAAGGGAGAGCCCTAAAGAGAGAAATAGCTATGCCCTTCGAAGTTTCCAAAATGAAAACCTGAACTGTAGTGAGAGTGTGGTTGAAATGACCAGCCCCAACTCTGACAGTGTTGAGTTTGGGCTCCCCCTGTTGGATCCTTTGAAAAATAATTATTTGAACTAATACAGGAAAAATTAAAACAAAGATGGGGGTGCTAAAGAAAGATTTATTGAGAATTTGCTATATGTTAGACACTTTATCTAGGCACCTCCTTGCATCCTCAAAGTAATCCTATAGGAGGTTTTATCAATCCTAAGTTGCAGGGTTGGAAGTTGAAACACGCCCAGAGTCACACAAAGATTTGAACCCAGAGCTCTCCTGACTCCCTAAAGTCATACTCTTTCCAAGGCTCTAAGCCAGGGGAGCCAGAGTAGAAATGGCCTGCAAGGGCCCCTCTCTCCTTTCACTTCCACCGGGTCTATTGCTTGCTTTGTCAAGACATCTAAAGGGCCCAGAGACATCCTGGGAATCCTCTAACTGTATGCTGGAGCCAGCCGGGCTGGGGGGAGTAATTGTTAAATATCTACGAACTTTACAAGCTGGTTGTTAAACCTTTGGTAGTTGGAAATCAATTGCGGTAGGAGAGAGTATTTATACTGTGGAAACTTGTAACCTCCCCCAACTCCTAGTCCCCCAGACAGATTACCAGCACGTTACTCTAACTGAACTCTCCTCCGAGGTCAGCAATGCCCCTTACAGAGACTTAACTTTGAGACCCAGACTGAGGGTTGAGGATGACAGGATCTGCCTCCAGTGGTCACAAATTTCAGCTGTAGACTGAGGAAGGAAAGACAATGGGTTGGAAAATGAGGGAGTGTGGGCATATAGGAGAGAGAAAAAATATTTGTTATTAACATGTGGACAGGAGTTCCTGCTGTGGAGTAGTGGGTTAAGAATCCGACTGCAGGGAGTTCCCGTTGTGGCTCAGCGATAATGAATCCAACTAATATTCATAAGGATATGGGTTCAATCCCTGGCCTCGCTCAGTGGGTTAAAGGATCTGGAGTTGCCATGAGCTGTAGGATAGGTCCCAGATGTGGCTTCGATCCCTGGTTGCTGCGGCTGTGGTGTACATCAGCAGCTGTAGCTCTGACTCAACCTCTAGCCTGTGAACTTCTTTTTAGGGCACCTTTGGTCCTAAAAAGAAAAAAGAAAAAAAAGAGAAAGAATGCCACTGCAGCAGCTTGGGTGGCTGCAGAGGTGCAGGTTTGATTCCTAGTCTGGTGCAGTGAGTTAAAGGATCTCACGCTGACACAGCTGCTATGTAGGTCACAGCTGTGACTCGGATTCAATCCCTGGCCAGTAACTTCCATATGCCATGGTTGCGGCCATTAAAAAAAAAAAAAAACTGTGGTACAGTTGGTTAATGACCTGGATTGTCTCTGTGGAGGCTCCAGTTCCATCCCAGGTCCGGCCCAGTGGGTTAAGGATCAAGCATTCCTGCAGTTGCGGAATAGGTCACAGTTTCTGGCTTGGATTTGACTCCTGGCTTGGGAACTTCTATATGCCTCAGCGGCCACGGAAAAATAAAAACAAACAAAAACCGTGTAGACAAGGTACTCCTTTTTTAAAAAAACTGAAAAAATTAAGTACAACTGGCTTACATTATATTAGCACTTTTTTTTTGGCTATGCTCATGGCATGTGAAAGTTCCTGGGCCAGGGATCAAACCTACTCCACAGCAGTGACCCAAGTGGCTGCAGCAATGATGCTGGATCCTTAACCCGCTGCACCGCAAGGGAACTCGAGCACGTTTTTGTGTATGGAATGGATGATCAACAGGGACCTGCTCTATAGCACAGGGAAATCTACTCAATGTTCTGTGATAGCCTGTATAGGAATGGATATATGTATATGTATATGTACAGCTGAACAATTTTGCTGTACAGCAGAAATGAATGCAATACCGTAAATGAACTATACTTCAATATTTATTTATTTTGCTTTTCTTGGGCCACGCCCGCAGCATATGGAGGTTTCCAGGCTAAGGGTCGAATCGAAGCTACAGCTGCCGCAGCAACACAGGATCTGGACCGTGTCTGTGACCTACACCACAGCTCACAGCAACGCCAGGTCCCTAACCCACTGAGCGAGACCAGGGATTCGTTTGTGCTGCGCCATGACGGGAACTCCTCAACTATACTTCAAGAAAATTAAACTTTAAAAATTACGTTAGTTTCAGGTGTACCAACACAGTGATTTGATATTTTTATACATTACAGAATGATCGCCATCAAGTACCACCATTTATAATCACAGGGATTTGGAGGGAGGGGTTGCAGGTTGTCATTAAGAGTCCTTGTCTTTCAGAGCAGTGGAAGAGGAGAGCCAGTTCATTCAGAAACAGGAGACTGCCCCGGACTCGGGATTAGGGAGCTCTGTACAACACAGAGGAGGGGAGATCTCTTCTGCGGAAGGAAAGATGACTTTGAGCCTTGAGGTGAGGTCTTAGGGTGGGAGGCAGTTGGGGATCAGTTCCTGACCCTGGAAGATGACAGTTGGGGTCCTTTTGCACCTTCCTCCAGCAGCCCCCTTCAGATTATCCAGGGTCACAGGGGTCTGTGATGACCGAACAATGCTAAGCACCAGAGCCCGCTCTGAGGATGCTCCCACTTGAGGACCTGAGTCAGGGGACTTCCTCAGCTGCTTTAGTTGCTGCAAAGAAACAGAAACCTCGTGTAATAAGATGAGGCACATCCTTTGAGGGGAGGCAGCTGGGGGGGCATCCCCATGGGGAGAGGAAGGGACTTCCCAGCCCTGCCCCAGAGGTTTCCTTGTCCCTATCCCTGTATGCTAATGAACAATCACAGCTGAAATAATCAGCACTGCAGAGACTTGGAACAGTTAAACAGGACTTCCCTGAAGGCCCAGAGTTAAGGGAAAGCAAAGAATTGAGCAGCAGGTAGCCAGATAATTTGCTTCCTAAAACAAACACAGCAGATTTATCTTCAGCGCACACGCAATGGCGGGGATGGCTCCTCCCTGGTTCTTGGCTTGCTGCCTCCTTTCCAAAGAAACTCCCTGAAATAAGAGCCTACTCTACAGCACAGGGACATCTACTCAATAGTCTGTAGTAATCTATATGGGAAAAAAGAATGGATATACGTGTATGTATAACTGATTCACTTTGCTGTACACCTGAAACTAATACAACAGTGTAAGTCAATTATACTTCAATAAAATTAAAAAAAAAAACTTCCTGAGTCTTGAGAGAAACATGACAGTTCCCACTCCTGCCTGCTCAATGCTCCCTTTCTGAATTCCACTCCCACTCTGAGCCTCCCCTCACCTATGCCAGCCAGATGCCAGAATGTCCATCTCTTTCAGAGACCACATTACTGCCAGGTGTGGGACCCTATCCTCCTACAGGGCACAGAAAGGCACGGTCTCTAGGTAACCCCCACGAAACAAGGGGTAGAGGGGGGTGTTGTCATTCATTCTAGGTGTTGCTGACTTGAAGTTCATCCCAAAGCTAGAGATTGTGATCAAAGGGACACCTGGATTGGATGGGTATGCACAGGGCAAGTGCTGTGAGACTGACAAGACATTCAGGATTTATTAGTCCTTTCTGCAGGGCAGGCTTCCACCCGCTGATACAGCTCCCAGGCTAGGCGGGCCTGGTCAGACCTCACTGGCAAGGCAGATGCCAGAAAGGGTGTGTGGTGAAAGGGAGACTGCCGGTTTCTGTTAAGAAGAGATTAACACCCACAGAAACTGATAATCAGCTAAATATTGGCGGCTGCACCACCTTCTCTAATCTTTGAGAGAGCCTGCTCCCAGCGCTTGTTCACATCCAGTCATTCGACAAATATTTACAAAGTTTCTCTTAGGTGCCAGGTGCTACTGGATAGAGCAGGAACAGGACTGCTGTCTTGCCTCTCTGGAGGTCACAGGACAATGGGGTGAAAGATAGTGAATTAAAGGGAGATGGGTGTTACGAAGGAAAAGTCCAGGCTGTATAATGAGATTCCTAATTAAGTCTGGGGTGACAAGCGCTGCCTAATTGAAGAAGATAAGCATTTAAGGCATACCTGAGGAACTCGCAGGAGTGAAAATGGAAGCTCCATGAGGACAGGGACCATGCCTGACTGGTGTACTAGTGTCTGGCATGGATACATTTGGTTGAGAGGATGAAGGAATCTTGCTGAGTAAAGAGATTCTGTGTGTGTGTGTGTGTGTGTGTGTGTGTGTGTGTGTGTGTGTAGTTAACCCTGCTTTAGCTCAGCTTAGTAAACAGTTTTAACAAAACTGCTGATGCGCTGTCTGATTAATGATAGGTCAGAGGGATATTGATGAGATGTACACCATTAGAGGTAACTTAGTAATAGAACAAGCCCCAACATAGATTCCTGTCCACTTGAGTTTGAACCCCAAATCTACCACCTTCCAGCTACGAGAACATGAGAGAGTTGCCTGCCACTTCCCGTGCCTTGGCTTTTGTAAATTTTATCTACCTCCCAGCATTGTAGGATAAAAGACAATGTGTATAGACTGGAATGTTATGGAATACTATAACATTAATACCATAGAACCATTACTATAGGAGTTCCCATTATGGCTCAGTGGTTAACGAATCCGACTAGGAACCATGAGGTTGCAGGTTCGATCCCTGGCCTTGTTCAGTGGGTTAAGGATCTGGCATTGCTGTGAGCTGTGGTGTAGGCTGCAGATGCGGCTCGGATCCCACATTGCTATGGCTGTGGCGTAGACCGGCGGCTACAGCTCTGATTGGACCCCTAGCCTGGGAACCTCCATATGCCATGAGTGCAGCCCTAGAAAAGGCAAAAAGACAAAAAAAAAAAAAAAGAGCCATTACTATAGTATAACTATCACAGATTTTATGCTGTATATCACATATAGCTTAATATTGTATATATAGTATAGTGTACTATATATTTTTATATAGTATAGTATAATGATTACTAATACTACTAATAACTATAATACTTGGTAGTTCCTATTACTATTTATATACACCAAGCTTATATACAAAAGAACTTTGATAGTTATGAGACATAAACATGATAAATCTGGATATTGTTAAACAAAAGTAAAATAAGAAATCAAGTAGGAGGATAATGTGAGAAAAAGAATGTATATATATATAAATATATATATGACTGGGTCACTTTGCTGTACAGTAGAAAATTGACAGAACACTGTAAACCAACTATAATAGAAAAAATAAAAATCATTTAAAAAAAGAAATCAAGTAGAAAGGATATTGTTCTAGACAATATCTATGTAGAATGAGAATAAGACCTTGGAAGAGAAATCAGAAGGCTTTCCCGGAGTTTTCATCGTGGCTCAGCGGAAACGACTCTGACTAGTATCTATGAGGACGCACTTTCTATCCACGAGGATGCACTTTCAATCCCTGGCCTTTTTCAGTGGGTTAAGGATCAGGTGTTGCCGTGAGCTGTGGCGTAGGTCACAGACGCGGGTCAGATCTGGCTACAGCTCCGATTTGACCCCAAGACCGGGAAACTCCATATGCCATGAGTGCGGCCCTAAAAAGACAAAAGAGAAAAAGCCTTTCCTATTGGGGAGGGGCCGCTATGTATGGCATGCTGGCTGCTTTTACCAACGGCCCTCCCCGCAAGACAATCTTGTTCCAGGGAGTTCAAAAATTTTCAACCTCCAAGACACATTTGTAGCAAGTTTTAGATGAGGGATACAGTAATGAAAGGGAAACGATGTGTATTCATCCACTCTCCATGCTTACAGAAAGGAGAGCAGACCCTTTTGACTTTTTCTAATTTGCATACCTCCAAATTAGATGATCCATGAATACTTCTTTTCAAATACCTGTGTTTATTGTGGATTTAAAAAGCTGAGCTAAAAAAAAAAAAAAAGCTGAGCTGCCATCAGGATCAAAACACTTGTCTTTCATTTACCTCAAATCACAATTCTTAAAAACCATTACCTTCTCAGAACTCTTCATTCTCAACATGTCTATCACCAGTGTTAATAACTGCCTTTTTTTTTTTTTTGGAGGAGGTGCAAAGTTTCCGTTTTTTATTTTTTTTGGCTGAGGCTGTAGCAAGTAGCAGTTCCCAGGCTAGGGACTGAATCAGAGCCACAGCAGTGACAATGCCAAATCCTTAACCGCTTGCTAGGCTACTAGGGAATTCTGAAACACAGATTTTAAAAACAGTGTTTTCCAGTAGTTTTCTGCCTGCTGGACCACCTACAGCCTACAGGCTGAATGGTCAGCCACACCCAGCTGGTGGGGGTAAGGGGGTGGGCTTCCTGCCAGGGCTTCAACAAAACTGTGTGTTCCCGTCTTCCCTGATAACTGAAGCAGCCAAAATGTTGGATTTGCAGATACCATGTATTTACCATATTGAACAACCATATCAAGGAGATACAAACAAGTAATAAAGCCATGATATCTATTACTCACTGAAATAATTCTAGATATAATTAGTGGTAGCTACAGAGTTAAGTCCCATTGTCAGTTATGTTTGGGTGTGTGTATTTTTTCCTTTTTTTTTTTTTTTTTTGGCCACACTCATAGCATATGGAAGTTCCCAGGCTAGGGACTGAATCCGAGCCACAGCTGTGACCTATACCACAGCTGTGCAAGGCCGGATCCTTAACCCACTGTAGTGCAGGCTGGGGGTGGAACCCTCGCCTCTGCAGGGTTGGATCCTTAATTCACTGCACCACAGCAGGAACTCCTGGTGGGGCTTTTGGGGCCAAATTAATGGGAAAACAAATCATATGTTGCTCCTTCACTGGGGACAATCAGAATCCATGCAACGTGAGTTTGCTTTTCTGCCTTCTGTGTAAATTCCTCTCCCTTTCTGTCATTATCATTATGTCATTATTGAATCTTCAAGGCATGACCTTTGTTAGGAAATAATGGAAACAAATGCAATGGCTCTATAATCACCAATTACATGGTCACTTCTTGCATGTAAATGCACCGAACTTTTTGGTCTCATTCACTTATGATAAAATTGTAAGAGGTCCAACAGCCTTTGTTCAGCTGGATTTCCTGAAAAAGGATCCAGAATTGTGGATGGCCTGATGACTCGCTGTGAAGGAAGCCACAGTTGGTAATAGGTCACGTCAAACATAAAGCCCTGACTGGAAGAGCTTGGCATCTTTTGGACATTTTTGTAAAGATGAAAATTTTCTTTATTTATTTACTTATTTTTTGATGACAGGTTTCCTTAGGCCTCTGTTTAAACATTACACAGAAGAAGCCTTTGTTGATTGTGTCATGGAGGTCCATGGCCCTCTAGGGACCTCAGACCGCCCATGTTGGACTGAGACTGTCCTTCCAGCAACTTTGCCACACATATGAAACTGCAGCTATCATATCTAACTGCCAAATATTTGAAATAGGAAATAGGTAAAAGATATATGTGTTCCTAAGAAAATGAAGTGAAGTTGCCTTGAGGTTGAGAGCATTACCCGCTGGGCTGCTGAGCATATAAAAAGGGATGATGCATGAAAAGGACCTAGTCTAGCATCTGGCAGGTAGTAAGAACTAAATAAATATTAAATTATTATTATTATTATTATCTGCCTAGCAGTTTTAGTCCTCTCAGCTTCATAAGCCAGTAACACTTCCTGATCTGCTCTTCCTTGGGTCCTTTTCTTGTCCTTCCTTGGGTTCTATTTATCTTAAGTTCTTCTGTCCCCTGAAATAATGAGTGTGCTCTCCATATCACATCCAGGGTTGAAGAGCTCAGAGCAGCCAAGGACTCAAGTGCTGATACAGTAACAGTTCGGGATAATGGCTGATTCCCAGGTCTTCTGACTTAAGAACAATCAGACCCTGGGGGCAGGGTTTTCCTTCCTCAAAATGGAATCCTTTATTGCTTAGTTTATAGCACTCCCATCTGTGGTGGTGCTGCTGGTGGTGCTGGTGGTCCCAGCCACCTCCTTTTCCAAATCACAGGCTGGGATCAGGGCCGTTAACTCACTTCACACGAGCAGGACGTGTTCATCTGGCGCATCCTGAATGACACCAAAACCTGTGCTCCATACGGCCAAGAGCCTGGATGAGAACAACCTCAAGAGAATCATCTGCCTGGAGCCTCAATCTGAGTAGCTGAATGTTCTCCCCTCCTGGTTTTTTCTTCCGCTGCGTATGGGCACAGGAGCAGGGGAGCCTGGGGGGCAGGGAGGGAATGGGAGAGGTGGCTTTGTCTGCTAGACTCTTGCTCTGACATGTAAGTTGGAGGAGTTGTTCCAACCCTGTGGTCCTGGGCTCTGAAGTGGGTTTTATTTATAATAGCAGTAATGCCCAGGCTCAGGCTAGTGGGAAAATAGCCTGGAATCCAGGAGCCTCAGATTTTATTTTTTTCAGATTCCCCTAAATGTCTTATATCTTTATGAGTTTACTTTTTCTGAATCAGTATCGAAATGAAGTCCATTACACTGGTTGATGTTTTTCTTATGTTTCTTTTGATGTATAGGTTCTCTCTTCCATTACCCCTCCTCCTTGAAATGTATTTGTAAGAAACTGTGTGTATGGGTGTGTATGTGTGGTGGGGGAAGGAAGGGGGTTTCTTGTAGAATTTCCCACAGTCTGGTTTTGGTTGACTATATGCTTGAGGTACTACATGACATGTTCCTCTCTCCAACGAATTCCCTGTAAATTGGTAATTTCATCCAGAGGCCTGATTCAGTGTTTACATTTGTAGGACTCCTCAGAGAATGCTGTCAACTTCCAACCAAAAGTGCATAATGTATGCTTATCTCTCTTTTGATGATGTTATCAGTCATTAGTCATTGTTGACTAATCCATGATTTTATTAGGGGTTGCAAAATGGTGACAGTGAAATTCTATCATTCCTCATTAACTAGCTGGATTACTTCTGTAAGAGAAATCCCCTCATCAACCATGTGGTCAGGTCTGGTTCCTACAGAAAAGGCAGGATAAATGTTAATTTCTCTTTATTAGCAGTTTTCAATTTCAGAGTTGGCTACCTAGAATCCTCCACAAGTGATCAATTGAAAAATCATGCTAAAGTCAGAGGTTTAAACAAATTTCATGTACTTTAGTGCATCATAGTTATTATTCTTATGAACGCTTACATTGTCCATCTTTGGTAAAGCATCTCCTTTCAATGTAGAGATTTTGTTTGTTTTTTGTTTTTCTGTACCCGCAGCATGTGGAAGTTCCCAGGGCAGGGATCCACAGCTGTGGCCAGCAGCGGCAATGCTAGATCCTTAACCCACTGCACCATAGTGAGAACTTCTTAATAGATTTTGATAGTTCTTGAGTTTCCGATATGACAAGATATCCAAGGACATCTTGTACATTTCCTCCTCCAGAATGAACACCAAACATTTTTTTCAAGGTTTCTATTGATGAGAATGGCAATTAGGGACCAACAGTCAGGGTGCCAGAGATGCTCATTGCTATTGGGCTGGTCCTTGTCTCTACAGCTTTCTTTCTTTTTGGTTATGCTTTCAGCATATGGAAGTTCCCAGGCCAGGGATCGAACTCGCACATCTACAGTGACCCCAGCCACTGTGCCATAGCAGGAATGCTTTCATCCCTTTTTTATGCTCCATAGTTCTTCATACTTTATTTAAGCAGACCCTTCTCATTGGACATTTGGGTTGTTTCTAGTCTTTTGCCATTACAAACATGGCTACAATAAATAACCTTATGCAAACACTTTTCCATATTTTTGTGAGTGATGTTTTGGGATAATTCCCAAGAAGTGGTATTGCTGGATCAAAAAGGAAGTATATATGTAACTTTGCTAGTTATTGCCAACCAAATTCCCCTCCATAGGCATTGCCTCATTTTGCATTCCCACCACATTATACTTGAATGCCTGTTTCCCCACAGCTTTGCTTATCAAAAAAGTATTGATAAGCTTTTGGATTTTTGCCAGTCTGATAGGTAAAAAATACTACCTTAATATGGTTTTGATTTCTATTTTTCTTACGAGAAACTAGATTGAACATCTTTTTATATACATGATAGAGTCCTTTCCATTTCTTTCTGGAAATGTTTGTTCATGTCTCTTGTAATTATTTTTTTCCTTTTTTTTTTTTTAGGGCTGCACCTGCGGCATATGGAGGTTCCCAGGCTAGGGATTGAATCGGAGCTATAGCCGCCAGCCTACACCACAGCCACAGCAACACTAGATCTGGGCCACGTCTGCAACCTACACCACAGCTCACGGCAATGCCGGATCATTAACCTACTAAGCGAGGCCAGGGACTGAACTCACAACTTCATGGTTCCTAGTCAGACTCAATCCCGCTGCGCCACGACAGGAACTCCTGGTCTTTTTTTTTTTCTCTCTTGTAATTTTTGAGTTTGTGGGAGTGGAAAAAATTTCCCTTCTTCCCTTCTGGTTTCTTTGGCTGGTCTATTAATTAAGTTGACATAACCCAGATTAACAGGAGAAAAAAACAAATTTTTGACATATAAGAGCCCCATAAAAACAAGAAACTCAAAGGCAGTGTGTAATTGAAGCTTATTTATTTGTTTGTCTGTCTGTCTGTTGTCTTTTTTAGGGCCACACTCACGGCATATGGAGGTTCCCAGGCTAGGGGTTGAATCGGAGCTGTAGCCACCAGCCACAGCCACAGCCACAGCCAGAGCAATGCTAGATCCGAGCTGCATCTTCGACTTACATCACAGCTCAGGGCAATGCCGATCCCCAACCCACTGAGGATTAAGGCCAAGGATTGAACATGTGTCCTCATGCAGCGAGCTACACAGGAAGTCTGAACCTGCATCCTCATGGATGCTAGTCAGATTCGTTTCCACTGAGCCAGGATGGGAACTCCCTTTTAAAAATTTTTTTTTTTTGCAATTGAGGCTTATATGCCATTCTGAGCTAAGGAATGAGATAGGGGCCTGGGGCTCGAAGGGAAGGAAGGTAATTCACAGGAGGATGAGAAGAGCAGATGTTTAGCAATTAGATATTTGCCTTGCCAGGCAGGTAAGGCTTTTGGATGAAAAAAACTATCTCTGATTATAGCTTTCCGTTCTTGTACAGGCCCCTTATTTAAATTCTCTTAGGCAGGCATTCCTGTCGCGGTTCAGTGGAAATAAATCTGACTACTAACCATGAGGACGAACGTTTGATCCCTGGCCTCATTCAGTGGGTTAACGATCCAGCATTACATTGAGCTGTGGTGTAGGTCGCAGACATGGCTTGGGGCCAGTGGCTACAGCTCCGATTCAATCCCTAGCCTGGGAACCTCCATATGCCACAGGTGTGGCCCTAAGGAAAAAAAAATTCTCTTGGGAATTTTAAGGGAAAAGTTAAGGGAAAGCTTTTCCTAGGTCTGCTGGGACTTGGGCTCAAAATGGCCCATATGGCAAAGTGACACATTTTGGGGTGCCATATTCTGCTCCCCTTCAAAGTGGTTCTTTTCTTTCTACTTTTAGAAGCTCTTAATATATTAAGGATGTCAGCCATTTGTCTGTGATGTTTGTCATTTACTTTGTTTCTGATAATGCTTTTTCTTAGGAAAGTTTTGGCTTTTAAATTTTTATATCCCTTATAGTCAAAAGTATCATCTTTTTTCTCAAGGGCAGCTGGATTTAGTTATAGTTATGAATGTCTCCTCCACTCTCAAGTTATAAAGAAATTCACCCATTCCCCCACCCCTAGTACTTATATGGTTTCACTTTTTTAAAAAACATAAAAGGATAAATATGCGATTTATCCTTTTGTATGTTACGATAAATGGACCACGTTTTTTAATTATATAGAGTTTCAAATTTGATATTATGAACTGCCTCCCCAGCCTTCCTATAGATTGCATTTTTTTTTTTTTGTCTTTTTGTCCTTTTATGGCCGTACCCAAGGCATATGGAGGTTCCTAGGCTAGGGGTCTAATTGGAACTGTAGCCGCCGGCCTACGCCACAGCCACAGCAACACAGGATCCGAGCCACGTCTGCGACATACACCACAGCTCTCGGCAATGCTGGATCCTTAACCCACTGAGAGAGGTCAGGGATTGAACTGGCAACCTCATGGTTCCTAGTCAGATTCGTTTCCTCTGTGCCACGACGGAAACTCCCTTCAGCTTGCCTTTTGAACATTTTATTCTTTTCTAGGTTTGCCAAAACTGGACATGGATCAAAATAAACATCTCTTCAACTCTCGGCATTTGTTTTCATTTTGCTGTCTGTTTTTCTTTGCTGGACTCTGTGATTTCTGCACAGTGTTTTTCCAGCAATTCAAGAGAGTTATGACCTTTCAGGCTTCAGGAAGAGTGGGGTAAAGACCTGTCCAGAGAGGGATTCAAACTGGAGCAGTTTGTGCAGACAGCCAGGAGGGCCGGCTCTGCCTGGGGACAGGGTACAGAATGGCTTTCTGGGGGCGGGGGTGGGGGTGGGGTGGAAAGGTGCCCACAGGTGTGGAGCACTTAGTAGTTCAGTTTTTGTAGATGATCCATGTTTCCTGTTTCCACACACCTCCCGCTCTTATTTTCCACATCAGGAAGCGCTTTATTTGTTATTTATTTATTTATTTATTTTATTTTGCTTTTTAGGGCCACACCCGTGGCATATAGAGGCTCCTACAGCTGCTGGGCTGCACCACAGCCACAGTAACACAGGATTCGAGCCGTGTCTGTGACCTACACCACAGCTCACAGCAATGCTGGATCCTTAACCTGTTGAAAGAGGCCAGGGATGGAACCCGCAACCTCATGGTTCCTAGTCTCATTCGTTTCTGCTGCACCACAACAGGAACTCCAGAAAGTGCCTTCTAACTGGAGAAGACTGGTGGCAGGGGGAGGAGGAGAAGGGGGCAGAAGGAGGAAGGATGGAATACGGAGACAGGAACCTCTCTTCTACAGTCACACAGTATCCAAGGCAGATCCATGTCATTAACACCACCTCCCATTTACTAGCTATTTTCTGAAACCAGGTGCTAAATGCTTTACAGGGAGTAAATCATCTAATCTTGACCTATTCCTTGAATATGGTTGTTACTCCCGGAAGGGAGGACAGGTTCAGAGGAAAGGTCGGTCAGTTGCTTAGCAGTAGAATCAGGGTCTATATGACATCAAATTCCAGGCTCAATTCCCCCAAGTCTGTGGCCTCCATAACGAAATGTTCACGATGCCCTGCAGTTCTGCTCACTTTTCCATCTGAGGACTAATCTTACCCACTTCGCTACCCACACCCACTGAGCTCAGATGTGGGCAGCACGGTTGGCTCTAGACTGCAGCCATCATGCTGGCTTGTCAGGTTCCATGGCTGGGGTTGGGGTTGGGCACGTCATCAGTCTTTTATTCCATTGTCAGTACAGTGTCTGGTACGTGGTGGACATTCATTAGCTATCTGTTGATGATCGAATAAATGAAAAAGAAAGGGAAAGGAATGTGTGCTGGAGAGGAAGCGTCAGGAGAAGAGGAGGCCCAGAGGAAGAGAGGCAGATTTGGGGGTAAAACAGTAGGGCCTGAGGGGTGCTGGTCAGGTGGCCCATGTTGCTCTTTGTTTAGAAGCACAGAAAAGGGGTTACTTGCAGGTCAAGAGTGTTTTCAATTTTTTAGCATTGTGATCAGGGAGAAAATGACTGTGGTCACCTTCTGTCTCATCTTTTTTCAGCTGTATTTGTTTTCTGAACATATCATCTAATGCACAGACCTGCACAGAGCTGCCCTCCCCACCTCTGAAAGTGCATGTCTTCCTCCAGCCTTCAGATTTTGAACATTTCCATTCCATAGTCAACCCTCCACCCTCCTTTCAACTGGGAAACAAAACACACACACAAACCCTGACTGTCTTTTTTTTTTTTTTTGGTCTTTTTGCCTTATCTAGGGCTGCACCCGCGGCATATGGAGGTTCCCAGGCTAGGGGTCTAACAGGAGCTGTAGCTGCTGGCCTTCACCACAGCCACAGCAACGCGGGATCTGAGCCGTGTCTGCAACCTTCACCATAGCTCACAGCAACGCCAGATCCTTAACCCACTGAGCAAGGCCAGGGATCGAACCCGCAACCTCATGGTTCTTAGTCGGATTTGTTAACCACTGAGCCACGAAGGGAACTCCCTGACTGTCTTTGACAAACAAGCTAAGGTGAAGGAGGTGCTCAGCTCCTGCAGGTTGCAGAGAACCAGAGACACCCAGGTTAGCACATGGGATGGGCTTTTTGTAAGGCCACATAGGGGGGTAGGGAAAATAGCAGGTGGTATCTGTAGGCCTTGAGGAGAACTGGACTGCCATTCAGGATGAAACAGCCATGACAGTATGGCCTGGCAGAGAGGAGGCAACCGCTGTCAACCAGCACAGGAGAATATGGCAGGAGCTCTTCAAATATCACAACTCTTCCGGGACCTGACCAGCAACCCTAATGCCACATCAGCTCCAAACAAACACTGCTCCACTTTTTCCGTTTCTTCCTTCTGTTCCAGTACCACGGCTTCTAAAGTTAGCTGGTTTGTTGGGGGGGGGGGGCATGCCAATGGCACGTGGAAGTTCCTGGACCAGGGATCGAATCTGTGCCTCAGCAGCAACCGAAGCTGCTGCAATGACACCTGCTGGATCTTTAATCCACTGTGCCACCAGAGAACTCCTGTGGCTTTTTTTTCCCCCGCCCTTTTTCCTTCTTTCTTTCCTCCCTCCCCTCTTCCTGCCTTCTTTCTTTTTTTTTTTTTTTTTTTGCTTTTTTCAGGGCCACACTCATGGCATATGGAAGTTCCCAGGCTAGGGGTCAAATCAGAGCTGCAGCTGCCGGCCTATACCACAGCCACAGCAGCAAGATCTGAGCCACGTCTGCGACCTACAACACAGCTCACAGCAATGCCAGATCCTTAACTCACTAAGCAAGGCCAGGGACTGAACCGGAACCCTCATGGATACCAGCGGGTTCATTACTGCTGAGCCACAATGGAAACTCCATCTTTCTGCTTTAGTGTATGGTGAAATCATTAATTTGGGGGCATACTGCTCTTTCATGAGAGAAATTTTTTTGTATCCTTTGAGTACAGAGTTTGAACTGAGAGGCTGTTCAGAGAGATGTTTCATGCTGAGCAGAATGAAACTAAAGGGTATCTTCCTTGAGCACAGAGGTGAGAAATATCCAGAATGGGGCATACTGGGGCAAAGATCATTTTAGGAATAGTCATTTCTGGAGTTCCCTTGCGGCTCAGTGGGTTATGGATCCAATGTCACTGCAGCAGCTTGGGTTGTTGCAGTGGCAAGGGTTTGATTCCTAGCTTGGGAGTTTCCACATGCTATGGTTGTGGCCAAAAAGAAAAAAGAAAAAAGGAACAGTCATCTCTGACATGGAATTCTACCGTGTCTCCTTTCCTGGGATATAATTCCTCTTCTTTACTGGCTTATCTGTAGTTCAAGTCTCCACAGAAGCTCATTTCACTCCTAGCCCAGTGTCAGCTTGTAAAGCTGAAGAAGCTTGACTCCCACAGAGAAATGGTGAGAAAAATGAGAAGCAAGAGGTAATATTGACCAGGAAAATGGTGGCACTTTCGGGATCAGGGCTCTGGGCTTCTTGCGGTTGTAGACAAGTGGGAGCCTAAATTATTTGACTGTCAAAAGAAAAAGTGATGGCCAGAGGCAGAAATATTGGTGGGCTTCCCCTTCTCCATGTAGAACCACTATTTTCCCCACAGTGCATATTCCTGTCTCCCTCTGGTGAATAATTCTTTTTTTTTTTTTTTTTTTGTATTTTGTGGTTTTACTCCCACACCCTCGGCATGTGGAGGTTCCCAGGCTAGGGGTCGAATCCGAGCTGTAGCTGCCGGCCTACGCTGCAGCCACAGCAACGCAGGATCTGAGCCGCGTCTGTGACCTACACCACAGCTCACGGCAACGCCAGATCCTTAACCCACAGAGCAAGGCCAGGGATCAAACCCACAACCTCATGGTTCCTAGTCAGATTTGTTAACTGCTGCCCCATGATGGGAACTCCTCTGTTGAATAATTCTTACCCCACCCTACTCACTCCTACCTTTTCTAAGCTCCTCCCTTTCAAGTCTTCTTCATCTTTTTGGCTTTCTCCCTCCTTTCTTCACTCCCTCCCGATCTCTTGCTCACATTCCTCAATATTTTTTCTATTTTTTTCCCTTACCATCCTACCATCTTTTTTTTTTTTTTTTTTTTTGCTTTTTAGGGCCACACCCTCGACATATGGAAGTTCCCAGGCTAGGGGTCAGTTGGAGCTACAGCTGCCAGCCTACACCACAGCCACAGCAACGCAGGATCTGAGCGAGTTTATGACCTACGCCACAGCTCACGGCAACACCGGGTCCTTAACCCACTGAGAAAGGCCATGAATCAAACCTGCGTCCTCATGAATACTAGTCAGATTCGTTTCTGCTGTGCCACATGGGAACTCCCCATCTTACCGTCTTTGGTCTTTTCCACCCCCTCTGTCGTACCTACTTTCAGACGGCTTTTGCTTTTCCCCTACATTTCTTTGCAACAGCTTCATATCCCAACCATTCAGCATGCTAGAGGGTGCAAACTGATGGCTTGCTACCTGAATATCTGCAGAAACATGTAATTTGCTAACAGAATGTTTATAAAAAACATTGAATGCATTCCTAACATTTAAAAATTGGCAACTGCACAAAAAAAATATCCAGATTTCCAGCTTTTAAAAATTCAGACTATCTGCATTGTGGGGCCCACATTCCTTGCTGGTAACAAGGGAGATGGATGGCAGCTGCCCTTTATAGACCAGAGGCTATACTCTGGTCTCTTTAACTCTGAGGGAAAATGTCAACTGACATTTATCATTTAGCTTGAGCAGCTGTTTTTCCTCTAGCACAGACATTTTAGTTCCTACCCACATGTTTACTCCAAAGTGGGCAAACAAAGAGACAGCCAGAGCCTTGTTTTTCTCACCCCCTTTATGCTGTAACATTATTTGCATTTCCTGCTTTGCTGGGCAGGCGGCTGAGTCTGCAACCTCTGCTGTTGACAAAGACTCTGGTTTCCCTCCCTGCCTTCTCTCCCCCTCACCTGTTCTTTCTCCATTGTACACCTCCGCCCACCTACGGTTCATTTGAAGACTAGTATTTATTGCATTGCTGTGAGGTTAAATAACCTCAGGGCCACTACCCAAACTGAATCCTCAATCTTCAGAAAAGGTCTGTGAAAAATCACTATATTTTTGCAATAGTGTTTCATGTGTGGACACAAAAGATGAGGGCAGTTACTTTATCAAGAACTTATTACTAGTTTTGCTGTTTGTGTTATCGGCTAACAACCTATTCCTATGGATGAGATCCAAGAAACCCACTGAGCCAGGCCAAAATAGCCTTCTTTTATAGTCATTATCTGCTGGGGGATGGCATTTACTTGGTAGTAACAGAAACTTGGAAAACAGTGACATTAACAAATTAGAGGTTTGATTTTTCTGCATTTAAAGTAATTCTCAAGGTAAGAAGAGGGCTCCTACTAGCACAGCAGGAATCTGGCTCCTTTCAGCCTCCTGAGTTACCATTTACAGGGGTGACTCTGTCCTGCATCCAGAACCTCACAGTATGTTAGAATGTGGTGTCAAGAGCTGGCTCCAGGAATTCCCGTCGTGGCTCAGCAGTTAATGAGCCCGACTAGGATCCATGAGGACGTGGGTCCGATCCCTGGCCTCGCTCAGTAGGTTAAGGATCCGGTGTTGCCGTGAGCTGTGACACAGGTCGCTGAGGTGGCTCGGATCCCGAGTTGCTGTGGCTGTGGTGCAGGCCAGCGGTTACAGTTCGGATAAGACCCCTAGCCTGGGAACCTTCATATGCCACAGGTTCAGCCCTAAAAAGACAAAAAAAAAAAAAAAAAAGAGTTGGCTCCAGAAAAGAAATCTTCTACAAGTCCAGTTAGTGATTTAGGCTGACACCCCCTTGCCTAGAACTGAGTGACCAGGACGGAGGCTGAGAAAAAAAAAATTTTTTTTAAAGCAGAGGAATATTGCTAATAGAAATAAAACTGGGGTTCTGTCACATGGAGGAATGGGGGAATGGATGTCAGGTGTCTGCAAGGTGGCTGTCCAATGCCCCTTCAGTGAATGCCTGGAGCTCCAGAGATCATCTATGGGGCTCTTTACTGTGGCCTGAGGCTTTCTACTTTATTTACTCTTATGAGTAACATCAGCGTTAACATCAGCTTCCTTGAACTTCACACTTTGATTTCTTACTTACTCCAGGAACCGTGAGTAGTAAGATCCCCTTCCTCCAAATCTGCCAACTGTTCTATTTTTAGGCATTATTATTCTTCCTGAAACATTCAGTGGTTTCAGCTCTACCCTGCAGGCCCCTGACTGTGTGTGTGCATGTGTGTGTGCACAAACCTGTGTCCACACATCACAAAAAAGAGGGAGGAAGCCTTTCCACACTCCTTCCTCCACCCTTCCAAGGCTGATGCTATCCAGAACTGAAAATGCTTTGATGACTAGAATGCAGGCCTGCGCACCCCAACAGGTAACCGGAAGCACCTCCGGGTGAGTCACCAGTAGGGCTGAATTCCAGCCTGTGCTCAGCTCCCTTGGCCTCACACCCCGGGCACAGTGTGTGGGCTGCTTGCCCAGAGAAAGGGGCCCTTTTTTCTAATTTGCACAAAAGGTGCCCTTTGTTGCCAAGCTTGTAGGCCTATGGGTTTGTTTGTGCCCAGAGGAAGTGCCTTTTCCTACTTAATTCACCCTGAGGAGGAGTCTTTAAAATGCATCAAAAGGTGCCCTGTGGGCTGGCCGCAACCTCCTCTCCTGTAACAACAAGGTTGGTAGATTTTGTCCCTGCTTGTTTTGAGAGCCAGAGATCTGTTAAGTTGTCACTGACCACCCCCATTCCTTCCTCCTTCCATGCAGTCAATGTCAGGCTATTGAAGGAAAGTAAGCTGCAGGTGTCTGACCTCAGCCTCCCTCATCTTTTTTTTTTTTTTTAATGGAGTATAGTTGACTTACAATGTTATATTAGTTTCAGGTGTATAGAGCATAGTGCATTAGTTAGACATACAGCCACTCTTTTTCCTATATAGGTTATTATAACAAACTATTGAGTAGGCTTCCCTGTGCTGTACTGTCGGTTCTTGTTAACAGCCTCCCTCATCTTAATGCCATTTTGGAGAGTGACATCTTCTGATACTAGCACCCAACTGGGATGAGCCGCTTCTGGAGCCCCATGTGCACAGGCCACACCTTCCTACATGGAGAATCTATGAATACATGAAATAAGCTGAACTTAAAATGCTCAACTAATAATGAAAGTACAGAGTAGTTACAGAGCAGCCTTTTTTTTTTTTTTTTTAAGACAGAGTAGCCCACATATCAAGTTAAATCTCAAAGAGAAACTCACTATATAACAAAAACACGAAGGCGGAGCTTCTCTGGGAGAAGAGGGTGGAGGCCTTGGGCCTCGCCCACCGTGTACCCGCCCCGGATATTGGTCAGAGCCCCTCAGGCGCCTCCTGGAGCTCCAAGCATCTGCTGAGCGTGGTTTGCAAATGTATAAGGTTGTGGAAAGAACCTAGGTTTGGACTTAGGAAATGGCCTGGGTTCTTGCTTTGCTGCTAACTCTCTATGTGGCCTGCGGCAAGTGAAACAACCCAGGCACGCCTAGTCAGCCTCTTGTCACCCACTGGAACAGGAGAATGAGTCGTGCAGGTACCTGCAGCCCAGTGGAGAATTAATTACTCAGTCATCACCTCCTTCTCATCTACTTGGTATGTCCTTTCTCAGCAACCTCCTCCATCTCAGCTTTTGGCTGTGTATCTTGATGTACTCTGGGAGGCTGAGCTGATGGCTGCTTCATTCTATTGTCCTCTTCTCTGTCAACAATGGGACCTTAATCTTGTCTGGGTGTCAATGTGTTTTTTTGAAACACTTCTTTAGACCCCCTTGCATCTAGGGCTGGCCACATGACTATTTAGCTAATGAGTCATTAGAAATGTGCTCTTAGGAATTCAATTGGTTCTCTAATTGACTTTTGTTTTTTTTGGCTGCACCTGCCCATGGTATATAGAAGTTCCTGGGCCAGGGATTGAACCCACGACACAGCAGTGACAATGCAGGATTCTTAATTGCTAGACCACCAGGGAACTCCTCAGATTGATTTTTTTTTTTAAGGTAGATTCAATTGCAATATGCCTTTTTTTTTTTTTTTTGGCTGCGCCCATGGCATGTGGAAGTTCCTAGGCCAGTGACTGAACCCACAGTACAACAATAACCAGGGCCACTGTAGTGACAATACCAGATCCTTAACCCATGAGCCACAAGGGAACTCCTGCCTTTTGTTCTTTTCATTCCTATCTGCCCGAAATGTGGATGTGATGCTTGAGGGCAGAGCAGCCACCTTGTACCCATGAGGCAGAAGGCTGGACATAAGCACATCTACCAGATTAGATTTTTGGTAACTTACTGAGCAGCTGCATCAATTCTGGACTGTCTGCTCCAGTCTTCTTGAATATTGCATAAAAAAATAAAATCCTATTTGGCTAAGCCAAACACAGCTTCAACCAGGATCCCCTCTCTCTATGTAGTTTTGTTTGGAGCTAAGTAAATAGTATCTGCTGTGTCCCTGCCTTCCAGTGCTGCTTCCCCAAACTGCTTCCCAGATGCAAAATCCATATATGTATGAGAGATGCCCATGTTACCCAGTCCCTCAGGCACTGCCAAGGGCCCTGGGAAATTAGACTCAGCCCCTGCTTCTCTGTGCAGGGATTGGACACAGGATCTTTAAGCTCCAGTTTCCTCCTCTGTAAACTGGGGAATTGGTAACTACTTAGCAGGCAGAGTGTGTGAAAAGCCCCAACCTCATTAGCAATTATAATTATTGCCAGCACTCCTCACTTCTCTGTGGTTTTTTTTCAGCATCTTCCCAATGGGAATTAAGAGCATTTGCTGCCAAGTTTACCTCATGAAGTCACCAAGCCCACGGCATTCTTGTCCTCTCATGAAACTCAGTTACAACTGGGATATGTGGGCGTGAAGTAACATTATGGACAACAGTCTACCAAACCAGGAGAGAAGGATCAACACAGCAGCAACCTCTTGCTTAGTGAGCACTGTCCTCAGGGCACTAGATGGAGGTGGGGTCTGGGAGCCACTAACACCTCTTGACAGATAATGGTGAGAAAGAAAAGTTCCAAGGGGGGGGGGACCGGGGACGGGGGGGGGGGGACTATGAAGAGTAATGGGACACAGATTTTGCCTCTCCTCTCCACCTTTTGTAATAATAATATTTTAATAATCTTTCCCCATGACCTTGCCTCTCTGTAGCTCTCGGGGTGTGTCTATAGTCTCAGTATTTGGCCTTAGCTAAAAGAAAATTTCCTTACTATTATTCTTTGTTTATTTTGCAGTTCTTCAAAGATATTCTTCTAATATAGCCTTTTGCCATTTGTCATTCTTCTCCCTTTTCTTTGTGTATTGGCATTCTTTTTTGCTTATTTCTGTCATATGATCTACCCATCTAGGTCTGTCTCAGATGCCTGTACGGAGTCACCTTGGATGGAGATGCTTCCCTTCTTTGCAACCTCACAGCACTTAGTTTCTATGGATTCTGTGATCATCAGCAAACTGGCATGTGCTTGCATTAGACTTACTGCTTGCACCACCCTTCAGATTCCTTAAGGCAGGAATTGTCTTGTACTCAGGCCCGCCCTTGGCACATTGTACTAGCTTGATAAATATTTACTGAATTCAACTGGAAGCTCCAATGTGGGAGGAAAGGACAGACGTACCCCAAGCATGATACATTTAAAGAAAGTAGAGATGATTTTCCATATTTCCTGGAGAAATGCCTCCTATGTAGGCCCCTGCTACACGCGTATAGGACAGGAAGTAAAAGGTATGGCTAAAAATCAGATGCTCAGAGAACTCTTTTCTTCAAGAGAGACACAAGCTATTAAAGAAATCACTACCAGAGTTCTCACTGTGATGCAGTGAGTTAATGATCCAGCATCATCTCTGTGGTGGCGAGGGTTCAATCCCCGACCCTTTCAGTGGGTCTGTAATGTGGTTACAGCTGCCACTCAGATGTGAATCCCTGTCCAGGGAATGTCCATATGCCTCAGATGTGGCCAAAAAAGAAAAAGAAAAAAGAGAGCAATCACTACCACGTTTCATTGCTTAGAGTAAGGAAATTCTGAATAACTATTTCCTGGGGAGCCACTGAGTCAGAGTTCACACCTGGTTAGCTAAGTAGTGGGTGTGGTCAGGAAAGAAGTGATGAATTTTTTTTTTTTGGCCTCAGCACCAGCATCAGCTATTTATGTATCAGTGATGCAAGTTTCCATATGCAGAATCTTGCTATTGTTCAAAGTGCTTTTATACACATGCCCAAACAGGACTGAGTGAGGTTAGCTGTCTGCGAAAGGACCTTGACAGAGCAGGTTCAAAGGATACCTCAATTCTTGGACTGGAAAAAGAGGCTTCAGGGTAGGAACACGGTGGGAAAGAAGCAGAACTTCCCCACTCTGACAGTGTTAGCATGGAGATGTCTAGCAACCAACTTGACATGAGAATCAGAAGCTGAGGAGAGACAGAGTGGGCTGGAGAGTAGATTTCAGAGTCATTGCCGTGTAAATGGGAATTAAAGCACTGATGGTGGTCCAGGTCACCCAGGGAGGGTATGAGGAGGGGAGGATGGACTGGAGATGGAGTCCCAACACTTAGGTGGTGAGGGGAGGACAAGACCCCTGAGAAGGCCAGGAAGGGGTGGCTGAGAGGTTAGGAAGAGGTCAGAGAGGAAGTCATTATGAAAATCAAGGGAGATTTCTGAAGGAGGGAGGGGAGAGGGAGAGAGGGAGAGAGGGAGAGAGGGGGAGAGGGAGAGGGAGAGAGGGAGAGAGAGAGAGAGAGAGAGAGAGAGAGAGAGAGAGAGAGAGAGATTGGGAATCAGTCCGAGTGGGTGCAGCGGAGTCAGCTGTAAAGTAAGAACCAAAATGTGCCCATCTGATTTGGGTTGGGGCACTAGGAGACAAAGGAAGGAAGCCTTGAGGTTTAGGTGGATGAAATGCTTTCCCCCACAGTGACAGAGGATCTGGGGGAAGAAAGGCAAGTTTTAGCACAGCTGTAAACAGAGAAGAAACCTTGGGCAAAACTCATTAAACAAAAGAATGGGATCTGGGACAGAGAATAGAAAGACCCATTGTATCTGTGAGAATCTGTTGGGTCTGTGTCCAGATGGATTTCGGGTACTGGTTTTGGAATCCAGTGAATTTTCTATTTCTTAAAACTCTATGCTAGGAGTTCTCCTGTGGTACAGGGGGTTAAGGATCCGGCATTGTCACTGCAGTGGCTTGTGTTGCTGTTGTGGTGAGGGTTCAGTCCCTGGCCTGGGAACTTCCACATGCTGTGGGCACAGCCAAAAACAAAACAAAACAAAACAAAACTCTGTGCTATCCACATATTTGCTAAACACACAGAAGCCATGATACAGATGTTGAACGGGGCAGGACTGAGGTGAGAACCTTCCAGCACCTTTGGATACTTTCATTTAACAGCTCCAATTCCTCCTAACTGTACAATTATCTATTCCATACATCACCATTCGTTCCAGAAGGATGTGATTTGAGATGTAATGAAATGCCGTAATCAAATGCAGACCCTGGTCTGTCACAATACCTCATTTTGTCAGTCTACAGCCTTGATAAGAGAACATGACATGAGGACAGTCTGGCATGACCTTCCCTTGATGAGTCCCCATGAGACCCTGGTGGCTGCATTTACTTCTCCTAAGGGCACACAAAACACCTTTTTTGCATCTCATTTGAGGACTTTTGCCTAACACAGGCCACTGATGAGTAGTTTTTAACATTCATCTTTTCAGTAGCTTTGGAAGTCAGAGCTACACCATTTCCACCCTTCTAACATCTCTCCGCCCCTCTGTGACTCCTCAAAGATTGTCGGCAGTGACTTGGTGATACTTTATTATTGATTGATTGATTGACTGATTGCACTTTTTGTGTTTTTTTGTTTTGTTTTTATTTTTGTCTTTTTGTCATTTTAGGGCCGCACCTGCAGCATATGGAGGTTCCCAGGCTAGGGGTCTAACAGGATCTGTAGCTGCTGGCCTACGCCAGAGCCACAGCAACATGGAATCCAAGCAGCGTCTGCAACCTACACCACAGCTCATGGCAACGCCAGATCCTCAACCCACTGAGCGAGGCCAGGGATCGAACCTGCAACCTCATGGTTCCTAGTCGGATTCGTTTCCACTAAGCCACGACGGGAACTCTGACTGACTGTACTTTTTGAGGCCGCACTTGCACTTTCAGCATATGAATATTCCCGGGCTAGGGGCAGAATTGGAGCTGCAGCTCCCGGCCTATGCCACAGCCACAACAATGCAGGATCTGAGCCACATCTGCAACCTACACCACAGCTCACGGCAACGATGGATCCTTAACCCACTGAGTGAGGCCAGGGATCAAACCTGTATCCTCATGGATGCTAGTCGGATTTGTTACTGCTGAGCCACAACGGGAACTCCTTATTTATTTATTTATTTATTTACTTAGTACTATGGTGTGGAGACCAGAAGGTTTGAACACATTTAGAACAGCTATATTTTGGAATTCCCTTTGTGGCCCCACAGTTAATGAACCTGACTAGGATCCATGAGGATGCAGGTTGGATCCCTGGCCTCACTCAGGAGGTTAAGGATAAGGCATTTCTGTGAGCTGTGGTGTAGGTCATAGACTCTGCTTGGATCCAGCATTGCTATGGCTGTGGCACAGGCTCGTGGCTGTAGCTCTGATTCAGTCCCTAGCCTGGGAGCTTCCATGTACCATGTGCCGCTGGTGTGGCCTTAAAAAGCAAAAAAAAAAAAAAAAAAAAAA
>PVHT021183524.1:12646348-12678915 GCA_004024745.2 Catagonus wagneri | reverse complement strand
CCAGATGCTGTGTAGGGGTTGGGAGTAAACAGTAAACGCTGCAGAGTTCCAGCCTCGGAGGAGCTTTCGAAGTTTGTTTGTGAGCCCCACAGGGACAAGATGGAAATCCCAGGAGAGGCACTTTGCCTGAGGCCCCAGGGAACACGCAAGGCCCAAGTGTATGGAGAGAGACACAGCTCCCCAGCTCCCCGCAAAAGCAGGATTCCTTGAAAACCCTCTTGATTGTGAGGGATAAGTCAAAATGGCAGACCTGCAGGATAACAGCCTGGTTCATTTCTTCTACAAAGGGAAACACTGAGGGTTTGATGAGGAAAGGAGAAAGCAGCGTAATGGGAACCACATTGCAGAGATGTCAGTTGCTGGCTGGTGGTTGCCAAGATCTTGATGATCTGATAAAATGGTGTGTGAGGCAGAGCAAACACATCCTTGTGATAAAGCCAGACACTTCATCCACTGTGAAAGATGCTACCAGAGGAGGCAGTGCCACGGTGGGTTGGAGAGGATCAAGACTGGTGTCTGGAAAAACAGTTGGGAGGCTATTGACACTGTCTTAGTGAGCAGTGACGAACATTTGAATGAAAACAGCTGCCAAGGGGCCGGTGGGGACAGATGGGAGACAGACTTCCAGGCTGGAAGGACCAGTGTGAGGGGAGGGAGAGGAAGATGACTCTGGAGAGAACACTTAAGGGCCGTGTTCTTCCTCACATACCATGTTGCCTCGTCATGGAATGAGGCTCCCTCTTCAGTCCAGCTCTTCCACTTTATAGCAAAAGGAGGACCTTCAAAGTCAGGAAGTGGAAACCCTCATCTATGGCCAAATTGCCATTTGTGGGAGGAGCCCGAGTAGAAGCCAAGTCTCCCTTCCCTGATGCCAGCCCTTCCACAGGTGCCCCTTAGAGCCAGCCTGGCCCTGTCCACACCCCGGGGTCTAGGCCACACCCCCTCCAGAGAATCAGAACCCCAGGGCTGGGACCCTGGGCTGTTCCAGGGCAGTGCACAAGCTTCTCCTCCTGCCCCGACGTTGAGAGCATGCTCTGCCTGGGCCACACTAGCTTTTTCTCTGATTCATAACTGCATTTCAGAATTGCAGTACATTACCTATTCCTACTGATAACTGGAAAGGTGCTGAGTGTCTGGATGGAGAACTCTGTGCGAATAAAATCCTTCTTCATAGGCGCATTAGTGGTCATAAACTAGAACTAATTTACAAACATCTCATTGCAACTGCAGGAGAGGGAGGGCTTTGGAGGCTGCTCTCCAATAAGGGAGGGTTAATGGACAATCATTGTTTGGTAGGCAGTTACTTTGGTCAAATTGATCATCTCTTTATGAGTTTACTTCTGTAAAAATGAAGAATATTTTAGGGAGTTCCTGTTGTGGTGCAGCAGAAATGAATCCAACTAGTAACCATGAGGTTGTAGGTTTGATCCCTTGCCTTGCTCAGTGGGTTAAGGATCTGGCATTGCCATGAGTTGTGGTGTAGGTCTCAGAGGCGGCTTGGATCCTGTGTTGCTGTGGCTGTGGCATAGGCTGGCAGCTGTAGCTCCGATTTGACTCCTAGCCTGAGAACCTCAGGTGTGTCCCTTAAAAAGCAAAAGCAAAAAAAAAAAAAAAAAGGAATATTTTACAACATAAATACAAAATCTCTACTGAGACACATTACAGTTTCAAAGACTATACTCATTCCACAATGGAACACTGCCATCTCTTCTAGGAAGACTTTTTCAGTTTTTCCAATGTGTGTAATTCCTCCTTACATTTCTTTTTTATATTTAAGACCTACATAATACCCTTATAATATTTAAAAAAAGGTATCCAGTTAAGTATTAATAAGTGAAACAAAATCTTACCAATAAGGACCTATTGTTTAGCACAAGGAAATATGCTCAATAATTTGAAATAACATATAAGGGAAAAGAATCTGAAAATGAGTAACTAAATCATTGTGCTATACACTCAAAACTAACATGATAATGTAAATCAACTACACTTCAATAAAAAAGAAACAGGAACCAAAGAACAATAATAACAAAAACTCTCAAACTCTTAAAAAAATGTAAAATACAGATAACATGAAATTTATCATCTTTGCCACTTTTAACTGTACAGTTGTGTTAAGTACAGTCACATTGTTGTGTAGTCATTGCCACCATCCACTGTACATCTTGCATGACTGAGGCTCGGTACCCATTAAATAACAACTTCCCCCAGCCCCTAGCAACCTCCATCCTACTTTCTCTATGAATTTGACTACTTCATGTATCGGGAATCTTACAGTAGTTGCCCTTTTGTGGCTATCTTATTTCACTTAGCATAACATCCTTAAGGTTCACCCATGTTGTAGCAAGTGTTAGAATTTCCTTTCCTTTCAAGGCTAAATAATACTCCATTGTATGTATAGACCATGTTCTGACTATTCATTCAGTCACTGGTGGACACCTGGGCTGCTTTCATCTTCTGGCTATTGTGAAAAATGCTGTTATGAACATGGTTGTATAAATATCTCTTTGAGACTCTGCTTTCAATTATTTTGGGTCTATCCCCAGAAGTGGAATTGCTAGATCATATGGTAATTCTATTTTTTATTTTATTTATTTTTATTTTTTGGCTGAGCCCATGGCATGTAGAAAGCCGGGGATCAAAACCTGTGCCACAGCAGCAACCTGAGCTGCTGCAATGACAACACCAGATCCTTAACCCACTGCGCCAAAAGAGAACTCCCCTATTTTTAATTTCTCAAGGAACCACAACGCTGTTTTCCATAGTGGCTCCACTATTTTACATTCCTACCAACAGGATGCAAGGGTTCTAATTGCTTCATATCCTCACCAACACTTGCTGTTTTCTTCTTCTTTTTTTTTGTCTTTTTGCCTTTATCTAGGGCCGCACCCGTGGCATATGGAGGTTCCCAGGCTAGGGGTCTAACAGGAGCTGTAGCTGCCAGCCTTCGCCACAGCCACAGCAACGCGGGATCCGAGCCGC
Organism: Catagonus wagneri; assembly: GCA_004024745.2. Lineage (NCBI taxonomy): Eukaryota > Metazoa > Chordata > Mammalia > Artiodactyla > Tayassuidae > Catagonus > Catagonus wagneri. The sequence continues at coordinate 12,675,933 of PVHT021183524.1, read as the reverse complement.
GTCTGCAACCTACACCACAGCTCACGGCAATGCCGGATCCTTAACCCACTGAGCAAGGCCAGGTATCGAACCCGCAACCTCATAGTTCTTAGTCGGATTCGTTAACCACTGAGCCACGATGGGAACTCCAACACTTGCTATTTTCTGTTTTGATAGTAGCCATTGTAGTGGTGAGGTGGCATAAAACCTTTTTAGGACATAGGTTTACTAAAGATTTTGATCTCTCCTACTCCTAACTTTGCAGAAAGTCCTAAGTTTCTTAATCACAATGTTTTCATCCAAGAGATTTTTTAGGAACATAACCTCATGGTTACAGAAGGAATACTCTATTGTAATCTCAAAGTATTTACCAGCTAGAAAGGTAAACATTAAATTCTATTTTAATTTTCTTTCATTATTAGTAAGGTTGAACTTTTCACTAAATTGTTAGGTTTGGTTTCTCTGTTGTGTCTTTTATTTTTTTGCCTTTATCTAGAGCCGCACCTGCGGCATATGGAGATTCCCAGGCTAGGGGTCTAACAGGAGCTGTAGCCGCCGGCCTTCGCCACAGCCACAGCAATGTGGGACGGGATCCGAGCCGCGTCTACAACCTTAACCACAGCCCACGGCAACGCCAGATCCCCAACCCACTGAGCAAGGCCAGGGATGGAACCTGCAACCTCATGGTTCTTAGTTGGATTCGTTAACCATTGAGCCACGAAGGGAACTCCCTTGGTTTCTCTGTTGTGAATTGTTTGGGTCTGAATTTCTTAGCTGGTACAGTGTAAATTAGAAATTTCTACTGAGTGCTTTCTATATGCTAGTTACTATTCTACACGTAATAAGTGTTTCACATGTAATAATTCAGTAACTTGGTTAATCTTGACCCATCAGGAGGCAGGTACATTATTATTTTATGGGAGGAACAGAAGCACAAAGAAGTCAATTAACTTGTCCAAGGTCCTGTTCAGAAAGTCTGGATTCAGAACTTGTGCCCTTAACTACAAAATGGCTAATATTTTCCTAAGGTATTTAATTTTTTTCTATTAAGTGTAATTTTTAAAAATTTTGTGGTTAAATTTATCAGTCTACTCCTTTCTTTTGCTGGCCCATTTTTTCTTTCAGCCAGCCTAGAACACACTTTCCTTTTCAGAGAATAGAATGTATTTGGATTTTTTGTACGTTTTACTATGTATTTTCTCAAAAAATCAAATATTTCTCCCAAATCATTTATTGAATTATAGTTTTCTTCCACTGTTTAGTGATGGCAGCTTTCTGCTGTTTTTTATTTCCTAATTGCTTTTTTTTTAATGAACAATTTATATTCAGTCATCTCTTTGAGGATATTAAAATCTCTTTCCCATTGTTCTGTTCTTTCCATTTCATCTGGCATGAATCTGCCTCTGGAGTATTACTGCTGTTGACTGCCTTTCTCAGTGTGAGTTTTTGTGTGTTTGGGGATTTTAGCTTGCAGGTTCATTTCCAGGATTTCTACCTCGCTTTTCTGGTTCCTCACTCCTCCCTGTCCAGGGACTGAGCAGTTGCCCTCCCCAGGGCCCTGACTCAAGTGAGGTCTTACATGGCAGTCAGGGCTCCTGCTCTGGCATGACTCTGGGGATGATGCGGGTCTAGCCCCGAGGCAGAAGGAGGCTGGGTTAAGGCCACATCGGTGTCCATTTGGTTATCTAGAGGCCACAGTCCCGGGCAAAGTCAGTAGAAATTCATTTCACTCTATTTTCTTTCTTTCTTTTTCCTTCCTTCCTTCTCTTTCTTTCTTTCCTTCTTTCTTTCCTCCCCCTTTTTCTTCTTTCTCCTTCTTCCCTTCTTCCCCCTTTCCTTCCTTCCTTCCTTTCTCTCCACACCTGGCATGTGTAAGTTCCTGGGCCAGGGATTGAACCCACACCACAGGAATGACAATGCTGGATCCTTAACCCACTGAGCCACCAGGGAACTTCTCAGTCTATTTTCCTGAAGACGGTGGGGAGAGGTCAGTCGTGTTCCTAGATTTTGAGAAGTGAACATGATTCTTGTCCCCCATCTCAAGTGGGCAGTTTAATACTTTCTCATCACTCGACAGGACTTAAATTACCAGCTGCCCTTGACTATATCCAGATTCCAAAAGGGCACAGTTTCAGCCATGGTACTTTTTGCCTTTATATTCCATTTCCAAGAATACCCATGGGGACTGTCTACCCTAGTTAAATATGAATTTTTGATTTTCCCTAATATTTTATGCATCATTGCTTTGTACTGGCTGTCTGTTCTGTTTCACTCGTGTGTCTGTGTCTTTTTGTACAAGCATTCATTGCAGCTCTCTGCGAGGAGTTAGGGGACCACTCTGATAAGTTCCTCCAATCATGCTCTGATAGCTTTCCCAAGGCAGGACCAGGTTGGAGGCTCTACAGCAGTTACCTGAGATGAGTGTGGAGGAAGTGATGCTGTCATCCACCCAACATAAGGATACATCAGAGGAGCCCTGGGGTGGCCGCTCTGGGACAGGAGGAAGGCTTCTACTTGGTGGCTCCATGCCAACATTTCATCAGCGGTCTCAAGCCAGGCTGGATCCAGCACCAGGGAGTATATAAGGACAAACTCTGGTAGCTTGGCAGAGTCCCTAGATGGACAACCAGAAATCTCAGAAATGATGGGATCCCTGCATAAGATGATGGTGTATCTGGCAGCCAGGATACATCTGGAGCATTATGTAGCTATGTCCTTAGGCATTGAGTTAATTGTCCAACATTCCACACACATGTGGCTCCAGCTCCTTCCCCCTCTTCTGCTGCACCAGGCTATTTCTAGTGCCATGGGCAAGGTGATCTAAACACAGAGTTGCATTCAAAGCGGTGCCTCTTTTGAAATAAAAACAGAACCAGATCTCCCGCTGGCGTGCCCTCCTGGCTATGAATTCAGGGGCAGTGAGCAGCAGCCTCTGCCCCACCCAGAGACCTTGGCTCCCTTTTCACTGGCATGGCCTGTGATCAGGCCCAGCAGGGCTGCCAGCAGACACACTGGGCTACCCGCCTGGCCAGACTGTCTCCGGAGATGCCCATGCAAGTTTGTCCCAGAAACCAGTTCTTCCTGGAACTGGGTGTCACCTCAGGACAGAGAATGCCAGGAGTCATAAACTTGGCCCTGCAGCAAATGAGGTCTTCTGGTACTGCCTGAGACAGCAGGTTGTGCCTGGGCCTTGGGCCTGAGCTGGGACTTGCAGTTCCATGGAGAAACCTCGGGCAGTGCCACCAGGGGGAGCCCTTTCCACATCTTGGGTGTGCGGGTCTGTGTTCTGCTTCCTGAGCGTTGGTCAGTGCACACCTGACTTAGTTTCTATATGATTACTCTATTAAACATTAAACAGGCCTCCGTTTCCCTAGTTTATGCAGTCAACTTCATCTCTCGCTGCGGTCTGGGTTCTATCTTGCTTCAGATGCAGTTATGTAACGGTGCAGTTGCCCGTCAGTGTGGGGTCAGAGAGAAATGAGTGAGCTTACATGTGTCTCCACGACCCAAACGCCACTCTTTCCACCTCACCGGGTAACCAAGGTCATGAGATTGTCCTGAAGCTTTAGAGGCCGCAGGTGGAGAGGGATGTGGAGGTGCAGTCAGTGTGGGGGCCTCTAGATTGGCTGCACTGCCCTTCAGCAGGCACCTCCCCTAGGACAAAAAGGCCTGGCTGCCCCAAATCCTTCCTGCTCTTGATGGGTGCTCTAGACACCCCCATGGTGGGGGTTCCAGGTAATGCAGGGTTCAAGGAGGCTCAGGGAAGATGCTGTCTGGATGAGGAGAGTGGCCAGAGGAGGGCTGTGGCTAGTCCGGGTTCAGGTATGCAGAAGAGCAACTGGAGAGCTGGGTGAGCGCTGGCAGGGTGGCAGAGTGTGGCAAGGCGGGACCAAGGGGACCTTTCCAGCTTGAACTCCACAAACACCTCCCCACTCTGGCTCCTTGTAAAGCACCACACGCCCCTGGCCTGGGTCACAACACTGGAGGGTGATGCCGATAGACAACATCAGGTAAGTCTGAAGCAATTTCAGAGTCTTGGGGCCTGTATTATTTTCTGGTGTCAAACAGAAAATGCCAGGGTCTTCTAGAAAAAGAATCATATCTGACATAGTGCCGCCTGCATTGTAGGTAAGAGATGGGAGGAAAGGGGGATCAATGTGGAGAGAGAGGGTGGGAGGTAGGGCCTGCTGTCCTCGCAGGGCTCCTCAGTTTCAAACACCAGACCCCTGAGGCAAATGAGTGGATTCACAGCATTAGCCTTGTACTTAGAAATGGAGACTAAGGAGTTCCCGCTGTGGCTTAGTGGTTAATGAATCCGACTTGGAACCATGAGGTTGTGGGTTTGATCCCTGGCCTTGCTCAGTGGGTTAAGGATCCAGCATTGCCGTGAGCTGTGGTGTAGGTTGCAGACGCGGCTTGGATCCCGCGTTGCCATGGCTGTGGCGAAGGCTGGCGGCTACAGCTCCTGTTAGACCCCTAGCCTGGGAACCTCCACATGCCATGGGTGCGGCCCTAAAATGACACAAGGCAAAAAAAAAATAAGGAAATGGAGACTAAGAGCCACCTCCTCCCGTACAAAGGAAAGGGACTCCCTTGGACTGGAAGGCAGAGGGATGAGGCTGTGGACACTTGTGGGTCCTAGAGGATGGGGTCCTTAGGCTGAGCCCTGGCGAAGGGGCAGGAATGGCAGAAAGGTTTGCGGCATCAGAGAGAGACCTCTGTCTTGCTTCTGTGAGTCTGCAGCACTTGAGAGGGAGGCACCACGTGGAGCTGCCCGCAGGCCAGGGCCTCAGACACCTCACAGCCAAGTCTGTGCCTCAGCCAGAGGCGGAAGAGAGCTGCTCCCCCAGGGAACACACTGTAGCCTAAACTGGAAACCACCTCTATGCCCTTTCACAGGGGAGTGGGAAGGAAAGCTGGAGCAGACTCATGTGGTGGGTACCTCTCAGTGAAGAAAACAAATCATCCTAGAGCCCCACGTGACAGCGCAGTGAAACAACAAGTCGAGTGGAAGAGGCCAGATGCAAAAGGGCACACAGTGTATGATTCCATTTATAAAAAGCTCAAGTCCAGGCAAAACTGTAGAGGTCAGGAGAGTGGTTACTCTTTGGGGAGGGTAGTGACTAAAAGGAGACATGAGGGGGGCCCCCTGGCATCCCGGGAATGTTCTACTTCTTTATCTAGGTGCTGGTTGCATGGATGTGCTCAGTTCATTAGGATCTGTGTGCTTTTCTGTATGGAGGTTATATTTGCATAAATATTTTTATTTTTTAAAAAATTTAACTGCAAAAAAATGAGACTACAGAATGGGGTGAGGGGTAGAAACGGTCTTCTATTATTTCAGTGCCCACTGTGCTCGGTGCCCTCCTCAGAGGGTCTTTGTTCTTTTCTTATTGAGAGGAGGGGAGGCAGGGCAGAATGTAAACCATGAAGGACTTTCTGATTTGTCACTCCTGACATCTTCTATGAATCAGTTTCTTTCGATCACCTGTTTAATGGCATCCTGAATTGATCTCATCCATTTTTCAGCTTCTGCAAAAACTGAAATGGATTAGATGGGTTTGTGTTATTGTGGGCCTCCCATTTGATGCCTCTTTCATAAAATACTAGCTGGACTCTCGTGTATGAGCATTAGCATCTGTAAATCCAGCAGTAAGAACTGTGCGTTGCTCACATCAACCAGATAGGCACTGTTGATCAAGTTTGAGGTCTTCTTGGTATTGTCTCCAGAGCCCCCAGTTTGACACATCATTGCTAAGGCAGGTCTCAATTCACCTGGAATCACCTGGATGAAGGGGACTAATTCTATCCACTGCTGGAGATTAAAGATGGCCACAAAGCCTTTGTTGCTTGTCCCACTGAGAAGTGGGGTCCCCTTGAATTTAGGTGAGTTCTGAGGCCTTTTTTTTTTGCTCTTTTTGTAGAATTTCCTGTGGCATGGAAATTCTCAGGCAAGGGGTCGAATTGGAGCTGCAGCAAGGGATCTGAGCTGCGTCTGTGACCTACACCACAGCTCACAGCAACACTGCATCCCTGACCCACCAGGGATGGAATTCAACATCCTCATGGATACCGGTCGGATTCTTTATCTGCTGAACCACAATGGGAACCGCCTCTGTCCACAAAAATTGCTGGAGCTGATGCTGAGACCTAGGCAACTTCCACTTTCTGTCTCTTGGAACACTCTCTGGGCGCCCTGAGCCACTCTGCAAGAAGTCTAGATTCCCTGAGACTGCATGCTGAAACAGCTCTGTCCAGCACTGGGGTCAACCACCATCGAGCCCAACTGTCTCCACCAAGGAGACAAAGGTGTAAGGGAAGCTGTCCTGGACTCTTCGGACCAGCCCATCTGCCAAATGATGGCCCTGAGTGACCCCAGATGACATCAGTAGGTGTAGAATTGCCGAACTGACAGATAAAGTCATTAGATACGAGGCAATGGTTGCTGTTTTAAGCCACCAGGTTTGGAGTAGTTACACAGCGATAGGTAACAGGAACAGCTGAATCTTCACCTAGTCCACAGCCTTCGAGTTCGTGATGAGCTCTGTAAGAATCCATCCCCTTGCTTTTTTTTTTTTTGTCCTTTTATGGCTGTACCCACGGCATATGGAGGTTCCCAGGCTAGGGGTCTAATCGGAGCTGTAGCCGCCGGCCTTTGCCACAGCCACAGCAACGCCAGATCCGAGCCACGTCTGCAACCTACACCACAGCTCACAGCATCGCCGGATCCTTAACCCACTAAGCAAGGCCAGGGATTGAACCCGCAGCCTCATGGTTCCTAGTCGGAAGAATCCATCTCCTTAACTCACTTTGCCAATGTTGCTACAATATTTGCCAGATCTTCATTCCATTAGAATTCTTTTAGCTGCCAGGCTTGTGGCAGGATAATTTATTATGCAATTATTTTTTTGTTTTGTTCTTGTTGCTCTTTGTATATTTCCCTCATTGAGAAGGTTATGAAGTTTTGGTTCTCAGTTCTGAGCTTCTGTTTTGGATATGGAGAGGGTGGGTGACTGTTGGCATTAGAGTTACGCATAAACACCTAGGATGAGATAGAAGTGGGTTGTGGGTGTGTGCTTAGCAGAGACTGAGATTCTCTGCAATCTGGAAATGTGGTGCCTTCTGCTCAATGAGTAGTGGACACTCAGACTCCTAATTTTCTCCAGGGCATACCCAGGCTGAAGGATAGCTGCAGAAAGCCCAGAGAGGCTGGGCATGGTTTCTCTCAGTTAGGGACACAGGCCAAGGTCCCCCCTGGAGACTCTGTGGTCAGTGGTATGGCCATCCATAAGGGGCAGTGCTGGATCCAGAGGACTCCAGGGTTTCACAGAAGCCTCTGATAGCAGAGGGAGCAACAGAAACCATGGCTGCTACTATGGACTCAGTGTTTGTATCACTACTAAATTATGTGTTGAAGCCCTGACTTCCAACGTGGTGGTATTTGGGGGTGGAGTCTTTGGGAGGTAGTTAGGTTTAGACGAGGTCATGAGGTGGGGCCCCCATGGTAGAATTACTGCCCTGATAAGAAAAGGAAAAGATCAGAGCCCTTCTCTCTGCCATGTGAGGGCACAGTGAGAAGCTGGCCATCTGGAAACCAGGAAGAGAACTCTTACTAGACATCAAATCTACTAGCACCTTGGTCTAAGACTTCTGGGCCTCCAGAACTTGAGAAAGAAACGTTTGCTGTTTAGGTCACCTATTTTGTGGTATTTTATTATAGCAGCTTGAGCTACAACAGCCATCAATAGTTACTAAGGACCTGACCCTGCTCTCAGCTTTTCTGGCACTGAATAAACCCCTGATATTTTATGGTCTCATGAAGGGAGGAGGGAGCCCCACTAATGACTAGGGTTGAATTTCTTCCTAGTCTAGCAGTTTGGAACACAAAACAGATTCCATTTGGTTGAGAAAAACATTAGGAATGTGATATTTCATGCACATTTTATAATCAACAATGATAAATGTAACATACTTTTAAAGCCATCCAAAACATTTTGTGGCTTTCTCTTTATTGCACTGTGGGCTCCTGTGCTCACTGAATTCTTGGTATTTTCCTTGGCAGGATTTTTGTGAAATGTCGCCAAAGGCTGTTTTGTTTTTTTTTGTTTTTTTTTAATATAAAGAAGGGCATGGAAACAGGGCAGAGGCTGGCTCAAAAAAATAAAACCCAAATATTTTTGATGCACGTCCTTTATTTCTCACTTACTGAATATCTGTTCTCTGTATTCTTTGATTTTAATAAGTTGTGTATGGATTTTAAAAAATTCTAATCTTTTGCTGTATGATCAAGCAATCCCACTCTTGGACATGCATCTGGACAAAACTATAATTCAAAAAGGTAATGCACCCCTATGTTCATTACAGCACTCTTCACAATACCCAAGACATGGAAACAAACTAAGTTCCATGTATGGACAGATGAATGGATAAAGAAGATATGGTACATATATACAATGGAATACTACTCATTCATAAAAAAGAATGAAATAATGCCATTTGCAGCAACATGAATGGACCTAGAGATGATCATACTAAGTGAAGTAAGTCAGAGAGAGAAAGACATCACTTACATTTAAAATCTAAAATATGACACAAACGACAAGGCTACCTGGTGTCAGCACCATCCTTTGTCATCCTGGGGAAGTAACATTACTCAGCAAGTTTCCATCAAAAGAACCTCCTCAAAGTAAGATTCAAGGGCATAAACAGTGTTTCTTCTTTTTTATGTAATGCAGATAATTATACAGTAGCAGAGGGTGGGTGGCCTTCAATTCTGTGCAGAAGGACATAGATCAGATCTGGCTCCTTTTCCTGTAAACATTCTCATCAAATTAAATACGGTAGTTAACCCCCCCCCCCAGGACCTGGAGGTAATGATTGCTTTGCTCTTGAACAAGCTAAAATAAAATTGGAAATGTGGTTGATTATTGCATCATTGTACCACCCTGGCTGTTGGGTGGCAAGAAGTCAGCAGTCAGCGAATCAGCTGAAGAAAATCTGTGAGGCGAGAAAGGAGGCCCTACGGAGAAAGGAACTATCTCAGGCTGTGACCACTGCTGAGAAGTACTGCAGTGTGTGAGAGACGGGAAGTGCCAGTGATACAAGAATCCTCAGCACAATGAGAATCTGTGGTGGGGTGGGTAGCCCTAGGCCTTTGCAGCTCAGTTGAGGACAGTCCAGAGAAGCAGTTTGTCCCAGCACAAAATGAGAATGGGAATGTTCTCTCCATTTCAGAGAATTTCAGCTATGTACATCTGAGCTTGTAGCAGGGATCTGTATTGCACAATAGTCCCTCACTGATTTGCTCTGCAGAATCCATTCACTGCTTTGCTGTGTAAAGGAAACATCAAGATGGCAAACCTCTGATGAAAACTCAGGTTGATGAACATCACACACACACACTCAAACCCACACAACTAAGGAAGTTCTGGGAAAAAGTGGAGGCAGTAGGAAATATATCCTATATACCAGTAGGGTATATAGGTTAAACTCATTAGATCATTAGCATCTACCAAAGTCGGATAAACTAGTAAAATCAGAGAAACAGAAGGGAGGGCAGATAATTGACAAGCAAGAAATTGTAAACATTTAGAGATGTATATCAGAAGGCATTGGAATTTGTTTCTTTGGGGAAATCTGCCCTCCCTTGGCCTCTAACCTTTATGAGATCACGCAGACGTGAACATCCCAGCAAGGCCCTGGCAAGGATATGACACGAAAGTAGATGTACCAGGGATGGGAATACTGCAGCATGATTCTGACACCAGTCACCTGGAGTTAGTGTCAGATACCCAGGTTAAGGACACAGTCCCCAACAAGACAGCCCTTATTTCAGATGCCTGGCACAAGTCTGGGGGTCCCAAGGCCACTTCCTCCAAATGGCTACAAATCTGAGGCATTTCATTGACACCTCCTCAGATTTGATAACTTGCTAGAACAACTCACAGAACTCAGGAAAATGCCATACTTACAATTACAGTAAAGGATACAAATCAGGAGGACCAGCCAAATGAAAAGACACAGAGGGCAAAGTCTGGGAGGGTTCCAAACACAAAACTGCCATGTGCTCTCCCTGTTGGATCAGGGGACATCACCTTCCCAGTACTGGTCTTGTTCACCAACCAGGAAGCTCCCTCAAAATCAGCATCCAGTGTTTTCACATGTAGACATGACTGATCGAATCACTGGCCACATGATTGAATCCAATCCAGGCCCCCTTCCCTTCCTGAAGGTTGGTATGGCTTAAAGTCCCAACCCTTTGATCACATGGTTGATCTTTCTGGTGACCAGTCTTTCATCCAAAGTCATTTCATTAGCATAAACTCAGGTGTGATCCAAGAGGCTCACGAATAACAAAGATACTCCTATTACTCAGGAAATGCCAAGGGTTTAGGGTCTTCCTCCCAGGAACCAGAAACAAAGGGCATCAATTTTTTATTGTTCAATAAGGATACCTAACATAATATTAGGTATTATATGGGTTCTGCATCCATGGATTTAACCAACTGTGAATCGTGTGCTATGTTTACCATCAGAGGTTGGTGAATCTGCAGATGTGGAACCACTGGATACAGACAGCTGACTATGGGACTTGAGTATCATCAGATTTTGTATCTGCTGTGGGTCCTGGAACCAATCCCCTGAGGCTCCCGAGGTATGACTGTATTATAAAATAGAGATGAGAAATGCTGACTTATCTTGAGAAGAACTTACATATTCAGCCAAGTGCCGTCTCTCATCATGGAATCATAGGATCCAAGCTTCCAGTCATTGTGATCAAGTCCCCAATGCTGTAATGGAAAGAGTATTCCAAAAAATGAGAGTTGAGGACTATGTCAAGATGCAAACATGAAAGATTTGTCACAATTTACTTATTCTTTGCTTTCTTTTAGTGATGGAACAAGATTAAAGGTCAACCCAGGAAGAAAATAATGTTGGGTTCCTCCCTCATCCAATTCCACGTTTACATTTCCCACATTAAACATTTTTGACATTTATATTCACATGGAATTGATTCTGAGAATAGAGAGACAAACTTAATCATACTGTATTCCAAATGGTTAGAACCAATATACCATTTATGTAATAAAGCTTTCTATTTCCACTAGTTTTTTTTTCTTTTTGTCTTTTTTAGGGCTGCACCTGCGGCATATGGAGGTTCCCAGGCTAGGGGTCTAATCGGAGCTGTAGCTGCCAGCCTACACCACAGCCACAGCAACGCGGGATCCGAGCTGCGTCTGCGACATACACCACAGCTCACGGCAACGCCGGATCCTTAACCCACTGAGCGAGGCCAGGGATGGAACCCGTAACCTCATGGTTCCTAGTCGGATTTGTTTCCACTGCACCTCGACAGGAACTCCCCCCAGTTATTAATTTTTATATACCAAATTCTTATATACAACTCAGGTCTTTTTGTGGACTTTGCATTCTGTTTCATTGATTAAACTGTTTTTTTGCACCAGCAACACTTGATTTTCATTATTGGGTCTTTTCAATATATTTTAACAACTAGAAGGTCTGATACGCTTTCATTCTTTTCTTTCCCTCCAAATATCTTGACATTTTATTATATTAAAATACCATTATTATTACTGTAATTCACAGATAACTTGGGGAAAATTGACATATTTACAATATTGAGGATTCACATTCAAAAACTTGGAGTATCTGCATTAAAGTTTACAGTCCTTCAGGATTTCCTGTGGTGGCTCAGCAGTAACAACCCGATTAGTATACTTAAGGACTCGGCTTCGAACCCTGGCCTCTTTCAGTGGGTTAAGGATCTGGTATTGCCGTGAGCTGTGGTATAGGTCGCAGACCTGGTTCAGATCCCAAATTGCTGTGGCTGTGGTGTAGGGTGGCAGCTGTAGCTCCAATTCAATCCCTAGTCTGGGAACTTCCATATGCCACAGGTGCAGCCCTTAAAAGACAAAAAAAAAAAAAAAAGATTGTAATCTTCTTTCCATGAATGTGAATGAATGTAAGTGTGTTTCTTTTGAGTATGTTTCTATGTATTTTATATGTCAATATTGTGAATTAGAATTTTTGAATCAGATTTTCCAACAGATTGTTGCTGATAAGCAGAAAATCTATTGCTTTTATATATTATTTTGCAATTGTCCACATGTCTGAACTTAATACTTTTACAGTTAATATACTTTGATTTTCTAGGAAGTTAACTCTGCAAGTAAGAATACTTTGGAGTGGTTCCCATTGTGGCTCAGCAGGTTAAGAACTCAGTTGGTATCCTTGAAGATGTGGGTTCAATCCCTGGCCTCACTCAGTGGGTTAAGGTTCCAGTATTGCCACAAGCTGTGGTGTAGGTCACAGGCATGACTTGGATCCCTCTTTGCTGTGGCTGTGACGCAGGCTTGTAGCTGCAGCTCTGATTCAACCCTAGCCTGGGAACTTCCATATACCGAAGGTCCGGGACTAAAAAGCAAAAAAAAGGAAAGAAAAAAGAATACCTTGGTCTTTTCTTTCCAATATATCATATATATATATATATATATATGTATATATATATATATATATATTCTTTAACTTTATATTATTGTATTAGATATGATTGTCTAAGAAATGTAAGTAATAGTGATAGTGGTTATGGTGGGAAATGTGCCTAATCATAGGAATGTTTCAGCATGAAATGCTGGTTGTTGATTTGGAATAGACATTCTTTAGCCTGATAAGGAAGTATCTTTCTGTTCCTAGGTTCTAAGAATTCTTTTTTTCTATACTTATGGGACTAATTGTTCAATTTTATTAAATGTTGATAACCTAGATGATTAAAGGTTTATCTTCTTTGGCTTATAGATGTGATAATATTGTGTACATTTTAAAATATTAAGCTATATTTTTTGCACTCTTGGTTAAAATATTCCACACTAAAATTTCATCTTCTGGATTGAAACTCTGGAAATCTTAACACTTCTAGAAATTTGGAGTTCTCATTGTGGCTCAGTGGTAATGAATCTGATTAGTATCCATGAGGACACAGGTTCGATCCCCGGCCTTGCTCAGTAGGTTAAGGATTTGGCATTGTAATGAGCAACAGTGTAGGTTGCAGATGTGGCTTGGATGCAGTGTTGTTGTGGCTGTTGCATAGGCCGGCAGCTGCAGCTCTGATTTGATCCCTCGCCTGTGAACCTCCATATGCTGCAGGTCATGTGGCTCTTAAAAAAAAAAAGAAGGAGTTCCCGTCGTGGCTCAGTGCTTAACGAATCCGACTAGGAACCGTGAGGTTGCGGGTTCGATCCCTGGCCTTGCTCAGTGGGTTAAGGATCCGGCGTTGCCGTGAGCTGTGGTGTAGGTCGCAGACGCAGCTCGGATCCCGCGTTGCTGTGGCTGTGGTGCAGGCTGGCGGCTATAGCTCTGATTAGACCCCTAGCCTGGGAACCTCCACATGCTGTGAGTGCAGCCCTAGAAAAGACAAAAAGACAAATAAATAAATAAATAAATAAATAAAATAAAATTACTCTTAGTTTGTCATCAAAATTATACTGTAGTGATAACAATTTCCCTATAGTAAAGACAATAGTGACTTTCTTACAACTGTTTTTAAAAACTCTGCTTGCAATCATAATTTTCAAACCTAAACAAAAGCAATGAGAACAGCATAGTAAACTTCTTGTTAACAACTGCCAAAATCTGGCCATACTTACTCCATCTATCTATGCCCCCCGCCCTGGGGATCTTTTATAATCAATTCCAAACATCATACCATTTCATTTATAAATTCTTCAACATTAAACCCAACTCTTATTAAGAGCCTGCAGCTGATAGCATAATGCCAAAGCACTATATAAAGTTTTAAACAATATAATTCAAATTCACGGTGCAGCAAATGCCTGTGATTACACAATCCACAGAACTGGAGGGACTGCATTATTATTCAAGGAATTCTATGTAGACTTTGTTTCACTTAACTGAGTTTTTGATAAGAATTGGAAGGAGGGGAATTCCCTTGTGGCTCAGTGGGTTAGGGATCCAGCATTGTCACTGCTGTGGCTCTGGTCACAGCTATGAGTCTAATTACTGCTGTGGTGCGGGTTTGATCCCTGGCCAACAGCCAAAAAAAAAAGGAAAGAATTGGGAGGAGGGAGTGATGTTCAGGGTTATATATTCTGACAAAAACTTAAAAGTACATATTAGTCTTATTGGTTAAGGGAAATGTATTAAGCAGAAAGTAGATGTGGCATCCCCAGAGAGAAATTATGTAGCCTAACCAGAATTCACGACTCTTAAGTCACTGCACAGGCAAATGACTTGAGCTCTTGGCAGGATTCTCTGAGCTGAACTTTCATCAGAATGGTATGTCTTAAAAGTGGACAGCCAGGGTGAAAGAAGCCAGATGGGAAGAAAAAAAAAAAAAAAGAAGCACATTCTGTATGATTTTATTTATATCAAAGTCTAGAAACTGCAAATTAACCAATAGTGACAGTAAGCACATCAGTGGTTGCTTGGGAATGGGGGTAGGAAGGGGCAGGAGAAAGGGAATTATAAATAACATGAGAAAACTTTGAAGGATGTTCACTATCTTGATTAAAGTGATGGCTTCATGGCGTCTATATTTGACAAAACTTATTGAAGTCCACATTTTAAATATGTGTAGTTTATTTTATGTTAATTATATCTTCATAAATATGTTTTTTAGGAATTCCCATCGTGGCGCAGTGGTTAACGAATCCGACTAGGAACCATGAGGTTGTGGGTTCAATCCCTGGCCTCGCTCAGTGGGTTAATAACCCAGTGTTGCCGTGAGCTTTGGTATAGGTCGCAGACGCGGCTCGGATCTGGTGTGACTGTGGCATAGGCCAGCGGCTACAGCTCCAATTCATCCCCTAGCCTGGGAACCTCCATATGCTGCGAATACGGCCCTAAAAAGCAAAAAAAAAAAAAAAAAAAAAAAAAAGTTTTTAAAAAAAGAATAGCCAAAGGGCAGAGTAGTGGAAAGACTGCAAATGCCCTTTCAGAGATGCTCCAGATCCAGATCACAAGTATAACTCACAATAAGAAGAGACATGGATCTGAGCGCTGACATCTATGAGCCCATAAATTAAGGAAACCATTCTTTGGGTGCCTAAACAGCTCTTTGGGTGTAGAGTTCTAATCATCCAGTTGATTGCGTCAAGGGTGGAGACCTGAGTCCTATTAACTCAGAAGACTGCCCTGGAGATGGAGCCCTTACTTCCACGGCTTTCCTGGGTGTTCTTCAGGCAGCCTGATAAAGCTCTCAGCTTCTGAAAGCAACAGGACACTCTTTGTGCACCTGGACCTTGAGATGCTCATGTGAAGTTGAGAACGTGGTCTGTTTGTTTCCAGTCTACTGTCTAAATCTAGAAGCCAGAAAGAAACAAAAATGGGCCTGGGAGTTACCTGGTACCTAAATGCCACCAAGAATTGTGTTGAGTGTCTAGTGGAATTTAGCCATCAGGCAGGAGAAGATGCCAGCCCATCTCTATGGTCTAGAACTTTGCTTGTTGGTTCAGGACTCCAACCTGGACAACTGAAATTTTAAGAAGTATTGACCAATATTTTATGACAAATTGGTCCAAGAGTTGGCTCAATGCACGTGGGTAGAGGAAAGGCTGCTCTTGCTGGTTTCTACCTATTTACCTAACAGGCGGCTTCAGAGCAAGTGTCCTTACAGGGAACAGCTTTACTTACACTGCCAGTCTTGCCTCTTCGTGCTTCGTAGTCCCATCTCAAGTCTTATGTTTCTCCCCCTGAGAAACTATGGGGATGCCCAGGGGTGGCAGTGGAAACCATCTAAGCCCAATCCTAAATACCTCGAGCTTTTCCTCATGCCTGAGGGTCTTTTGGCTGCTGTGAGAGATGCAAGAGACTAGTGCGGCATCCTGCCCCTTTGGAGGAAGGTTGAAGTACTAGTCTAGACCTTGAACCAGTCCTCAAGGGCTGACTAGAGTGGAATATCTTACCCCAGACAACAGAAGTTGGAAGGGCTGGGAGGGTGGGCCCAAGATAAGGCCTGGGAAAGAGCTGAGTGTCAAGCCAGGGAGTCTGAGTTCCCAACAGGTCTAGGATAGGAGAGGGAGCTCAGTCAGGACCAACCAGAAATGGGAGCAGATTGGGAACAAAATGGAAGATGGGAGAGGGTTGCTCAAACAGTCTGTAGCTTGTGACACTATCTCTACAAGCCATGGGGGGCATCATTCATGAGACTGGAAAGCTGGTTTGGAGCTATGGTGGCAGGGCGAGCCCCACCCCCACTCCCACGCCAGGGATGTGGCGCCCTTAGAATTGCCCACAGAAGACTCTGAAGTGTTCTGGGTACTTGGGGTGGGAGGCTGTTTCTTTTCTTTTGTTTTCTTTTTAGGGCCATACCTGAAGCATATGGAAGTTCCTAGGCTAGGGGTCAAATTGGAGCTGCAGCAATGGTGGATCCAAGCTGCATCTGCGAACTACACCACAGCTCACAGCAATGCCAGATCCTTAACCCACTGAGTGAGGCCAGCAATTGAACCCACATCCTCATGGATACTAGTCAGGTTCTTAACCCTCAGAGCCACAGCGGGAACTCCTTGGAAGGCTGTTTCATAAAACCTTATCATTGGGCCACACCATCCCATTCCCCTAGTATTTGGCAGTGGCCATGATGCTTGATCCCCTAAAAAATCCTGGTGGCTCATGCTAGTGACTGCCTATTTCCAGGCACCCCTCAGCAGATCAAATTTTTTCCACTCACTGGGAGTTGTCTGTGGCACTGTTATATCTCACCAGGAAAAGGCCAGCCTGACAACAACATTAATTAGACTGACAACAACAGTAATTAGACAGTGGGTCCAGAAGTGCTCCCCTAGCGGGGCTGGTTCCTCATTAATCTTGGCAGACTCTAAAGCCTAAAGCCATTGCCTAGATGCTGCTCTGGTGCCAGGTCCTCAGTCTCTCTGAGCACTACACCCTTGGCCTGAGTGGCCTGAGTTCCTGATCATTCTTGCACATGTTTGAGGTTCTCTTTTTGTTCTCTCTTCCTGTACTGGTGTCACTAGTCATGGGAGGTGGATGAGCTACTCCTGCCCACCACTCCTGACTTGATGGAGTGAGCCAGAACTGCCCTCCTTCACGGCAAGTTCCCTTTCTCTTCCTCTTTCTTTCTTTTGCTTTTTAGGGCCATACCCGCGGGATATGGAGTTTCCCAGGTCAGGGGTTGAATTGCAGTTACAGCTGCTGGCCTGCAACACAGCCACAACCAGGTGGGATCCAAGCCATGTCTGCGACCCACACCACAGCTCTTGGCAACATCGGATCCTTAACCCACTGAGCGAGGCCAGGGATTGGACCTGCAACCTCATGGTTCCTAATCAGATTTGTTTCCGCTGCACCACGACGGGAACTCTCCTCTCTTCCTCTTTCTTTAAAGTGGCTTCTAACACCCACACGGGGAGTTCCCCTTTGCATTCTAACATCTGCTGTGAAATTTACTGGCATGGTTCTGTAGCTCTCCATAATTCTAAATCCTGTGCAGGTGCCACCCCAAGCATCCTGCCGCAAAGCCCAGCCTGCAGTGATGCCAAGGATATTGCTGGGACAGGGTCCATAAGCTTTGTACCAGCCTCCTTGTAATTACCTTTGGTCCAAAAACTTTGGATTTTTTTTTCTTTTTAGGGCCTCACGTGAGGCATGTGGAAATTCCCAGGCTAGGGGTCAAATCAGAGATGCAGCTGCCAGCCTACACCACAGCTGCAACAATGTAGGATCTGAGCCTCATCTGCGACATACATCACAGCTCACAGCAACACTAGATCCTTAACCCACTGAGTGAGGCCAGGGATGGAACTTGCATCCTCATGGATACTAGTTGCCTTCATTATAGCTGAGCTGCAGCATGAACTCTGCTTTGGAATTTTGTAACTCATTATAAACATTACATTGTTATAACTATACACTGAGTAAACAAAATCATGGGACCTTAATCCTGGAGACTGCCAGCTACATAACAAAATCCTTTCTTCTTGGGGTACAAAGACTACATTTCCAGCCATGCTTCCAAATAAGTTTGGTCACATGACTAAGGTATCTCCAGTGGAATGTAAGCAGAAAAGCACACGCCAAACTCTAGGCCCAGTCTATTAAAAACCTCCCACATTCCTCCTCCTTTCTCTTCCCCCTTCTGGCCCACTGGGAGCTTGTCACCCAAAGTGACCTTGGGAGCCATAAGTTGAAACCAGGAGAGCCAGTATCAGGTCCAAGTTCCTGACTGACCATGAGGAGTACAGCTACCCTTGTAATAACAAACCTCAGGAGTGTTATATAAGAAATAAATTTGTATTATGTTAAGCCACAAAACTTAAAGGTTTAAAACAATTTTTTGTTGTTGTTGTTGTTACTACAACCTAATAGAAGGTGGGATCAGGAAGGAAATTTATTTTTACTTCTTTGTCTCTTTAAACTCATTTTGTGGGACCCATTCTCCATCTGCTCCTTGGGGGACATTTAAAGCAACTTCCAGAGTTCCCATTGTGTCTCAGCAGATTAGGAACCTGACTAGTATACATGAGGTTCTGGGTTCAATCCCCAGCCTTGGCCAGTGGGTTAAGGATCCAGCATTGCCACAAGCTGCGGTGTAGGTCACAGATGTGGCTTGGATCCCGTGTTCCTGTGGCTGTGTTGAAGCTGGCAGGTGCAGCTCCAATTTGGCCCCTAGCCTGGGAACTTCCATATGCTGCAGGTATGGCCCCTAAAAAGAATAAATAAATAAAGCAACTCCCATGACTTTTCTGGTCACTATTAGGTAATCAAAGGTCATCTGGCCTAATTTCCCAAAAAGTTCGGTAATTAAATGGTTCAGTTTCATGTAATGGTAAAAACTCCAAACTTACGTTCAAGGCTTCTTGCCTTTCTCTTTTTTTTGGCTGCACCTGTGCATGAGGAAGGGAAGGGAGATCAAAGGGGCCAGGGATCGAAGCCCACACCACAGTGGCAGCAACACCAGATCCTTAACCAGCTGAGCCACCAGGGAATTTCCTTCTTCCTTTCTTTAAGCCATAGACAGACCAGCTGCCCTCAGTAGGAACTGAAGTGTGCGGTGATCTCTCACTTTGTGGTTTGTGGCAGAAACTGTTACCGTCCCCCGATATCCATTTCCATCTTCTTCCTTATAATAGGACTCCCAAATATTTGCTAGATTTGTGGCCACCCTTAATAAAGACTACATTTCCCAGCATCTCTTGAAGGGATGGCCAAGTGACTGGTACCCCATCTGGGCAACAGGTTCTATGTCAAGTGAGTGAGCAACATTTGGCTAATGCTCTGGAGGAGAGGGTAGCACCAGCTCACTTTCCCCTTTCCTCCTTCACACTGTCTGGAGTAAGGACCCAGTGGATGTGGTGATGTGTCATTTTAACTTTCCAGCATTCTACAGAATGGCAAAACAGCAAGATAGAGCAGCCAGCCTTCCCAACACAGTGGAGTTATTATATACAGCCCAGGAGTCCTTGTACTGGAATTATTTCATGAGAAATACTTTAACTTTTGTCTTTTTTTTTTTTTTTTTGACTTTTCTAGGGCTGCACTCGTGGCATATGGAGGTTCCCAAGCTAGGGGTCTAACCTGAGCTGTAGCCACAGCCCTGTGCCACAGCCATAGCAACGCAAGATCCGAACCGCATCTGCGACCTACACCACAGCTCACAGCAATGCCGGATCCTTAACCCACTGAGTGAGGCCAAGGATCGAACCCGCAACTTTATGGTTCCTAGTCAGATTCGTTAACTGCTGAGCCACGATGGGAACTCTAACTTTTGCCTTTTTTTTTTTATATACAATTTTTTGTTTTTTTTTTTTGTCTTTTTGCCTTTTCTAGGGCCGCACCCACAGCATATGGAGGTTCCCAGGCTAGGGGTTTAACAGGAACTGTAGCCGCCACAGCAGGATCTGAGCTGTGTCTGAAACCTACACCACAGCTCATGGCAACGCCAGATCCTTAACCCACTGAGCAAGGCCAGGGATCGAACCTGCAACCTCATGGTTCCTACTCGGATTTGTTAACCACTGAGCCACGAGAGGAACTCCAACTTTTGTCTTTTTGTTTTTTTTAATATACAGTGAGAGGGAGAGGCTGAAAGGGGCCAGGTCTCATTTGGCAAGAACCACTGTGAGATGGCATAGCACTCCTCTGGAGTTTTAGGCATAGTCGATCCTTCCTTTCATTAGGCACTTTTTTTTTTTTTTAGGGCTGAACCTGCAGCTTATGGAAGTTCCCAGGCTAGGGGCTGAATCCGAGCTGCAGCTGCCGGCCACAGCCACAGCCACAGCAACACAGGATCCAAACCGTGTCTGTGACATATACCACAGCTCACAGCAACGCCAGATCCTTAACCCACTGAGTGAGGCCAGGGCTCAAACTTGAATCCTCATGGATTCATTGCCACTAGTTGAGTTCATTGCCACTCAGCCTCATTAGGCATTTATTTTTTGGGTTTTTTGTTTTGTTTTGTTTTGTTTTTTGTGATAACTCCTTCCCTTTGCTAGAATTTTTCACCCTCTGATTCTTTAATGTAGGCAAATGCTTTTCTTAGGCTGGTCAACTATATTTCTTTCTGCAGCCTCTAAAAGTCTAGCAGGATCACCAAATCCTTCCAGGTGATGCTTTTGGACTGAATCTAACAGCACCTTGCGTCAGCTCTCTCTTTCCCAGGCCCCACATCTGGTCCACAGGAAACGTCATGAATCCGGTGCTGGAATCTGGGAAGGCTGGCAGCCCTTCCACACAGCAACCTGTCTTGTTCCACCATCAAGGCAGTTAGCCAACCTCCTGTTGTTGTTTTCAGAATGAGCCAGCAACCTGCTTACCCTCCCTCCACACTGCAGGGAACACTCATTAAACTCTCTGAAAGGTACTATGAATGCTCCTTCCTTGAGCTTGAAGGGAAGCAAATGCCTGTCTTAGATTTCCTCAAGAGGCTGAATAGCTTCCCTTTTCCTACTCCCTCCATGGTCCCACCTTCATGGGGACATTCCCAGGCCTGGCATTTAAAGGTGCTCTGTGATTTCCTTGTGATTTCCCTCTTACTGAGGAAGAGGATCATACTTTTTAGAAGTTCCTTTTCTTGAATGAGAGCCACTGTTCACTTTCCAAATACCAGACCCACCTACTTACCTCATACCTTCCAGGGCAACACAGAGGAATTAACATGCCCAGAAGCTCTGGTGAAGCTGCATCTATTCTCCCTCTGTTTGAACTTCCAGCCCACCATACCCTAGGCCACCTGCAGCAAGACTCCACCACTGCAATACCCCAACAGAACAAGGGTTCTCCTCCCAGTGCTCTCCACCAGTCTGTGGCACAAGTAGTACTTCAAGGCTGAGTTCAAAAATGTGACCTGACAATTTCTTTTAAAATTGCATCCAAAAGATCCCCCCAAAACTTAGGAATAAACTTGACTAAGGAGGTGAAAGACTTATATGCTGAGAATTATAAAACCTTAATGAAGGAAACTGAAGATGATTCAGAGAAATGGAAAGATATACCATGCTCTTGAACTGGAAGAAATAATATTGTTAAAATTGTCATACTGGAATTCCCTTGTGACACAGCGGGTTAAGGACCTGGCATTGTCACTGCAGCAGCTTGGGTCATTGCTATGGCCCAGATTCAATCCCTGGCCCAGGAACTTCCACCTGCTATGGGTGCAGCCAAATAAATAAATAAATAAATACATATACATATACATACATACAATGGTCATACCACCCAAAGCGACCTACAGAGTTAATGTGATCCCTATTCAATTACCCATGATATTTTTCAACAGGGCTAGGACAAATAATCCTAAAATTTATATGAAACCATAAAAGACCCAGAATTGCCAACGCAATCATGAGGAAAGAAGAGCAAAGCAGGAGGCATAACTATCCTAGACTTCATACAATACTGCAAAGTTACAATCATCAAAAACACTGTGATAGTGGCACAAAAACAGACATATGGATCAAAGGAACAGAACAGAGAGTCCAGAAATGGACCCACAGAAGAACAGTTAATCCCTGACAAGGGAAGCAAGGATATACAATGGAGAAAAGACAGTCTCTTCAGCAAGTGGTATTGGGAAAGTTGGACAGCCACATGCAAATCACTGAGTGAGAACATACCCTCACACCATACACAAAAATAAACTCGGAACGGCTTTAAGACTTAAATAGAAGATATGACACCATAAACTTCTAGAAGAGATCACAGGCAAAACATTCTCTGATGTAAGTTGCACCAATGTTTTCTTAGGTCAGTCTCCTAAAGCAATAAAAATAAGAGCAAAAATAACTAAATGGGACCTAATCAAACTTATAAACTTTTGTAAAGCAAAGGAAGCCATAAGCAAAATGAAAAGATAACCTACAGACTGGGAGAAAATATTTGCAAATGATTCGACAGACAAGGGCTTAATTTCCAAAATATACAGATAGCTTGGCGTTCCCATTGTGGTTCCATTAGTTGAGAACCTGACATAGTGAGGATGTGGGTTCAATCCCTGGCCTCACCCAATGGGTTAAGGATCTGGCGTTGCCGCCACCTGCAGAGTAGTTCGCAAATGTGGCTAGGATCCACTGCTGCTGTGGCTGTGGCATAGGCTGGAAGCTGCAACTCTGATTCAACCCCTAGCCCAAGAACTTCCATATGCTAGGTGCAGCCGTAAAAAGAAAAAATAAAAAAACCAAAGAGCTCATGTGGTATTGGCCGGCTGCTATAGCTCTGATTCAGCCCCTAGCCTGGAAACTTCCATATGCCGTACCTGCGGCCCTAAAAACCAAAACAAACAAACGAAAAACCCAAATAGCTCATACAGCTCAAAACAGCAACAAAAGCCCAACAAAACAAAACAACCCAATTAAAAAATAGAAGACCTGAATAGACATTTCTCCAAAGAATACATATAGATGGCCAAAAGGCATATGAAAAGGTACCCAATATCACTAATTACTAGAGAACTACAAATCAAAGCTATAATGAAGTACCGCCTTAAAAATAGCCAGAATGGCTATTATTAAAAAGTCTACAAATAACAAATGCTGGATGAGGAGAATGGTTACCACCATGATTCTAACTGAGGCACACAGAATGGTGGTTTAGAGAACACAGAGACTGCACTTAAGTTTATATGAAACTGTTTCTTACCAGATCCTAAAGCGTGAGCTTAACGCTATCCATGGGCAATAAAGTGCTAGGCAGAATTGGCTAAAAATTGAAGGGGTGGACTTGAGTCTTAGACATGTCCAGGCCAACTTTTTGGGGGATACCTGGTATATACATGTTTTTATCTGTGGATGGCTTGCTTAGGGTGCAGATTTTTGGGACCCTTTATATAAAGGTGTGAAGAGAGGAGTTGGCTGTAAGGCATTGGACAAGTTTTAAGGAAAAACAGATGTTATTATTAAGATTTCAAGGGCATTTATGAGCAGTAGTCATGCACCGTACCAGTCGACAGGCAGCTGGATGGATGGTCATGGGATAGAGAGAAGAGTAAACAGCTTTGAATTTTTTTAACAATTAATTAATTAATTAATTTTGCTTTTTAGGGCCGCAACCGTAGCATATGGAGGTTCCCAGGCTAGTGGCTGAATCAGAGCTGTAGCTGCCCTCCTATACCACAGCCACTGCAACTCGGGATCCAAGCCACGTCTGTGACCTACACCACAGCTCACAGCAATGCTGGATCCCAGATCCACTGAGCAAGATTTGGGATGGAACCCACATCCTCATGGATACTAGTTGGATTTGTTTCTCCTGCGCCACAACAGGAACTCCTATAGCTTTTAATTTTAATAAATATTTGTTTATAAACAAAAAAATGCTAAAGAGGATGTGGAGAAAAGGGAACCTTCCTCCACTGATGGTGGGAATGTAAACTGGTACAGCTACCATGGAAAATAGTATGGAGGTTCTTCAAAAAACTAAAAATATAGTTGCCATATGATCCAGCAATCCCACATCTGGGCATATATCCAGACAAAATGATAATTCCAAAAAGATACATGCACCTCAGTGTTCATTGAAGCACTTTTCACAAGAGCCAAGGCATGGAAACAACCTAATTGTCCATAGACAGATGAATGGATTAAGATGATGTAGTATAGACACACCATGGAATACTGTTCAGCCATAAAAAAGAATGAAATAATGCCATTTCAGCAACATGGATGGACCTAGAGATTATCATACTTAGTAAAGTAAGTCAGAAAGAGAAAGACAAATATCATATGATATCACTTATATTTGGAATCTAAAATATGACACAAATGAATTTATCTACAAAACAGACTCATAGACATGGAGAACAGACTTGTGCTTGCTAATGGGGATGGGGTGGGGGGAGGGATGGATTGGGAGTTTGGGATTAACAGAAGCAAACTAATACATATACAGAATGGACAACCAAAAAGATGCTACTGTATAACACAGGGAACTATATTCAATACCCTGTGATAAACCATAATGGAAAAGAATATGGAAAAGAGTATGTATATGTGTATGTGTGTAACTGAATCATTTTGCCATATAGCAGAGGTTAACATAACATTGTAAATCAACTATACTTCAATAAAATAAATTAAAACAACACAAAACACAAAAATGTAACCTGAGTTTCCCTGGGTCTCAGTAGACTACAAGGATATGCAAATGGGGCGATTTTAAGGTATTAACCTAAATTTCAGCATCTCTTCCTGACCCCTGCAAAGTTCCCCTCTCTGCGTAAGTATTTCTGGGGATCTGAGGGAAGCCTCACATGCGCTCATAAAATCAGTCATTCAAGTAGACTGTAACTCTCTCTCCATCTCCTGCTGAGTTGTCACTCCCATTGAATTGGGGCCCTTAAGACACCAAATCTGCAGGAGGCATTTGACTACGCCCAGGGCGGAGATGCCTTTCCTCTCTTTTGGAATCCACTTCCTAAGAGGGACATCCAAGCAATGCCTGTGGCCCCAGGGTCTTGCAGAGCTTGTGAGACCACAGCTTCTGGGTTGACATTCAAGCTTCTTTTTGCCTGGGATGAACTAGGGATGGCGACAAACAACACCCACTTACTCTTTTAGTCAACAAATATTTCCTGAATTCCTTTTCCACACTAGTCACATGGAGAAAAAGACAAATGGGGTCTCGGCAACCAAGGAGTTTACAGTCTGATACAAGACCAACACCCAAACCCAAACACATACACACCAAAAAAAGCACTTAAAATGTAATGTTCAGGACTTTGTTGTTATTGGGTCAAGTTCATTGTTCTTAGCTGCTGCTTCTGCTTGGATGAGTTTGTGCATGAAGCCTGTCAACTCTCAGGCAAATAGATGCTGACAGCCTGCCTTACCTAGTGCAGTACCACCCCTCCTCACCCCACAGTTTTATTGATCTGCTGGGGCCCAGGGCAGGAGGTTAACCCTGTCTGATTTTCTTTACATTCAGTGACAACAAAAGTAAAACACAAATGGTATCACCCCAAGAGTTTTCTTTCTCCCCTATCCCACACCATGGTTCCAAACTCTCCATTTCTTGCAGCAAAACTGGGTGGTTAAGGGAAGTCAAGCCACTGTGATAATTTCAAAATATAAGAGAAGACCAGCAATTTGCTAATCCTGGGGGAAGAGGGGTCAGGCCATCGCAGATGCGAGGAGGGGAGACACAACGAGAGAAGGTGAAGGGAAGGGAGATTTGTGGAGGGGGAGGGGGCAGGTTGAAGAAGGAGGTATGGGAGTTCCTGTCCCGGCTCAGTGGAAACAAATCTGACTAGCATCCATGAGGATGCAGGTTCGATCCCTGGCCTTGCTCAGTGGGTTAAGGATCCAGTGTTCCCATGAGCTCTGGTGTAGGTCGGAGACTCGGCTTGGATCTGGTGTTGCTGTGGCTCTGGCATAGGCTGGTGGCTACAGCTCTGATTTGACCCAAAGCCTGGGAATCTCCATATGCCATGGATGCGAGCCCTAAAAAGACAAAAAAGACCAAAGGAAAAAAATAAAGGAGGTATGGGAGGAATCAAGGGCAGTCTTGGAAGCCCATTTTCTGCTGGTCCAGGGAACCAGAGAACGGAGAGAGAAAACCTAGGAATGAACTTGGAAACTAAAATTCCACAATACACAAAAGCCAATATTGAGAAGGGCAACCAGCAACACCAACACTCCAGAGACAGATTCGTGCCAGGTGAAATGAAAAGAATAGAACAACCGGAAAGAAATTTCAGCATCCTCAAAGAAATGACTGAATATACAATGTTCATTAAAAAAATTAGCAATTAGGAAATAAAAACCAGCAGAATGGTGCAATCACTAAACAATGGAAGAAAAACATAATTCAATAAATAATTTGGGAGAAATGATCATTTAGGAAAGTACATACATATGTAAAACATTTAATGTACCACAAATCCAAATATTTTCTATTCTCTGAAAAGGAAAGAATGTTCAAAGCTGGCTGAAAGAAAACGTGGGCCAACAAAAGAAAGCAGTAGACTGATAAATATAACCACAAAATTAAAAAAAATTATAGTTAATCGCTTCTCGGCCTTTTGGCTAAGATCGAGTGTAAAAAAAATTATAGTTAACAGAAATTAATCAAACAAATATATCAGGAAAATATTAGTCATTTTGTAGCTAAGGGCACAAGCTCTTAATCCAGACTTTCTGGGTAAGAACTTGGACAAGTTAATTGACTTCTCTGTGCTTGTTTCCTCCATAAAATAATAATGCACCTGCCTCATGGTGGGTCAGGATTAACTTAGTTACTCAATTATTACAGGTAAAGCTCTTAGAATAGTAACTAGCACATAGAAAGCTCAACTGCAATTTCTTAGCTTTTTTTTTTTTTTGCCTTATCTAGGCTGGCACCCGCGGCATGTTCCCAGGCTAGGGGTCTAACAGGAGCTGTAGCTGCCGGCCTATGCCACAGCCACAGCAACGTGGGATCGGAGCTGCATCTGCAAGCTACACCACAGCTCATGGCAACACCGGATCCTTAACCCACTGCGCAAGGCCAAGGATCGAACCCGCAACCTCATGGTTCCTAGTCAGATTCGTTAAACACTGAGCCACGACGGGAACTCCTTGGTTGCAATTTCTAATTTACATTGTACTATGTAAGAAATTCAGACACAAGCAATTCACAACAGAGAAACCAAACCTAAAAATTTAGTGAAAAGTTCAACCTCATTAATAATGAAAGAAAATTAAAATAGAATTTAATGTTTACCTTTCTGGCTGGTAAAGACTTTAAAATGAAAACAGAGTATTCCTTCTTTAACAGTGGGGGAAATGTTCCTAAAAATCCCCTTGGATGCAAACATTGTGATTAATGTTTTAGGACTTAGGACTTTCTGCAAAGTTAGGGGTAGGAGAGATAAAAATCTTTAGTAAACCTATGTCCTAAAAAGGTTTTATGCCACCTCACCATTATGATGGCTACTATCAAAACAGAAAATAGCAAGTGTTAGTGAGGATATGAAGCAATTACATTCCTCCCTGTTGGTAGGAATGTAAAATAGTGGAGCCACTGTGGAAAACAGCACGGTGGTTCCTTAAGAAATTAAAAATAGAATTACCATATGATACAGCAACTCCACATCTGGGGACAGACCCAAAATAATTGAAAGCACAGTCTCAAAGAGATATTTATACACCCATGTTCATAACAGCATTTTTCACAACAGTTGGAAAATGAAAGCAACCCAAGTGTCCACCAGTGACTGAATGAATAATCAGAACGTGGTCTATACCTACAATATTATTCAATCTTGAAAGGAAAGGAAATTCTAACACATGCTACAACATGGATGAACCATAAGGGTATTATGCTAAGTGAAATAATACAGACACAAAAGGGCAACACTATAAGACTCCTGACATATGAAGTAGTCAAATTCATAGAGAAAATAGAATGGTGGTTGCCAGAGGCTGGGGGAAGTTGTTTTTTCATGGGTACAGAGCCTCAGTCATGCAAGATGAAGAGTTTTGGAGATGGATGGTGGCAATGACTGCACAACAGTGTAACTGTACTTAACACAACTGGACTATACAGTTAAAAATGGTAAAGATGATAAATTTCACAGATGAAAATATTAGGTTTTTATGTATATTTTACCACAATTTAAAAATTTTTTAAGATTTTTTTTTTTTTATGGCCACACCTACAACATATGGAAGTTCCGTGGCCAGGGACTGAATCGGAGCCATAGCTGCAATCTATGCCTGGATCCTTAACCTGCTGCACAACAGCAGAACTTCAGAGATTTTCTTTATTATGTTTTAAAAGTGATCATTTTTACTGAAGTAAACTCATAAAGAGATGATCAATTTGACCAAAGTAACTGCCTACCAAACAATGATTGTCCATTAACCCTCCCTTATTGGAGAGCAGCCTCCAAAGCCCTCCCTCTCCTGCAGTTGCAATGAGATGTTTGTAAATTAGTTCTAGTTTATGACCACTAATGCGCCTATGAAGAAGGATTTTATTCGCACAGAGTTCTCCATCCAGACACTCAGCACCTTTCCAGTTATCAGTAGGAATAGGTAATGTACTGCAATTCTGAAATGCAGTTATGAATCAGAGAAAAAGCTAGTGTGGCCCAGGCAGAGCATGCTCTCAACGTCGGGGCAGGAGGAGAAGCTTGTGCACTGCCCTGGAACAGCCCAGGGTCCCAGCCCTGGGGTTCTGATTCTCTGGAGGGGGTGTGGCCTAGACCCCGGGGTGTGGACAGGGCCAGGCTGGCTCTAAGGGGCACCTGTGGAAGGGCTGGCATCAGGGAAGGGAGACTTGGCTTCTACTCGGGCTCCTCCCACAAATGGCAATTTGGCCATAGATGAGGGTTTCCACTTCCTGACTTTGAAGGTCCTCCTTTTGCTATAAAGTGGAAGAGCTGGACTGAAGAGGGAGCCTCATTCCATGACGAGGCAACATGGTATGTGAGGAAGAACACGGCCCTTAAGTGTTCTCTCCAGAGTCATCTTCCTCTCCCTCCCCTCACACTGGTCCTTCCAGCCTGGAAGTCTGTCTCCCATCTGTCCCCACCGGCCCCTTGGCAGCTGTTTTCATTCAAATGTTCGTCACTGCTCACTAAGACAGTGTCAATAGCCTCCCAACTGTTTTTCCAGACACCAGTCTTGATCCTCTCCAACCCACCGTGGCACTGCCTCCTCTGGTAGCATCTTTCACAGTGGATGAAGTGTCTGGCTTTATCACAAGGATGTGTTTGCTCTGCCTCACACACCATTTTATCAGATCATCAAGATCTTGGCAACCACCAGCCAGCAACTGACATCTCTGCAATGTGGTTCCCATTACGCTGCTTTCTCCTTTCCTCATCAAACCCTCAGTGTTTCCCTTTGTAGAAGAAATGAACCAGGCTGTTATCCTGCAGGTCTGCCATTTTGACTTATCCCTCACAATCAAGAGGGTTTTCAAGGAATCCTGCTTTTGCGGGGAGCTGGGGAGCTGTGTCTCTCTCCATACACTTGGGCCTTGCGTGTTCCCTGGGGCCTCAGGCAAAGTGCCTCTCCTGGGATTTCCATCTTGTCCCTGTGGGGCTCACAAACAAACTTCGAAAGCTCCTCCGAGGCTGGAACTCTGCAGCGTTTACTGTTTACTCCCAACCCCTACACAGCATCTGG
>PVHT021183524.1:12632359-12645348 GCA_004024745.2 Catagonus wagneri | reverse complement strand
AAAAAAAAAAAAAAAAAAAAAAAAAGAAAGGGATTAGTCAAATTAGGAGGATGGGATTAATATATATACAGTATTATATATAAAATAAATAACTAAAAAGGACCTATTGGAAGCACAGGGAATATATATATACTTAATATTCTGAAATAACCTATACAGGAGAAAAGAATGGATATATGTAGGTGTATAACTGATTCACTACTGTACACCTGAAATTAATACATAATTGTAAGTCAACTCTACAATGGGAACTCCTACTCCAATAAAATTTTTAAAAAAGAAAGAAAGGGATTTGTCTGTATCTTGATGGTGAGAAGCCACACCAAAATATCATCTGTCACTTAGAAGGGACGTAGCCCCAGGGCCTGCGAAGTGGGTGTGTGGTAGGGCATGACTGGTGCATCCGCAGGGGCTACACACTGTTTGGATTTTGGTTTTGAAAGCCTTCAGAACCAACCTTCCTCAGGGTTTTCTGTGAAGCAGAAGAGTCTCCTCAGCTCCCAAATAGAAACTAAAGGGGATGTGTTCTCGCCTCACTTGCTGCAGATAAGGAAAGGATCTTGTAAAGAAAACCCCAGTGAACAAACAGTTAAGACCTAGCCCCTTGCCTGCCTCTCACCCTGTCCGGGTCCCTCCCACTACACACCCCTCCCACTGTGCAGGCCAGAGACATCAGCTGAAGCTCCTGCTCTGTTGAAGGTCATGCAGAATTGAATATCAGCCTGTAATTTCAGTTTCCTCTTCAGGAAAACCCGGTACATAAATTGTTATTGTTATTATTATTATTATTATTATGGTTTTTTTAGGGCCGCAACCATGGCATATGGAGGTTCCCAGGCTACGGGGCCCAATCTGAGCTATAGCCGCTGGCCTACGCCACAGCCACAGCAATGCAGTATCTGGGCTGCATCTGCGACCTACACCACAGCTCATGGCAACACCGGATCCTTAACCCACTGAGGGATGCCAAGGATCGAACCCACATTCTCATGGATACTAGCCAGGTTCATTATCACTAAGCCACAATGGGAGCTCCATTACTATTGTTTTCAACTATTAGAATTTCAAATTTCCATTTTCCATTTGCTACTTTCCAATTGTTCCGTTTCTTGGAATACAGGAACTTTGTCTCTCTGTTAAGTGTCTACTGACATGAAAACATGCTATGAAAACGTTGAGAAGATGCCATTTAATGGGATCATGTGATTTTTTATTGAGCGCAAGATTCGTTCACAAATTCGAAAAATCTCTCTCTGTTTGCAGGTACAGTGTTCTGGAACTGATATTATAAAGTCAGTTCTGTAACTTTAAATGCTGGAGTTCCCACTGTAACACAGTGGGTTAAGGATCCAGCATTGCTGCAGCTGCAGTGTAGGTCACAGCCGTAGCTCGGATTTCATCCCTGGCCTGGGGAACTTCCAAATTACTGTGGGTGGGAAGGAAAAAGAAAAAATAAGTAACTTAAAAGGCTGATTCCATGATGGAGAGGATCCATCTCTGCAGAAAAGTTTTCTTCTTCCACCTCCGAGCTCCAATTCCGCCTCCTTGACCCAAGGTTTTCATGGAACACAGCCTCACTCCAGGTGGGAACTAGGCTGAGGATGGAGGAAAGCCTCCAGAAGGTGACTAATACATTGCATCTGGCCCTGGTTGTGGGCAGGGGAAAGGGGACAGGTAAAGTCTGAATGCTGTTTTCCAGAGACACGATGTGACCGTCAAGCCTCAACTGACAGTCACCTGGTTATGCGGTGGAGGCGGACTATCTCTTAGATGAATGGAGAGACTCAGGCAGTGCAGAGGATGACACGGGTCATTTTGTCTGTATCACTATTGCTTTTGGGTCGGGGGTGGGGCATTATGAAGCCCTTGCCAGTAGGTTCCCTGGAGTCTAGGTGAGAGACACATGAGGCATCACTTGGGCACTGCCCCTGCACCCCCACCATGAATGTGTCGTGAATGGGAGTATATTTTACATCATGACACTTAAGATTAGGCAATAAGGAATCTCAGGTTGTCACTTTTGGCATCCTGAGTGGGCCTTGGGGGTCTGTTTGGGAAGCACAGTGGCAGAATTTAGCACTTGTGCGAGCCTCCTTTGAGTAAAACAATATCAGTCCTCTCCTACCTTGACCTCTGATAAACGCCGTGCCGCCCCGCCCCCCCACAATGTGGTTCTGGATCCTAGTCAGGCATTAAGAGTCTGCTGTTTGTACTCAGGTTAGCTCTACCTATGGCTGGAGAGGTGTGAAGTTCAAGGTGGAAGATCTGCAAGAGGAGCAGTTTTTGCTGCCCCTGTGATCCAGCAGGCATGATAAGTTATCCATCCATCCATCTGCTGGTTTTGGTTTCCTGGTGGGTGTATGATTTAGAATTAGAAGCACACAAAAAATAGCCTGATTACTGGCACCTCTGCTTCTAATCCCACTTTGCCTTCATTTCATTCTTTACAGCATTATGCAAATCTGATCATGTCCAGACTCAGTTTTTCAAAGGGCTTTCTAGAACCTGCTGGATAAGATCAAACCCCTTGACATGGCAGGCAAGTCCCTTCAAGAAAGCCTGTCCATGAGTTCCCACTGTGGCTCACTGGTAACAACCAGACTAGGATCTGTGAGGATGCAGGTTTGATCCCGGGCCTCACTCAGTGGGTTAAGGATCCAGTGATGCCGTGAGCTGTGGTGCAGGTCGCAGAAGCGGCTGGGATCCTGTGTTGCTGTGGTTGTGGTGCAGGTCGGAAGCAGTAGCCCCAATTTGACCCCTAGCCTAGAAACTTCCATATGTCGTGGGTGTGGCCCTAAAAAAAAGCCTGTCCAGGAATTCCCTTGTGGTGCAGTGTGTTAAGGATCTGGTGTTGTCACCGCTATGGCTCTGGTCAATGCCGTGGCATGGGTCTGATCCCCGGCCTGGGAAGTTCTGCATGTTTCGGGTGAAGCCAGGAAAAAAAAAAAAAAGCCTGTCCAAACTCAGAAAGCCTTTTGTAGAAGACAGTATTGGTGCTAACAAATCAGCCATCCCTCCTTTTTTGCTCTCAGAACTTTTACAAATTTTATTTCTTTACTGTTTCAGTGCTGCCCTCCCGTATATTCAGAGAAGGAGGTCCCTTCACAGTCCAAAGACATACATTACTATGACTGTTCTAAGCTAGCAACACTGCTTCCACATCTCTTGCCAAGATGGATTTAGGAGTAGGGCTCTGGAGTTCCTGTCGTGGCACAGCGGAAATGAATCCGACTAGGAACCATGAGATTGCGAATTCGATCCCTGGCCTCGCTCAGTGGGCTGAGGATCTGGCGTTGCCATGAGCTGTGGTGTAGGCTGCAGACGCGGGGCAGATCTGGCATTGCTGTGGCTCTAGCGTAGGCTGGCAGCTACAGCTCCGATTGGACCCCTGGCCTGGGAACCTCCACATGCCCCGGGTGAGGCCCTAAAAGGACAAAAGACAAAAGACAAAAAAGAAAAAAAAAGGAGTAGGGCTCCAGGCTCAAGGAGACATGGGGGGTGGCGTGGGGGGAGTCAGCTGGGGCACTTCTGGGAAAGGCTTTCTGCCTTCTGACATGGTTGTTGAGAATGTGGTTTCTGCAGCTGGGGTGGCCAACTGAAGTCTACTGAGGATGAGAGAGCTGAAAGATGGAAAGAAGCTGGTCCTGGATGACATCTTAAAGCCACCAAAGTAACTGAGAAACTTTCTTTCCGGGAAATTTTTTAACCCAGAACAGTTTTTGGTTTTGTTTGTATAAGCCTTTTCTTTTTTTCGGGGGCGGGTGGTCTTTTGGCTTTGTAAGTCCGCACCCTTGGCATATGGAAGTTCCTAGGCTAGGGGTCGAATCAGAGCTTCACCACAGTCACAGTAACTTAGGATCTGAGCCGTGTCTATGATCTACACCACAGCTCACTGCAACAATGCCGGATCCTTAACCCACTAAGCAAGGCCAGGTATCGAACCCACATCCTCATGGATACTAGTCGGGTTCGTTAACCACTGAGCCATGATGGGAACTCCTGGTTAAGCCTTTTCTGATACTTGCAGCCACAAGCATTCTCACTGATAAGCCAACATCATTTACAATTCAAATTTTCTTCTACCTAAAGCCTGTAGTGGTCTCTCTCACATCTCCAAGTTCTACACATCCTCACCTCAATTCTCAGTTCCATCATGTAAATTCTTTTTGGAGTTCTTTTTGGTGCTGCTCTATGACCTTTCACTTTATGACGCTTCCTCCTCTCCCTCAGTGTCAGTAGCCCAGAGGTCCCAGGCTCTGGGCTCTCTCTTCCTTCCTTGCCCTGGATCTTAGGGGTGGGGGAGGCAGATTTTTGGATTTTAACGGGGATTTTTTTTTTTTAAACAGGGATTCTAACACTGCAAATTTCATTTGGAGACTCCTGAAGGCCTAGGCTGAGTTTAGCCTTGCTCTGAGGACTAGAATTTTTTTTTTTTTCTGCTTTTTAGGGCCGCACCCGAGGCATATGGAAGTTCTCAGGCTAGGGATCAAATTGGAGCTACAGCTGCTGGGCTACGTCACAGCCACAGCAACACAGGATCCAAGCCGCATCTGCAACCTACACCATAGCTCACAGCAAAACTGGATCCTTAACCCACTGAGCGAGGCCAGGGATCGAACTTGCATCCTTATGGATACTAGTCAGGCTTGTTATCGCTGAGCTACAAAAGAAACTTCCAAGGGCTAGAATTTGAGTAATGCATGGACCCTTCTGGAAGAAATACAATTCTCGTAAACTTGAATAAATTATTCTTATAACTTAAATGTGTACAAACCACGTGTGCAAATACAGCTAACTATGAACTCTTTGTGCTTCAGTACTTAAGCAGTCATAAATCCAAAACAAAGCAGCAACAAATACAAACAAAACAGAAAAACAATTTAAACTAAAAGTAATTTGATGTGATGAATAGAGTTTTTCTGAAGTGAAGCTGCTGCTGGCAACATGTACACATACTGCCTAACAGGTTCTTTGGAACTTGACACAATATTCTACTGTGTGCCTGGGATGACTCAGTTCTCCTCCTACTTGTGTCTATTCAGATAACTAAGAAATCTTTGTCAGCACATGTCCCCTGGACTTCACTTGGTACAAATGCAACCCAGACAATCAAAGAAGTGCTAACTTGACCATAGTTGGTAAACATACAATACCAAAACAGGCACTCACCTGCAGGGCCCTAGATTAATTATGAAGGATCCTGAACATGCTTCAAATACTTTTCAAAAATTACCAATGAATCGAAAATATGGAATTTAATAATTTTCAGGAGTTCCCGTCGTGGCTCAGTGGTTAACGAATCCGACTAAGAACCATGAGGTTGCGGGTTTGATCCCTGGCCTTGCTCAGTGGGTTAAGGATCTGGCATTGCCGTGAGCTGTGGTGGAGGTTGCACACGCGGCTCGGATCCCGCATTGCTGTGGCTGTGGTGTAGCTGGCGGCTACAGCTCCTGTTAGACCCCTAGCCTGGGAACCTCCATATGCCGGGTGCGGCTCTACATAAAAAAGGCAAAAAGACAAAATAATAATAACAATAATTTTCAGAGAGTACTCATGGGTCTGGATCGTATATGAGAAACATTAACCTAGCAGTGACCTTGACTTCAGTGTAACCTTGAGCAAATTGTTTGCCTCTGTTGGATCTCTGTACATTGTTCATGCACAAACAAGAATAATTTGGGACATCAGTATTCTTGGGAGATGAAGGAAGTTAGAGGAGTTAAGGAGAATGTCCCCAAATCTTCAAGGACTATAAAGGAAAGGGTGAGGATTTATGACAGGTTCCTAGAGTTGGAGAAACAATGATAGCTAAGACTCCAGTCCAGTTTTGGCTTTGGGGTCAAAGGAACTCGGGTTTGAATTTGTGATCTGCCAGTTGCTGTGTGTGTCTGTTACTTGACTTCTCTGACCCTCAGTTTCTGCCCATGTAAAACTGAGTATATCTCAAAACGCCGCATCACAGAGCTGCGATAAGGGCCATATGAGGTGCTGAGGGCAGAGCCTGGCACTTAGCAAGGCTCAGTAATCAGCAGCTCTTATCAGGAAGAGGCCAAGGATTGCTGAGAATGACACAGGCTTTGCCAAAGGATGACAGAAAAGTGAAAGTGAAGATTACAAGATTCTGTCTATAAATAACAAGGTTTCTGCTAGGTGACTATTGGAATATTTCATCCTAATGAGTCCCACAGCTACCCCAAGCTTCCACTCAGCCTTTCTCTTTCCTTCCTGTCTCTCTGCTCCTGCAGCACCCTTCTTCCAGCCTCCACACCCAGCCTCCAATGTCCTTCCCTCCAGGCTTTCACTTTCCCCAGTAATTACCGAAGCGTTGGTCACCTGTGCAGCCAGCGCCCCCCAGTGGCCCTCCTGTTCATTTCCGGGAATATGGCCCACGAAAGACAGATGAAAGGTGGGGTTTCCAAGTAGGGCAGGACTCAAGAGGCTCAAGCCTTTGCCTAGTCCAGCCCCTAAGGAAGAAGTTCTGGAGCTCCCTTTCAGTCCCCTCCCCTAGAAGAGTGAAGCGGAATCTTGAATTCTTAAGTGGGGAGCCGCAACTTGCCACAGATCTCAGGCAAGTTACAACGTCTCTGGGCCTGGTTCCCTTTTTATGAAGAGCTCTGCCCCAGCTACGTCAGAGGCCCTGAGGAGATGCCAAATGATGGGTGAAAACCTGGGAGAATACCTAGCATGTCCACTGCTTTTCTGAAGGATTTCACCATTTCCTCGGGGCATTCCTGGCTGGGGGGCTGCAGGGGGGGGGGGCCCAGGCAGATATGGACAAATTAAAAGTGGAATTAACTCCTCCCTCCCCCTCAGCCGTGGCTATGCTGCCAGAAACCACTTTTAAAATAACACACATCTAACTATGCCATTTCCCAGCTCAAAACTCCAAGGCCCTCCCTCTTCACCTTCAGAGTAAACCAAACTATTAATGAGATCACCCCACCTCACTATGCCTTTCTGGGGTTACTCTCCCGGACAGACTCTGTCTTCCAGTCATAGCTGCATTTCACATAATTCTGTTTACGTCTCCCTGCTATCTTTCCCTTGGCTTCTTCAGCCAGGAATAGCCTTGACTCATTTCTGCAAATCTTTGTTTGACTTAAGGCACAGTTCAGTCTTCAACTCTTTCATGATGCTGTCCTTGCTCTTGCCTCCCCTCCACCTCGGAAGGACCTGGCCTGCCTCTCCCTTAGGTTCCCATAGCTCCTTCCAGCTCTGACTATCGAAGAGGTCATGCTGTCTTCTGTGATTTTATACATATACATTTTATACGTATACAGATATATAAACACATATGCACATACGATACACATATGCATATTAATACCCCCCCATACATATATACATGCTTGGCTCCCCCTCTAGACTTAAATACCCAGAGGATAAGGAGTGGATTGTGTTCCTCAGTGTATCCTTTATAGCTCTTACCATCAGAAACCTGCCCTGCATAAATCCTTCATAAGTATGGAATGAATTGGGAGGTGGAACCCAGGGACCTAAGTGACACATGAGAAAGCCACAGATGGAGATCATGGTAGTGGAGTTTGGATGGGGCCTGCATGTCATCTCACATTATTATCCCAACAGACACCTGGGGCAGGTACTACTATCTTCATCTTACTGATGAGGGGACTGGGATGCTGTAGGAGATGGTGAGTGGCAGTTTCAATCCTAGCTTCTCAGAGGCAAAGCCTTGATTTCTCTCCTCCCCTTTTAGTGCTTTGCTTCCTGTTAGGTGAAGCCTGTTACTGCTCCCTCCTGGCCCTACCCTCCTCCAAGCCTAGTCAGTCTCCTTTGGCTTTGCGGAGGATATTTTCCAAATCAAGAACAGGATTACATTGTTTGACAATGATATTTGTACTTTAGAGATAACAGGTTAGAATATGTTTGAAATTGGGATTATTACTGAGAACTGAGGTGGCTTTTGGCCTTGGGTACTGTCTATGCTTTGGTATGACGGGGGGAGGGGTGGCATTATCCGTATAATACTCTGAGGGCAGCCAAGTGGGACGAATTCTGGTCCTCCCAGAGTGCAAACCCCTGAAGGAGGAAGTGAATTGCTGGGGACTCAGGAAGGAGGCCCGCAAAGGACCACTGTTAATTTCCTCTCCCACCTCGTGTCTGTCCCTCCTGCCTGAATCCTCCCCTCAGCAGGACCACACGCCTGCTGCCTCTGCTCTTAGCCACAGCCAGCCACAGCCAGCCACTGCTGCTTTCTCCCTCGCTCCCTCCCTTCATCTCCCTTTGTCTGGGGTCTTTGTCTGTGGTCTCCCTGCGGTTCAGTCCTCTGCCTTCCCTCCCTTTCTCCCCGGCCAGGCTGCTCCCTCCCTCTCTGCGGGGGCCGGGAGGCTCGGCCTGGGGAGCGGGCTGGGTTGCCATGGTCACGTCGTCGAAGCTAGCCGCAGCTGGCCCAGGCAGCTGCTCCTGGGCCCTCGATGGGCGGACAAAGCCAGGCAGCCTTGGCGGCCCCAGAGCCGGAACCCCAAAGGCCTGAGACTGGGGTGACTGGGACCCAGGAGAACCCTAAGCTGGAGGTGAGAGGGAGGAAGTTGGAGTTGAATGGGGAGGGCAGGAGTTGGGACTGGAGTTGGGCCCTCCCCTTGCGGGAGGGACCAGGTGGTCCAGGCTGGAGGTTTGATGGAAGGAGAGGAGCGTGGGGCGGACTGCTGCTGGGAGGAAGGGAAGGATGGGGAGTAGAGACCGGGCTGAGGTGTGGTAGAGGAGGTGAGGGCTAGGATGTTTCCAAAGGGAGGTCTGGGGCCTCTGTGTTCTGCCGCCCATAAGCAGGTCTGCTTCAATCTTTGGACTGAAGATTGGGGCCTCTGTCTTCCCCAGTCTGTCCCTCAGTTGCCAGTTCCCTTCTCAGCCCCGTACTCCTCTCTTCTCCCCAGGCCCTTCATTTCAATTCTTGTGCCCCTCTTCCTCTGGGTTTCATTCCAACCCCTTGTCTCCTTTGTCCCCTTGGCATGTGTCCCCCACCCTTTTCCTCTCTCCACTGCATCTCACTCACTCCCCCAGCCCTTCTCCCCAAACCTCAGGGCACCAACCTTTTGCTGAGGGCCCTCTGTCTCCATCCTCCCTTTCCTCTCTGGTCCCCAGTTCCCCTCTGCCTCAGCTGCAGTTTATGTCCCACCCGAATTCCATCACCACAGGCCTATCTCCCTCCATTCCCAGGCTGCTCACAGCTGAGCTCAGTCTCATCTTTCTGCACAATCTCTTACTCCTCCTCCTGCTCCTGGGCTTCAGTTTCCATGTGGACTTGGTGATATCGAGGCCTGACTCCCACCCACCGCCTTGTCCACCCTTCACCCCGCCCCCACCCCCAGTAGTCTCTCACTTTCCCCAGCTGCTGACCCAGCCTGCTTGCCCCAGAGGCAGCTGCATCTCACAGGAAGGGGACAGAAGGTTGTGTAGGGGCCCTTCTGGCCCATCCTCTCCCTCACTGGTCCCACTGGGCTTCCTCGTAGTGGCCCAGGTGGTCTGCAGGCCCGACACTGCTCTCCACTACATGCCTCTCCTCACATTTTTTCAGCTGTTCCTCCTCCTCTCCTTCCTGGGCAGCAGGAGGCCTCTGGCTGGAAGGGGAGGGAAGCCCAGAATGGGAGGACATGGATGGGGGAGGGGTAGAAGGTCGTTTGGGGACTCAGGAGAACAGGGAGGCCTCTGGAGTTGTGAGGGACTCAGGAGATGTGGGATGGGCTCTGGGGGCCATGGATGGGTGGGTTGATGGATACACTCCATCTTTGGCGCTACTCTGGGGGACTATGGATGGCTGGTATTTCCCTCTCTGGCCCCTGAGAGTCTCGGCTCAGAGCCTCGCATTCCAGCCGGCTCCAGCCCCCTTTCCGCTGTCACTTGATTCCGCTGGGCCCCAGCCCTGCATCCCGCACACTCCTCCAGCTCTGGGCTGGGGCAAGGTGGGCATCAACAACTAGGAATTTCTCCTGGGGGAGAAGAGGGAGCAAAGGTTTCAGGATTCTATGGTTTCTTCTATTCTCCGCAGTGAACCCCTACGTCTGGCACTGCCATGCCATCTGTCCGGGGTCAGCGTGGGCCTGGGGTGTGGAATGTCCCACTGGGGTGTGTGTGAGGGGCTGCGGCTGCTGCCGCTTCCCTGAGGATTCTGGCTGCAGCTCAGCCGGACCGCCTGCCCGGAGCTCCCCCGGAGCACAGCCCCTAGAAGGAGGGGCGGAGAGTCCGCCCAGGTGAGGTTACTTGGGAAACCTTGGCCCCACCCCCATCCTGGCTCCACCCCCGGCCCAGCCTCTTCGGCCCAGATTTCCCAGCGACTGTCTCCGGAGGGGTAGGTGCACAGGGGAACCCTGGGGGTTTGGTAGGAGCAGACGATGGGTAGAGGCAATTCTCATTATGG
Organism: Catagonus wagneri; assembly: GCA_004024745.2. NCBI lineage: Eukaryota > Metazoa > Chordata > Mammalia > Artiodactyla > Tayassuidae > Catagonus > Catagonus wagneri. The sequence continues at coordinate 12,634,976 of PVHT021183524.1, read as the reverse complement.
CCCCGGGCCTGTTAGCACCTTAGCAGTTGGGGGGCCCTAGGGTTTGTGTGTTGACCTGCGGGTTGGAGTTTGTGCCCATATGTGCCTTGGCCTCTCCCAAGGGCCAGCCTCTTCCTGGTAGTGCTTTTGTGTTGTCTGGGACTAAGTGTTTTTTTCTTGGGACTGTTGTCTGGGACTGCACGTAGGGTGAGTTTCTATCTATCTGCTGTGAGGTGCAAGGGGGCAGAGATCTGCAGTGGTGTGAGACCTTACCCTGCAGATGACTGGCAGGTGTGGGGTGTGGAGAGAGGTGATGGGGCCCAGGGAGGGCTGAGTGGGGTGGAAAACCTCCTACCACAGCTCTTCTGTCCTGCTCACCTCCCCCAGCAGCTCTGGGCTTGGCTCGCAGTCTCCCACTGGATTTCATTACTCAGTCTCTGCACCCATCTTCTCCGGGTCTCCGGTACCGTACCTTTTTGGCTGTGCGATTTTCTCTTTGCTTCTCTGTCCTCCTCCTCCTCCCACCACTCACCTTGTCCAAGCCTATCCTTGTCAACAGTCAGATCCTGCGACCCCACCAGGCCAAGCTGAGCCTGGGGGAGACCTGCCCGGAGGAGGACTCCTGGACTTCCAGCAGGGAGCCCAGCAGAACACAGGCCAGGGAGTCTAGACCCCAGGGTCCTTGAGAGGACTGGGGAGGGCTTTGTGGAGTTATGAGGAGCAGCTTGGAGGGTGGAAGTCCAGAGGAAGAGGCTGGGAGAGAGGGGGCTTGCCCTTTGGCTGGGTTGGAGTGTAGGGGGCCAGAGTCTCAGAGGGTGTCCCAGAGAAGCAAATTTTGCTTGGTACTCGATGTATAAAGAGTGGGTCTAGGAGGCCTGGTTGGACAGGTGAGCCCTGCTCCCTTCCCCCATTCAAACTCCTGCTGCTAGGCCGGGCACCGGGCCTGTGGGAACCTGCTGCTTCCCTGTGCCCTGGGGCTGCTCCCCTTCACCTCCCTCTCCAGGAACTGAGCCCAGAAAAAAAACGGGAGTAGGAAGGGGGGCCATCCCCTCACGGGGCCTGGGAACGTGGGAGGCCCTGAGCGGTGCAGCTCGTCCCGGGGGCCCCAGCTTCTCCAGTTTTCCTTTGTGGGGATCCTGGGGGTGGGCTGTGGGTGAGTGGAGGGGGATGGGCACGCAGCGCGGTTACCTGGGGGAGTCCGGGGCGCGCGGGGGAATGCGGGGTGGGCGTGGCGGGGCCGAGGGGAGCGCGGGGCTGGGAGGGCGGCGCTGGGCGTGGGAGCGGCGGGGACAGCTCGGCTCGGGAGGGGGAAGGGAGGGCAGAGGCCCCGGCGCGCGGCGAGCAGGCGGAGGGGGGAGCGGGGAAGGGGAGGCGGCGCCTGGGCCTGAGCCGCCGCAGCCCTGGCTCCTCTCCCCGGAACAGGCCCCCGACAGCTGCTCTCGGGAGCCGCCTCCCGACACCCGAGCCCCGCCGGCGCCTCCCGCTCCCGGCTCTTGGCTCCCTCCGCCTCCCCCCTCCCCGCCGCCACCACCGAGGAGGCCCCACTCCGGGGTCGAACGCTGGGGTCTACCGCGAAGAGCGATGAGAGGTAGGGAGAGCGGCCGGAGGACCCCTGCAGGGCGGAGGGGCGAGGGCGGCGGCCTCAGGCTCAGGACGCTCAGCGGCCAAAGAACGAGGGCCTGGCCGGGAGGCAGGACATTCCCCGGGCTGGACTTAGTTGTCCAGCGCTCTGTCTGTCCCTGCTCGCTTCCCCAGGGTGCTCTGAAAATGGGGGAACCCGTTGACCTCTGAGAAAGTATATTCTAACCTTGAGGAAAGACCCTCTTTACCCAGTATGGAGAAACTGAACCCCAGGAAGACAGGTGCTCATATGTGCTCCCACTGAATCGTCTCCCGATCTCCTGGAGAAGTGGGCCTGTCCCCTCACCTGGCCAGTCCCTGCGGGCACCTGCTGTTACCCTTTCACCTGGGCAGTCCCGCCTCAGCCCAGCAGAAAGATGACGACACCCTGATTTGCCACTGACAGCCGTTTATCCACGCTGGATAGTCAGTTGGTTCCACCAGGAGTTACTGTCATTGCCCAGTGGGCACCATCTTCATTGTCCCTCCCTCACCCACCTCCTCTCCAGCCTTCACTCACAGGTCACCTGCTGGCTGGACATTCCAGCACCTCCATCCCCAGCCAGAGTCTGGTGCTCAGACTCACTGTGGCTGAGGGCACATAGGTGTGTCCAGAACTGCGTGGTACAGTGGAGACAGCTGAACATATGGGAAAATAGAGAGATGGCTTTTTCTTATTGTCACTCTAGGCCACCCAAGTTTCCTTCCTCTCCCCATTCTTTTGTCTTCCCTTTGGCTTGGTCACCTTGAGTAACAGGGGATGGGCTCCAGTTCTCTCGGGATCCTGTGCCTGAGGACCTGAGTGTCTATGTTTCACACTGTCCTTTGATCATAGGCGCATGTCTGTCATTTCATGTTCACAGGTGTCTGAAAATAGCTATTCACTAAGTGATGGAATTGAACTTGAAAGAATGCTGAGGTATGGATGGTAAAGAATGCTGAGGTATGAATGCTGAGGTATTGATGTGTGCGTGAGTGTCTGTTTGCCCTGACTAGGGATCTGTCTATGTGTGTGATG
>PVHT021183524.1:12587766-12632259 GCA_004024745.2 Catagonus wagneri | reverse complement strand
GTGTACAGAGCTGTGTGTGTTGTCTGGGTTGGGGAGTGGGAGCAGGAGAAGCCCTTAAGGGCTTGTGCAGAGTGTTCCAGCCCCTGGCTTGTAATTGGTTGCACTAGGGCAGAGTTGGAGTGGGTCTTCTGGGCCTGTCCTTGGTGTTTCTGACCCAGTGGAGAGAAATGGGGTGACTTGGTGTCAGAAAACATTGCCCCAGAGGTCTCTCTGTGCATTTCTCTGCTTAGCTCTGTGCCCTGCGCTTAGAAGCCTGCTCTGTTTACCTCTTGCTTTGTGTTTCTCGCCCTGTCTCCCCCTGCCTTCTATCCTCTGCCTGTCTTTGTATCTCTGCCCTGGGCTCCTCTTGCTCCGTCTGGCTCCGATGACTCATCTGGGATAGGCATGAAGGTTACTCAGGGGAACAAGGGCCCCGCTGTTCCCGGGAGAGGTGGGGGTGGAGAGCAGCACCCAGGAATTCCAGGCTGGCCGCCTGGGGCTCTGGCAGCCTGCTCCCCTGTGCCTGCTCCCGGACCTCCAAGGGACCAGGCATGATGCTTCTGGTTCCAGCTCTCCTTCGATACCCAGGTCCCCCCGCAACTCAGTCAACCCCCTCAGCTGCTGCTTTGGAGCTGTGGGGTCTCAGCTGCCTCTTACATTCCTGCCCTAGAGCATTATGGGAGCAGCTGGAGGAGGACAAAGGGATGGGGGAGTATCCCCCCACTCCTCCTACCTCCTGGGGTGACCTGGCTTCCCTGTCTTTAGGCCCGCCCTCATTTCCAAGGCAACTCAGCCTTTTCCTCAGCCCTGGGCTCTTTCTTCAGAAAGTGGGAACTGGGAAGGGAAGGCAGAGCAGGGAGAGGGGATGGGATGCTTTGGACCTGATGACAGAGGGGGTAAGGGTGTGAAGGGTGGCCCCAGGGGGCCCCAAGGATTCCGTGCCCTGGAGGACTCGGTGAAGACCTCTGTTGGGAAGAGGACTGGTCAGGATTGCTTTTCCTGAGGCTGGGGAGGGTAGATACCTGGGTTCATAAGGAGTGGTAGTTGGAATGGTTTTGCAGGGGGTGGGGAGGGGCAGCAAGCTGCCTGGGCACCAGTGAAGAAGAGCAAGGATTCTCAAGCTTTATCAGGCACAGATAACCTGGAGATGGTGTTAAAATGCAGATTCTGATTCAGCAGGTCCAGGGTGGGACCTGAGATTCTGAATTTCTCCCAATCTCCCAGGTGTTACCGAGGCTCCTGGGTCAGGAACCAGCAGGGCTGTAGAGAACACTGAGATTGGAAGGTGCTGGGGTCCCCCACTTCTCTTAGAACTGAGCTCCTAGGTGGGGAGGGGACCAGAGTTTAGCTCAGTCTTTGGCACATGGGAAGCAGTCTAAAAATATAGCAGATACTGTTATCAGTTGTCATTTTACTATTATCCCAAAGCAGCCCATTCTGTCTCTTGTTGGCTGTGACTCAGTTTCCCTGATTTCTCTTTAACTCACCCCCCCCAAACACCCATTATGTTCCTGCAGAGATGCTGCCCCCACCCCCTTAGGCCCAAGGGAATAGGAGCTATGGGGCCAAGGGCCCTCTCATCTCTACTGCTACTGCTGCTGCTCTTGGTGGCAACTGGAGATGCTGACATGAAGGGACATTTTGACCCTGGTGAGGAGACTGGCTCTTGGGTCCCTGAGGGATGGGCCTTGGGAGACCGAGTCAGGAGCCATGACCCTCTGTATGCCTATGTTCACCCAGCCAAGTGCCGCTATGCCCTGGGCATGCAGGACCGGACCATCCCGGATGGTGACATCTCCGCCTCCAGCTCCTGGTCAGACTCCACTGCTGCTCGCCACAGCAGGTACCTGACATACCTGGGGCTGCCCTAGAGGGAGCACCTGGGGCCTCTACTCGCTCTTTCAGCTCTCTGCCCAAGCGAAGAGACTTCTGAGAGGGCCAATGCCTATAAAACCCCCACAGTACTGGGTGGGGGCAGGGGACTTTAAGTCTTTAAGTACTGGAGACAGAGGCAGGTCTCAGACCAGATGTTCCCTGTGACCCCCTGCTTCCCCCTAGGCTGGAAAGCAGTGACGGAGACGGGGCATGGTGCCCTGCAGGGCCAGTGTTCCCCAAGGAGGAGGAGTACCTACAGGTGGACCTGCGGCGACTGCACCTGGTGGCGCTGGTGGGCACCCAGGGGCGGCACGCAGGGGGCCTGGGCAAGGAGTTCTCCCCCAGCTACCGGCTGCGTTATTCCCGGGATGGCCTCCGCTGGATGGACTGGAGGGACCGCTGGGGCCAGGAGGTAAGGCTGGCAGGGGCAGCGCCCAGGGAAGGCTGGCTCTGCTCTCCGCTCCAGCTGTACTGCCTATGCACTGATGACTCCGCCATGTCTCCCCTCTCCAGCCCGGGCATCTCCCCTGAGCTCCAGCTAGTATTGCAGACCTGACCACTCTCCACCTAGATGTCTAACGGGCATCTCAAACTTCCATAAACTTCTCAAGCTGAACTTGAGTCCCATCCCACCCCTAAACCTGTTCCTCCCTCCTCCCCCAGCATTCCCAGCCCAGGAAGTAGTACTGCCGTATGTCCAGTTGCTTAGGCCGTAAGCTAAGATGATATCCCTGATTCCTTTTTTTTCTCTCACCTTCTACTTCCAAAGCGTTATTTGGCATTATTTAGCAAGGCCAGGCTGTTCTATCTCCATAATGTTTCTTGAATCCAACCACTTCTTACCACCTCCACCTCTATTGCCCTAGGCTGGGCCCCCACCAGCTTAGATCAGTGCAGCACTTCCTTCCTTTCTTTCTTTCCTTTCTTCCTTCCTTCCTTCCTTTCGCTCTCTCTCTCTCTCTCTCTCTCTCTCTGTCTGTCTTTTTAGGGCCAAACCCACAGTATATGGAAGTTCCCAGGCTAGGGGTTGAATTGGAGCTGTAGCTGCTGGCCTACACCATAGCCACAGCAACTCCAGATCCAAGCTGCATCTGTGGCCTACACCACAGCTCACACAGCAACGCCGGATCCTTAACCCACTGAGTGAGGCCAAGGATTGAACCTGTCTTCATGGATCCTAGTTGGGTTTGTTACTGCTGAGCCACAATGGGAACTCCCCAGCTTCTTTCTCTCCTGAAGTTAAATCTCCACCTGGAGGCTACATTCAGGGTACTGGAAAAAATGCAAATCAGATGCCTCACACCTGGCTCACAGCCCTCTGCTGGCTTTCCTTGCTGCGGAACAAAAGCTGAGCTCCTTCCTGGTGCAGAGGCTTAGCCTGTGTTGGCTCCTGTCCACATCCCTTACTCCTCTCGCTCTGCCTGAGCCACGCTGCTTTTCTCGCTGTTCCTGGAATAAGCTAGGGCTCCAGACACTTTCACTTGCTGTTCTCAGTGCCTGGAAAGCTCCTCCCCCAGCTGTCCACAGGCTGTTCCTCCCTCCATTCAATTCTCCCCCAAGATGTCACCTCCTCAGGAAGCCTTTTTTGACTCCCACTTCCCGCTGCTCTGGCCCCACACGCTGCCTCTTGTTTCTCCCACTGGGCTCTCAGTCCCACTGGAGGTACTGATGCTCACCACCGAGAATGTGCCTGGCTGAGCAGAGCAGGCGCTCAGCCAGCATAAGCTGAGTGAACAGAGGGATCAGGGTGAAGGAAGAGGGGAAGCCAGAGCAGGGTGCAAAACCTCGAGGGACTGGGTAGAATTGAATCTGGGTACAAGAGAATGAACAAATGTGTGGTGCTAGGCAAGGGGTAGGAGAGCTAATGCTGGAGGTCAGGACAGACCATCAGGCTGAGAGAGGAGTCAGAGGGCTCTGCTGTAGCCCTTTGGCTTACAAATGCCTGGCTGTGCCACACGGCCCCGGGTGCACAGTGCCACCCTTCCTGCATCTCTTTATGGCCATTGTGGGCTGGGCCAGGGAGCAGCTGGGGGCTGGGAAGTTAGATCCTGTCCAGAGTCCTCTCCACCCATCCACTCCCTGCATCCTGGCCCACAGGTGATCTTAGGTAATGAGGATCCTGGAGGTGTAGTGCTGAAGGACCTTGGACCCCCCATGGTGGCCCGACTGGTTCGCTTCTATCCCCGGGCGGACCGAGTCATGAGCGTCTGTCTGCGGGTGGAGCTCTATGGCTGCCTCTGGAAGGGTGAGTCGTTCAGACCCCTGAGGATCCCTTCCTGTTCCGGGGACTGGGAAGGGGAAACAGTGGGAGGGGCGTTCAGGATCCTCCTTCTGGTGTTGGGAAGCTATCACTGTGGGTGAGAAGGGGACTTGCCTCCTCTGTGTCAGTGGCCGACGGAGGAACATGAGAAAGGGGCCTGAAACCCACCAGGCCCAATGCAGGGGTGGGGGATGGAGGCTCGTGCCCCTAACACCCCTCCTTCCCCCGCCCCAGATGGACTCCTGTCTTACACGGCCCCTGTGGGGCAGACGATGTACTTATCTGAGGCCGTGCACCTCAACGACTCCACCTATGATGGACACACCACACACACCGTTGGCGGGTGAAAGAAGGGGCCCCACAGGACATGGAGCCTGGGGTGGGAGGGCAGACAGAGTGGGGGGTGTTGGTTAGTAATCTGTGCAGTGAGAGGGAAGAAGTGTGGCGAGGGATGGCTCAGGTGGGGCCTCAAAGGACAGGATCAGGATTGAGGGACAGCAAGGGGACCACTAGCTCATAGGACACTTTGTGCAAATTAGAAAAAGGCTTGCCTCTGCTAAGAACTTATATTTGTTGGAAATTGTCACAATAAATACACGCATCATTGGTTGAGTGGTGCTCCTTAGAGGCGGTGCCTTTGTGCAGCATGTGACTGCAAGGCGCGCTGGACGGTCCTGGGTGGGGGAAACAGAGCTGCGTGAGGTTGGGCTAGGAGTGGCCTTGCTGAGCCAGGCCACTGGCGGAGGGTTGCAGAGCACCCAGATAGGTGACACTTGCTTCTCTTCCAACCTCCTCTTCCTCGCCCCCTCCCCTCCAGGCTGCAGTACGGAGGTCTAGGCCAGCTGGCAGACGGTGTGGTGGGGCTGGACGACTTTAGGAAGAGCCAGGAGCTGCGGGTCTGGCCAGGCTATGACTACGTGGGATGGAGCAATCACAGCTTCCCCAGCGGCTACGTGGAGATGGAGTTTGAGTTTGACCGACTGAGGGCCTTCCAGGCCATGCAGGTAAGTGCGTCCAGCCCCCAGGGAGGGCTCTGAGACCGTGGTGGGTACCCTGGGCTGCCGCCTGAACTCTCCTGCCCTTGACCTCGTGTCCCTCCTTCCCCCGCCCAGGTTCACTGTAACAACATGCACACCTTGGGAGCTCGCCTGCCTGGTGGGGTAGAGTGTCGTTTCAGGCGGGGCCCTGCCATGGCCTGGGAAGGGGAGCCCGTGCGCCATGCCCTAGGGGGCAGCCTGGGGGACCCCAGAGCCCGGGCTGTGTCAGTGCCGCTGGGTGGCTGTGTAGGCCGCTTTCTACAGTGCCGCTTCCTCTTTGCTGGGCCGTGGTTACTCTTCAGCGAAATCTCCTTTATCTCTGGTAAGTCCCTGGTCTGTGCCCTGTTCCCAGCCTCCAGGACTGCCAACCTGTAGTGCCCCCAAATATCCACTCCTGGCCGCATGTCTGTCCATCATACAGACTTTCCAAGCAGGGATGCCCTAGATAATCTGAACCCTTCTCTCTTGCCCACCCATCTCAGTCTTTCCTTCATGAGCCCGTCACTCGTGACTGACACTGAGCAGTATGACAGTGTGGTTGTTAAAATATGAGATATTTCGTGCTGGTTGAGAAATATTCTCTTCTCTAAGCCTTCTGAAACCCAGAGTTCCCACCCTGGGCTCTCCCCAGGAGTCCTGCCTCTCCCTACAATCCAGCAACTAAAAGATAAACATCCACCATAGCCAAGACCCACCAGGACCCTCCAGGACCCTGTTCCCACCACCCATTCTGGCTGGTTGGGACATATATTGAGTATCAGCCCTGCTCCTAGAATCCTCCTCACCGAGAATAATGGAATTCCCTCGGTCTCGTGCATGTGTGTCTCCCTTTGGTTGTTTCCTCCTATCTGACACCCTCCCCTCTTTTTTCTTCCTTCTCCTCAGACATTGTGAATGACTCTTCCCTGGCTCTGGGGGGCACCTACCCACCAGCCCCCTGGTGGCCACCTGGCCCACCTCCCACTAACTTCAGCAGCCTGGGTGAGGCGCCCTGGGGCCCCCTCTAGCTGGGTGGGTCCTGCACCCCTAGTCCTTCCTGGCCCCCTGTGGCTACGTGGGAAGCCTCCTGTGGTCCTGACCCTTCTGTTTCTGCCAGAGCTCGAGCCCAGGGGCCAGCAGCCCGTGGCCAAGGCTGAGGGAAGTCCGACTGCCATCCTCATCGGCTGCCTAGTGGCCATCATCCTGCTGCTGCTGCTCATCATCGCCCTCATGCTGTGGCGGCTGCACTGGCGCAGGCTCCTCAGCAAGGTGAGTGGTATGCGGTGGGGACTCTGGGGCTACGGGGATGGGGCAGCTTAGGGAGGGCTGGGCAGGATGTGGGTGTGGAGAGCAAGGCCAGCCTGTGTGGGGACTTTTGCATTTGTTAGGGTCCGGCAGGGGCCACAGAGCACAGTCTGATGGGAATAATTAGAGGGGGGGCTCAGTAAAGAGACCGCGTACAAAGGTGTGGGTGGGGTGCATGGGAATCATGAGGAGTGCAGTTCCCCAGCCCTGGTCACCACAGAGCTGCTACCATCCCTGGCCTGCGTGGTGAAGGGCAGGTACCGGAACCCAGGAGGAGCTAAGTGTGTGAAGAGGGCCTGGGAGGGGCAGTGGACTTTGGTTCAGGGATGCAGCTCACCTGGGTCCATCCCTCAGGGTGGGGCTGGGAGAATAAATACCTTGACCTCGCTTCTTGTCTGCCCTCCCAACTCCTGCTGGGGGTCCTTTCTGGCCAACCCAGAGTCAGCCCATGACGCAGTCCACGGTAATCAAACTCTTGGGGCCAAAGCCAGGTGGGAAAAAGTAGCAAGTGGAGCTAGAGGAGCAAGGGGAAGAAGTCTGGCATAGCCCAAGCCCACGTCCACGTCTTTCAGACAGGAGTCCAGTGGTGGTGGACTATCACCTTCAAGTTCAGAGTCATAGACTGGTAGGATCTGGGTTGGAATCCCATTGTGGGACATCAGGGAACTCGCTTCAGTGCTCTAGAGCCTTTGTTCCTTTACCTGTGAGACAGTTAAAAGTAGATGCAACTCTAGGACTGCTGTGAGGACTGAAGGAGGGGACATGGGTACAGCAGTTAACAAAGAGCTGGGATGTGTGCGCTAAGCAATAGCTCAGTGTTTCCCATTTTCCGTGACAAGGCTGAGCGTCGGGTATTAGAAGAGGAGCTGACGGTTCATCTCTCTGTCCCTGGGGACACCATCCTCATAAACAACCGCCCAGGCTCTCGAGAGCCACCCCCTTACCAGGAGCCTCGGCCTCGTGGGAATCCACCCCACTCTGCTCCCAGTGTCCCCAACGGCTCTGGTAAGACCTGCCCTGTTCCAGTCCCACCTCCTTCCTCTGCCTGTCTTAGTGTATCCTGTCCCTTCTCCTTTACCATTCCTTTCTTTTCCTGTCTTCCTCATTTTCTTATTTCTGTGTCCCTGGACACGGCCCTCTATATTACTCCATGTCCCTACCATAGAATCTGTCTCAGGAATTTCCCACATAATCACGTAATTCCATCATAATCCCCAGCGGTCTCATCCTGTTTCCATGCCCCACGCACATCCCTCTCTCCTCTCTGTTGTGCCCTCTCATTGTGTCCTCCTGGCTCCTCTCCTTTCTCCTAGACTCACTGTGTTTATTCCATCCATCTGTCCATCTTCTTATATACATATATCCATTCAACATTCATCCGTCCATCCATCCATTCAACTATATTCATCCATTTGTCCATCCATCATGTGTTTTCCCCTCCATCTACTCATGCATTCATTATCCATCCATCTGTATTTATCCATTCGTCCATCCATCCATCCATTTTCCAGTTATCCATCCATCCATCAATTCATAATCTATCCATCATCTGTTCATCCATCCATCACCTATCTATCCAGTTATTCAGCACTTTCCGGATCCTTGTTTTATCCCTTTTGTTGGTACATTCATTCTCATCAGCTCTAGTCTTGCCCTGTTCTGTGTCTCCCTGTCTGTCTGGCCTTGAGTCTCATCCCTTCCCCGTGTTTCCCCCCCTCCTTCTCCCGACAGCGTTGCTGCTCTCCAATCCAGCCTACCGTCTCCTTCTGGCCACTTACGCCCGCCCCCCTCGAGGCCCCGGCCCCCCCACACCCGCCTGGGCCAAACCCACCAACACCCAGGGTAAGCCCCTTTGCCCTGGGCTCTGCCAGGCTCCCCATGCCAGGGCAGGGAAAGTCCTCGTACCTTGCACTCCCTCCTCTCCCTACTGTGGCCTCTTCTGCTCTCCTGAGCTCCCGAGGAAGCTCCTGCCCTTAGCGCTCCTCTGCTGCTGCTTGCTCCTTTTTAAGGCCTGCCCCTTGAGCTGCCGAGGAGAAAGCGCCCTGATTCTCAGCTCTGTCCCCCTCTCCTGTTCCACTGCATCTCTTCAGCTCTCCAGAGCCAGCGAGGAGGTTGCTGTGGTGGCTCCAGGCTCTCTTGTAACCCCCTCTTCACTCGCCCCTCTCTCTAGAGCTGCAAGGAGGGCCTCTCCCCTGTGTGTGTCCTCTCTGCTCATGCCCCTGCCCTTCCTGTCTGCTCCTCTCCTCTGTGTTGCCTTCTTATTGTCGCCCCGCCAGGGCTGAGGGGCAGCTCTGCTTCCTCTCCTGTCTATAGACCCCTCGTTGTGCAGGCTGTGAGGAACTGTTCTCCTCCCTTCTCTGCTCTGTGTGCTCCTGTCTCTGCCTGTCTTGGAGCTTGGTGTGTTGGGTCAGGGAGGGTCTGGGTAACCAGGGCGGAGGGGTGGGGCGGGTAGAAGAGCTGTGTAAATGGGAGGGGCTGGCAGTGAGTGCGACAAGGGTTTGGAAACTGGAGGGTGGTTGGGACCATCCTTCTTCTGATGGAGAGCTGAGGAATTCCGCTTTCAGCTGAGACTTTCCTCATGGTCTTGGACTGTGCTGGGATCCCTAGAGAATGAGACTTTAGGATATTCTTTGCTCAGCCATTTGCACTGCCACCATGGAAGCTCTGTAATGCTCACTCTTGTCCCATGGCGGCGCCTTCTCTGGTTTGAGGCTGCTGGGTGGAAAACCAAGAGGATGGAGGGGAGACCCAGCTTCTCACCCACTTGGGAGATGGGGGCCTCTGGGAGGCAGGGGTGTGGAGAACTGTGCCTCTCGGGGCTCTTCCTGATGCCTCGTCCTGTCTTCTTTCCCCCTCACCCCTCTAGCCTACAGTGGGGACTATATGGAGCCTGAGAAGCCGGGTGCCCCTCTTCTGCCCCCACCTCCTCAGAACAGCGTCCCCCATTATGCCGAGGCTGACATTGTCACCCTGCAGGGCGTCACTGGGGGCAACACCTATGCTGTGCCTGCACTGCCCCCAGGGGCAGCTGGGGATGGGCCCCCCAGAGTGGATTTCCCTCGGTCAAGGCTCCGTTTTAAGGAGAAGCTTGGCGAGGGCCAGTTTGGGGAGGTAAGTAGGATTCCTGCCTGGCCGTCAGTAGTATCTGTCTCTACCTGGGGCTCTGATGCCATGCCTCTGTTGCCTTATCCATGCACTTGGGCAGAAACCTGTCATCTGTGACTGTTATTCCAACTTACCCTGTCACCACGGTGAACCTTGTCACCCCCTAGCAAATCATTTCTTTCTCCAGGTGCATCTGTGTGAGGTGGAGAGCCCTCAAGATTTCGTCAGTCTTGATTTCCCTCTCAGTGTGCGCAAGGGACAGCCCTTGCTGGTAGCTGTCAAGATTCTACGGCCAGATGCCACCAAGAATGCCAGGTGAGGACCGGGGTGGCGTCTGGAAGAAGGGAGGGGAGGCTGTAAAGAGCCGGGAGCGATCTAGAGAGAAGCATGATGGAAACCAACAGAGGGGGAGTGTCTGGGGACTAGTGAGTCTGTGGGTGGGTGCTGGGCCTCAGGGGCAGGAGGGAAGCTACAGGTCCGCCTCTTGGCATCCTGTCATCTCTTCCCTGCTTCTCCAGGAATGACTTCCTGAAAGAGGTGAAGATCATGTCAAGGCTAAAGGACCCAAACATCATCCGGCTCTTGGGCGTGTGTGTGCAGGACGACCCCCTCTGCGTGATAACGGATTACATGGAGAATGGCGACCTCAACCAGTTCCTCAGTGCTCACCAGCTAGACGACAAGGCGGCGGAGGGGGCCGGGGATGGGGAGGCAGCCCAGGGGCCCACCATCAGGTACCCAAGGAGGGAAGGGGGCCGAGGGGTGGGCGGGCGGGGAGGGGCCCCAGTGGGGGGCTGGGATGAGACACAAGTGGCCATGTTCATCTAGAGCTCGATGGGCAGAAGCCGGAGGTTACGACGGTGAGGGGTGGTGAGAGGACTTGGACACGTCAGGATTTCCCTGTGCCCTCTCACCTCACTGCTCCCAAGTCCACGGTGTGGAGCATAACAAAGCTGCAGCTCCCTGGGGTTAGATGAGCTAAAGAAAGGTTGAGTAGGCACCTACTCGCTGGCCTGCACCCTGGGCTTTCCATTTTCACACCAGGAGGAGGGGTAACCTGGTCCTGGGGAGAGGGCTCCCCTTCATCTCCCAGGAATCTGTGAGGAGAGGACGAGTCTAGGGCTGCCCCAGTGACCTTCTGCTGTCGGCTCCTGTACTCAGCTACCCCATGCTGCTGCACGTGGCGGCCCAGATCGCCTCGGGCATGCGCTATCTGGCCACACTCAACTTTGTGCATCGGGACTTGGCCACAAGGAACTGCCTGGTTGGGGAAAATTTCACCATCAAAATCGCCGACTTTGGCATGAGCCGGAACCTCTACGCCGGGGATTATTACCGCGTGCAGGGCCGGGCAGTGCTGCCCATCCGGTGGATGGCCTGGGAGTGCATCCTCATGGTGAGAGGCAGGCAGGAAGGGGAGATTAGGGGAACACTGGCTGTCACTCAGAATTCTGGGATCTCATTCAGTCACTTGCCTCCCCTGAACTGCATTTCCTTATCTCTAAAATGAAGATTTGGACCAGTGCTCTGTAAGGAGGTCGAGGGACTGGAGAAAGCAGGGAGGTATCATGTGATGGGGAAGGGTCTCACAAGAGTGAGTGTGAGAGATGGAGACAGGGCAGCAGGGAGCAAGAGAGATAAGGAGGCTAGAAACAGAAGGCGATGAGCTGGGAGTCGGGACCAGAAAATGGGGGGGAAGGATGGGGAGAAACGGGAAGAGGTGAGGACTAGAGCCAGAGAAGAGGAGCAGGCTTAGTGGGAAAGAGGGCCAGCTAAGGAGGGTGGAGCACTGGTGGCTGGGAGGAAGGTGGCGGTGGGGGTGGGGTGATGCTGAGTAGGGGAGGGGGATCTCTGTTGCCTGATGCCTTTCTCTGCCTCTGTTGCCTTATCCATGCACCAGGGGAAGTTCACGACCGCAAGTGACGTGTGGGCCTTTGGGGTGACCCTGTGGGAGGTGCTGATGCTCTGCAGGGCCCAGCCCTTTGGGCAGCTCACGGATGAGCAAGTCATCGAGAACGCGGGGGAGTTCTTCCGGGACCAGGGTCGGCAGGTCAGAGCAGGGGGGGAAGATGAGGCCAGGGGTCTGGGAGGGCCAGAGCCTGTCCTTTTGCAAACTAAAGAACATTTGCTCCCTGCCTTTCATCCACACTGCTACAATGTAGGTGTACCTGTCCCGGCCTCCAGCCTGCCCCCTGGGCCTGTATGAGCTGATGCTTCGGTGCTGGAGCCGGGAGCCTGAGCAGCGACCACCCTTTTCCCAGCTGCATCGGTTCCTGGCAGAAGATGCGCTCAACACAGTGTGAATCCCAACACCCAGCTGTCCCTCCCGCAGGGAGGATTCAGGGGAGGCCAGTGGCACTAGACAAGAGGACCTAATGGCACCCCCACTCCATTCCCCTCCCGACCCGCCCTTCACGTCTGGGAGAGGCAGTGTGGCTACAGGTGGGCTGGGCCTGCCAGGGAGCTGACGCCCTCCCTTCCCCGGACATGCTCTCGTGCCTCCTTCCTGCTTCTCTCCTAGAAGCCTCTGCCGCCCACCCAGCTGGCCCTGTGGATGGGATCCTCTCTGACCCCCCTAGCCATCCCCTGGGGAAGGGCAGGGGAAAATATAGGGCAGACACTGGACCTGGCCCACTGGAGCACCTGGGCCCCACTGGACAACACTGGTTCCTAGAGAGAAGGCTGTGGCCCCCCCAGCCTCTCTGTCTCCGTCTCACACACTGGACCCCACTGGCTGAGAATTTGGGGAGTGAGGAGGACAAGAATGGGAGAAGGGGGTTCCCTTGTGCCTCCTCCTGGAATTGCCCTCAGCTTTGGCCTCTCTCTCCTCCATCCTCTGAAAACACTGGACCTGGGGGTGATCCCTGCCCCCAACACTCCCCACTTCCCACCTGCCATGTTGTAGCT
Organism: Catagonus wagneri; assembly: GCA_004024745.2. Taxonomy (NCBI): domain Eukaryota; kingdom Metazoa; phylum Chordata; class Mammalia; order Artiodactyla; family Tayassuidae; genus Catagonus; species Catagonus wagneri. Next base: position 12,619,812 of record PVHT021183524.1, on the reverse strand, counting down.
AGAACTTCTCTAAGCCTGTATGTTTATGTGGAATAAGTATTGGGATTAGGGGGAAATACAGAACAACAGCCTGTGGCCCTGGGGTTGGAAATCTCTATCATAGCCGCCACACTGGTTTTTCTATAATCACTTGGGGTTTGTACATTTTTTTGGGGGGGGGAGAGACACAGATTTTTACACTAATATATGGATCTAGCTCAATGCTATTTTAATCCCCTGCACTAGGCAGGTAATAATAAAGGTTGAGTTTTCCACAGCTGTGAGTGGATTTCTTTGGGTTTTGGTGAAATCTGTCTCCTGCACCCTCCCCAGCCTATTTCCTTTCTTCCTTCCCTTCTTTTTTCCTTCTTCTCCCCATTCCATTTCCTACCATGTGTTTTGTATAGCACAGTGTTCTGTTTCTGCATAAGCCAGGCCGTTGCCAGTGGGGAACCCTGCAGGAGGCCTGGGGGCTTAACACTGTCTGACCCATGGACCCCTTTGGCAGTCTGGAGAGGTCTATTGGTTCCTCCTCAGAATTATGCGTTAAAGCCCATTAAAAAGTTATTACATATGTAACAGAGGAAATCAATTGAAAGGGTTTACCAAAATGTTTTTTAAAATGATGATGTAGTAACAAAAGTGCTTCTTTCAAATATGTGTAATAACAAGACCTAGCAGAAGGTATAATGATTATTGACATTTTTCAAATAGTGAGCAAAAATGTTCTGAGATTTCTACAACTGTAGTAGGATATGAAAATAACTGTGGTGTCTATTAGTGACGAGTCACAGGTACTACTAACAGCACTGGGGATTTTGCTCATGTTCCCACTTGGAGGAAACACTAAATTTCAGTTAGGGGTTACTGAAAAGAGGTGTAATTATTTCTCTTGCCCAAATTCTAGGTACCTCCTTCCTGCACCCCAGGGTCTGTATGTCCTAAGTGGAGAATTTCTTGATTAGCCTGGTGTACTGTGCAAATAATAACCCAATAGATTTGAATTGTTTGGGAACCAGAACCAAAAGCCTACTAGATTATCTCAGAGGCCTGGAAGGATGAGCCAAAATCACCAAGAGAACATTTAACAAAGAGTTCAAATTTGGTTGGAAAGAAAAAAATCTATTGTAAGTATTAGACAAGGCAGACCCATTTTGATGGCAGTTAGTGCAAAATAAAGACCCTGGGATCTCAGTTGAGACAAAATGAGCCAACTGGATAATGATGATACAGTAAAGATAATTTAATCTTAGGTTGTATCACTAGGGCCTTGAGTTTTTTCTAGGTCATAGATCTGAGTCCTGCTGGAACCTACATAAGTCAGACCACTGACCCACAATTTAAGACAAGCACTGACAGGACAGGAGTTCAGTGGCTAGAACCCAGAATGGTGAGCAAAAGAAGCCACAGCAGCAAATCAAAAACTCCCAAATCTCTGAGCTCTTAAACTCTAGACCTACGCAACCACTTAGGGTTCATTTGAATTTCAGTCTCAGCATGTTTAAACCTGCTGCTTCTCCACGGTCCTCTGACTCAGTGAATGGAAGCTCAGCTGCACAATCCAGGAAGCTGGGATCATCCTTGACACCCCTTTTCCCTTACTTTCACTTCTCAAGTCCGGTCTATCACCAAGCTTTGTTGACTTTGCTTCCCAAATTTTCCCTTAAACTCCTAAATTCTGTCTCCATCTTGCCTGGACCACTGCAGTAGTCTCCCAGGTTCTGTTCCTGGTCCTCTCTGTTTTGTTTTCACCCTACAGCCAGTGTGATCTTGAAACATACAAATCTGACACCATTCCTTTATTTCACACCTTTGAATGGCTTCCCATTGACCTCAGAATAAAGAACAAAATCTTCTTGGCCAAGTTTGCCCCTGCCCCTGCTCCCCTTACTGCACCACTGGTCTTCTTTCAGTTCCTTAATGGACTCAGTCCTTCCTGCCACATGGCTCTTGAAGCCTGCTGTTCCTCCACTCGGAACACCCTTTGTTAACAAACTCCTGCTTGTCCTTTAGCAATCTTTCCTGACCTGCCCAACCAGGTCAAATCCCTTCCTGATGCTCTCGGAGCACATGATTCTCTTCTTCGCAGCACTTACTAAAGTACGATTTACATGTCTTTTGTTTGCTTAGAAAATAATGATGATACTTTTTATTGAGTACCCTCTATGAGCCAGATACCACACTTATTACATATTATATCTTATTTAACACAACATATGAAATAGTTAAAATTATTGCCATTTCACAGATGAAAACCTCTCTTAGGTTAGGATCCTGCCCAAGGAAGCAGAGCCAGGAAACAGAGAAGTGGGTGGAAAACAGGCATTCAGCTCCCGACTCTTTGTTCTTTCTCTCCAGAATGCTACATGACGGGAGGAGGGGGAGAACTCTCCATTACCCATCACAGGAAGTTTTCAAACACATGCTGGATAGCTCTACGTTAGGGAGCTTGTTCCACAATCTCAGCTATGAGGAGCCCAGACCGATTTTCTTCCTGAAGGTCAGTTCCAGGAACTCAGCCTGCACTTAGCCTGACATCAGACACCTTGCATTCCTTAAGAGCAGGGCTCTCTAAGAGAACTCTGCAATCACGGAACTGGTCTACATCTTCACTGTCCAACGTAGCCTCTAGCCACATGGGCCTATTCAGTATCTGAAATGGGACCATGCAACCCAGGACCTGAATTAAAATTTTTATTTTACTTTTTTCTTTTTCTTTTGACTTTAGGGCCACACCTGCGGCATATGGAAGTTCCCAGGCTAGGGGTCAATTCAGAGCTGTTGCTGCCAGCCTACGCCATAGCCACAGCCATGTGGGATCCGAGTCTGCGACCTACACCATAACTCATGGCAATGCCGGATCCTTGACCCACTGAGTGAGGCCTGGGATTGAACTTGCATCCTCATGGATACTAGTTGGGCTTATTATCACTGTGCCACAATGGGAACTCCCTAGTTAATTTCCATTTAAATAGGCATAGGTAACTAGCAGCTCCTATTCTGGATAGTGTAGCCTTAGTTTTCCCTGCATTGGCCTGCCCAGCTTCCCTTTATTTGCTCTGGTTAAAATGAAGCACAGGAAAATTATTATATATATAAAAAACAAAACAAAACTGTAAACAGCTATAATAAAAAAACAAAAATCATTATAAAAAATTTTTTTAAATGAAGAATATGGCCTATTTCAGTTTTACATGCACACAGTTTTTTTTTGTTTTTTGGCTGCACCTGGGGCATGTGGAAGTTCCCAGGGCAGGGACTGAATCTTTGCCACAACAGCTACCCAAGCTACTGCAGTGACAATGCTGGATCCTTAACCCACTGTGCCATAAGAAAACTAGAAAAGTTTCTTACTTACAAAGATGGCATTGAACTAGGTATGCCATTTTGTAATCTGCTTTTCTCCCCCCATAGTAGGTGGTAGGTACACAGCTCAGGCCAGTATGCCAGTGACTTCCTCTCCAAGTGTTAGACAGTATTCTACATTGCAATGACCCACATTTGGACTGGTACCACATTGTTTTCATACTACAACAACAGACATACTTCAATAAACATCTTTGCATATGTATCTCTATACCCATGTGGGAGGATTTCAATATGCTATAGGGGGGTTGCTAGGTCAAAGGGGAATCACATTAAAAGCATTGGTACATACCGTTAGAAAAGCATGCCTCAGAAAGTTCCCGTCGTGGTGCAGTGGAAACGAATCTGACTAGGAACCATGAGGTTGTGGGTTCAATCACTGGCCTCGCTTACTGGGTTAAGGATCTGGCATTGCCCTGAGCTGTGGTGTAGGTCACAGATGCAGCTCGGATCTGGCATGGCTGTGACGCAGGTTGGAAGCTGAAGCTCTGATTCAACCCCTAGCCCGGGAACCTCCATTTGCCACAGGTGCGGCCCTAAAAATTAAAAAAAAAAAAAAAAAAGCATGCCTATGTCACGCTTCCACAAAAGTATATGAGCACGGTTTTGCGTGCACATATACTGAGGCCAGCACTGAGGCTGTCAGTCCCTACTATTATTGTTGTGAGCCACACGGGAAGTCCTGTCAGTCCTTACTATTATTGTTTTTGGGTTTTTTTTTTGTCTTTTTAGGGCCACACCCACGGCATATGTTGGTTCCCAAGCTAGGGGTCGAAATTGAGCTGTGGCCGACGGCCTACACCACAGCCACAGCAACACCAGATCCCAGCTGTGCCTGTGACCTATACCACAGCTTATGGCAACCCCGGATCCTTAACCTGCTGAGCAAGGCCAGGGATTGAACCCGCTTCCTCATGGATGCTAGTCGGGTTTGCTAACCACTGAGCCACGATGGGAACTCCCCTATTATTTGTTAATTGGGTATTTTACTGTTTCTTGAATTTACTTTTCCTTAAGAATGAAGTTGAGAGTTTATTTGGTTATAAGGCACTTTTATTTCTTCTTATTGCCTGTTATTTAAACTTAATATTTCTATTGTGTTGTTTTTTCTTATTGCTTTGTATTTTGTCTATTTTACCAAACATTTCTTCCCATACTGTAATTTGTTCAAATTACATACTTAACGTTTTTCCACAAAGGTTTGTCAGTTTTGTGCCATTCTTTGAGGATTTTATGGAACAACAAAACAAGCACGGGTAGGCTAAAAATATAAAGAAATCTTAGTTCTTACCATTTTCATTCCTGGTCACTTGCAAATGTACTTCAAATTCCAGTTCTGGCAATTTCTGGCTGTCTGTGGACAAATTTCTTAATCTCATTGAGCTTCCGTCTTCTAGTCTGAAAAGTGGGAATAATAAAACTTGCCTTAAAGGAATCTGGGGGAAATTTACAAATCTGGCTTTGGCTGAAGACATTCCCTTCCCTTAACTCGCAGTAGTTTAATATATCAAATCAGACCAAACAATTGCTTTAAAAAAAAAAAACTGCATTTATTAGGATTTTCTAACTAAACGGGGAAGAGGGGGAAGGAGGTGGACGGAAGCACGGAGGACGTGACAATTAAGATTTATTGAGTATTTACTTGCCGAGGAAGGCGCACTGGATCGAGTTAACTCCTAATTCGAGAAAATGCTCTGGAAAGTGCATTATTCCAATTTTACGAGGAGCAACTGAGCTCAAGGAACCAAGGTTCCTGCGTCTCTAAACCTAAGCGCCTAACCACCGAGTGGTTTCCGCGCCTCCTCCAAGAAGACCTCGGGTAACTTCAACTCCCAGAGTCCCCACATCAGCTCCGGTCGGCTAGATTCGCCGTTAGCCGAGTAGGTGGAGAGCGACGCGGAACGAAGCAGTCCGACCTCCGCTGCCTCCGGCTCTTATGTAAAAGCCAGCCTCTCTCTGCTCGGCTTCCCCGCAGTGCCTTTTGGGAGTTGTAGTCAGACGCGCCTCAGCCTCCTCCTGGGCTGGGAAGAACAAGACTCCAATTCCCAGTATGCCCTGTGGCGGGCGAGTGCAGCGCCGGTTCTTCTCCTCCCTACTTCTCCACTCCTTCCCTTCTCTTCGGAATCCTCCACTCTGAACTTGTGTGGGTGAAATCCTTCGTCCCTCTCCCCAGATTTTTCTCTCATTTTCCGCCATCCTTTCCCCTATTCCCGGGAGCCAATGCGAGACACTGGCTCTGATTAAGCGACGGCTTGAGACTCGGAGTGCACGAGGAGGGGGTCAACACTGAGTGGTAACGGGGCTGGGAGAGAAGGGGGGGCGGAGGTGTAAGAGGGAGAGATTTTATGAGAGACGAGGAGTGGGGAGAAAGTAGGGGACAAGTTAGGAGGAGATCATACGGTGTGGGTCAGGGTGTATGGGGTGAAATAGTTTTGGGGACGGGAAGAGGAAAGAGGTGGAATTAGATTTATGAAGCTTGGAGGGGAAAGGCAATTACTGCCGTGCCCAGCGCGAGAAGCGGGGCCAAGAAATAGATGGGGAGGATGGACAGATCTGAAGTTTATAGGCTGATCAGACCAGGATAGGTAGAGGGGAGAGAGAACTGGGCTTAGACAACTTTCTTTGCTTAGATGAAGATAAGTCACTGAAATACAAAATGTTTTTGCAAACATGGGACAATTGACAATTCTTTCACTTAGAAATTGGAGAAGAGTTGAGATCAGGAGTGCGGTGAGGAGGGAGGAAAGAGGAGGAGGTTGGTCAGATTTGGGAGAAACAAGAGGAGCTGAGTGACATGAGAAAGGAAACCGTGGAAAAGATGAGTTTTTGCAGGGGCCAGTGGATCTGGAATTGGAATGAGAAAGGTGAGGGGGTGACACTGGCATGGATTGCAGGGGTACACTAACACCTGCATCTCTCAGGTGATGGAGAGCACCCCTTCGAGGGGTGGACTGAATCGAGTACACCTACAATGCAGGAATCTGCAGGAATTCTTAGGGGGCCTGAGCCCTGGGATATTGGACCGATTGTATGGGCACCCTGCCACCTGTCTGGCTGTCTTCAGGTGAGGACCCCTTTCATGGCAGGGACCGTAGTGGGGAAATGTAACGAGGCCTGCAGACTGGAATAAGTTATGGGTAGAAGCTTAGCCCTGGGGGGCTTGGAGATTAAAGTGTGTCAGGCCAAAACAGATGGAGGTTGTGGGGGCAGCAAGACTGGTAAAAGGGTTGGGGGTGGGATAAGATGTTTGAGAGGCTTTTGAAGGCAGGGATGCAGATCTGAGGCAGTTTCTGATATTATTATTTTCCCTCTGCCCCCTTACAGGGAGCTCCCATCTTTAGCTAAGAACTGGGTGATGCGGATGCTCTTTCTGGAGCAGCCTTTGCCGCAAGCTGCTGTAGCCTTGTGGGTGAAGAAGGAATTTAGCAAGTGAGTCTCTGCTGCACTGTCACCCAGATACAAATTTCTCAACAGCCAGGTTTCTGAAACTGCTGGGATATATTCAAGGGAACACCACAAAACTTGTAATTAAACAAGTTTGGGAAACTCCGCATACTGTATTTTGCCTCTTGGAGAGTTGTGATGTCTATAACAAGGCCCTGGTAGGTGCTGCAGTAAAGAAATTTGCTTTAAGAAGACACCAGCTTCACTCTGTGAAAGTTTTCCGAGGACCACCAGTTCAAAAAGGCAGAAACGGAGGCCTTTACGGACTTCCTTTTGTTCTCTGGACAGCCCCCTCACCTCTCCTCTTCTGTTCCAGAGCCCAGGAGGAAAGCACGGGGCTGCTAAGCGGCCTCCGTATCTGGCACACCCAGCTGCTCCCTGGTGGCCTCCAGGGCCTCATCCTCAACCCCATCTTCCGCCAAAACCTCCGCATTGCCCTCCTGGGTGGGTATGTCACTTTCATCTTTTCCTAGGCCAGGCAGGGGAACTAGTGATTAAACTGCTCATTAAGAGGCCCTGAGGGGCCTCTCTGGAACCTTGTGGGCTCCACCTTTGGGAGCTCCTTTAGGAATAAGTTGGACCAGACTTAGCTACGTGGTATAGGAAATGTCTCCCACTTGTGGCCCCTGGGGATGAGGGTAGAAAGAGGGCAGAGCGGTGGGTAGGGAACACAGGCAGGGTTCCTTACTCTTGGCCGTACTGGCATAGGGGCAAGGCCTGGTCTGATGACACAAGTCAGCTGGGACCAGACAAGCATGCCCGGGATGTCCCCTCGCTTGACAAGTACGCTGAGGAGCGATGGGAGGTAAGGACTTGGGACTCTTGTGTGTGTCCCTGCTTGTGCTCCCATCCCAGGGCCCTTAGAGGCATCTGTCTCTCTGGTCTCTTCCGCTCCTCAGGTGGTCCTGCACTTCATGGTGGGCTCCCCCAGTGCAGCCGTCAGCCAGGACTTGGCTCAGCTGCTCAGCCAGGCTGGCCTCATGAAGAGGTGAGGAAGCCAGAAGTACAACATCTCTGTTTTGCCGTCTCCTTAAGTCCCTGCTAACCTGAGTGTTTGGGTCGGATCAGGATTGGAGGGGACTGACTGAAAAGGAGAGCTGAGTAGAGCATGGCCAGAGATAAACGAAGAAAAAATGTGAGTGGACAAGTGGAGTGGTGGCCTTCCTCAACAAACCTCTGCCACGGTCCCTTTCTGTAGTGCTGAACCTGGAGAGCCACCCTGCATTACCTCTGCCGGCTTCCAGTTCCTGTTGCTGGACACCCCGGCCCAGCTCTGGTACTTCATGTTGCAGTACCTGCAGACAGCCCAGGTGAGGAGGTCAGGGGCCGCCTGCCGGCATACTCTGCTTTTCCCAGAACCCACTGAGGGACTGCTGCCCGCAGACTCTGTTCCCTGGTTTTCTCTCCACATTTCCTCCCCCCATGTCTCTGCCCATTCCTCCTTAGAGTCGGGGCATGGACCTAGTGGAGATTCTCTCCTTCCTCTTCCAGCTCAGCTTCTCCACTCTGGGCAAGGTAAGCCGGGGGCCAGAGCTAGTAGGGGCTTGGGTGGGCAAGATGAGGGGTAGAAGAGGAAATGAGGTTAGGGGGCTATAGAGTGAAAGATAAGATTGAAAAAAGAACATCAGGGATGGGAAAAGAGGGAAGGAGAGTATGGGCTTGAGAAAGGGAGAATGGGATGGACCCCAGCTGGCGACCTCTCTTCCCCAGGATTACTCTGTGGAAGGTATGAGTGATTCTCTGTTGAACTTCCTGCAACATCTGCGTGAGTTGGGCCTTGTTTTCCAGAGGAAGGTATGAGTACCCGGCTACATGGCTTTTAGGGAAGAGGCTGGGTGGTGTGTTGCCTTGGCCTTTCAAAAGGGGGCCTTCTAAGGCAGAAGCAGTGGACAGTTGCCAGGATGGAACACTGGGGTCCCTTGGGGGAGTGGGAGAGAAGTTGGGAGCTGAGGTTCTGTGCATTGGGAGGGATCTGATGTCTCTGGAGGAAGATGAAGGGCAGTGACCCTGAGAGAGGGCCTATTGCCTTTCTCTCCTCCTTTCCAGAGGAAGTCTCGGCGTTACTACCCCACGCGCCTGGCCATCAATCTCTCATCAGGTGTTTCTGGGGCTGGGGGCACTGTGCATCAGCCAGGCTTCATCGTTGTAGAAACCAATTACCGACTGTACGCCTATACGGGTGAGGCTGGAGAGAGGCCCCTGGACAGCAGACTGCAGGGGTGGAGGGAACAGGAGGGAATGCCAGTTTATGTTGATGTTTACTTGGCAGTTCAGAACTCTCTGAGGGGGTCTGGGTATGGAGAAGCTTCCTAATCCTCTCTTCCCATCTCCGGTCAGAGTCGGAGCTGCAGATCGCCCTTATTGCCCTTTTCTCTGAGATGCTCTATCGCTTCCCCAACATGGTGGTGGCACAGGTGACCCGGGAGAGTGTGCAGCAGGCCATTGCCAGTGGCATCACAGCCCAACAGGTACCCCACTTTAGGAAGGTGGGGGTGGGAGACAGGTTGCACTTGGGCTATGGAGTACAGGGTGGTCACCTTATGGAAGGTTAGCACAGGGTCTGTTACAATAGGTGCTGGTGAGTGGTCTGTGTTTGAGCATTAGGCACATGAGAAGTCAAGGTTCTAGGTGTGGAACTAGGTAGACCTCAAGGGGAAAAGACATGGAGGAGGGAGGAGCTATAGCTTGGGACTTGTGTTTCGGCACCCCTACTTCCTAGCTGCATAAGTGGCCTAGTTTCACTTCTGTGAGCCTCAGTTTCCTCATCTGGAAAATGGAAATGACAGTTTTCACCTCATAGAGTTGTTGGGAGGATTCAGGGAAAGAGGTAGAACATTTGGCTCAGAGCCTGCCATGCAGTAAGTGCTCAAAAAATAATGATGTTATTGTAAAGAAAAAAAAGATACTATGGAAAGGGCAAATGTGTCAAAAGAGTAGCAGACATCACCAGTGGGGACGGCAGCTTGGGACAACAGCTGAACTGGGACAGGTGGAAATGATGGAAATGATGATAGGCATGTGCCTATGAGTTTTTATGAGTGACACCTTAGGTAGCTTTCCTGCCTTCTTAACTTTGAAGCCCTTGATCCCAATTCTTGTCTGTTTTTCTAGATCATCCATTTCCTAAGGACAAGGGCCCACCCAGTGATGCTTAAACAGGTACGAACAAGTACCAAGCTGCTGGAGACTGACAGCCCTTGGCACCTGGCAATGAAGTGATAGAAAAGAGAAAAAGGGGCATCCAGATTCGGGGAGTGAGTGGAGGGCTGGGGTTGTCTGGTATTCCTGGATTGTACAGCCATCCTTTGCCCCTGCAGACACCTGTGCTGCCTCCCACCATCACGGACCAGATTCGCTTGTGGGAGCTAGAAAGGGACAGACTCCGGTTCACCGAAGGTGAGTGGCTTCTGGTGATTGGCCAGAGGAAAGACAATTAAGTCTTGATGAGCTGAAAAAGCTATTCATACATTTTTCTGTGTTTGCTGCATGGGCTGGTAAACCCATGCACTTTTTATTCTGGGGTGAGTAGACAGCAGTAAATGAATTGCTTCAAATCGGTGCAATGTGGATTAGCTAGAAGAGGGAAATTGGGAGGGATAAGCCATAGTAATTTACCTGGTTTTGATAAGCATTAATGGGTTTTCTTTTTGTATTATATTGACTTCCTGAATATGGCTGGATCACACTAGAGTTAGGATGAGCCCTAGAACAGGCAAACAGAGAGGGTTCCTTTGTCAAAATGCAGGGGCTGGGGGTTGGGGGGCAAGCCCAGGGCGCTGCCCTGAGGCAGCCCCAGAGGGGGCCCGCGCTTCCCCTCACACTCTCACCTCTGTCTCCTCGCGACTCCTGACCTGCGGACCCCAGGCGTCCTCTATAACCAGTTCCTGTCACAAGTGGACTTTGAGCTGCTGCTGGCCCACGCGCGGGAGCTGGGCGTCCTAGTGTTCGAGAACTCTGCCAAGCGGCTCATGGTGGTGACCCCGGCGGGCCACAGCGACGTCAAGCGCTTCTGGAAGCGGCAGAAGCACAGCTCTTGAGACTGTGGGACTGGGCGGGACGGGACCGTGAGGGGCGGGCCGCTTGGAGGCGGACGCCGCCTCAGAACTCAGGTGTTTTTTTTTTTTTTAATTCACACGTCAAGACCCTTTTTGTTTAATAAAGTCGTGAAAGTGAACCACGCGGCCCAGGGCGCTTCGCCGGGAGGTGTCTCCTCTCCGCGGAAGACGCGCTCCTCTCCGCGCCGACAGCTATTGGACGGGGAAGGGGAGGGGGTGGGGCCGAGGCCAGCTACCGCGCATGCGCCCGGCGGGGCCCCGCCTCCCTGCGCCGCGCGGCTGACTGGTACCGTTCCGGCCTCGGTTTCGGCGGTGCCCTATCCTCTGCCGCGGGGCGCCCCGGGAGAGCAACCGGCCCACCCGGTGAGCGCGCGCGTGGAGTGGGAGGCGCTGCGGGGCCGGGGCCCACGCGGTGACTGGCGGGAAGGCTGGGCAGTGCGGGTGCAGTGCGGACGGCCTCTTGGGCAGGCAGAGATTGCAGTGACTCTGGCGGGACTCCTTGCCGGCTCTTGGGAACTCCGATGTCTATCAACTCCCGGAATTCCTGAATCCTTCACCTGCCTCTTTCGGCATCTCTGTTTCCCCCAAGTTGCAGATAAACAGGTTGAGAGCCTGAGACCCCGTCCTAGAAGAGCCTTGACCTCTGTGACTCCAGGACCCTGTCGACACCGTGCACACTAGTCCGCACGGAGGAGTGGGCTATGGGGATTGGGGTAGATACTTAACAGACCAAGGAGACAGGAAATAAAGGAATAGGGTGTGACGGGGAATGTGATCCTCTCTCACCCCAATACCCTTCTAATGTGCTCTGTCTGGAACAGATCTTGGCCCCTTTGCAAGCATTCCTGATGCCTCATTTGCTTCTGGCCTCTTTTCGACCACCGCTTAGGGGCCTGAGGCCCTCACGGGGCTTCCCCAGGTCCCGTCCCCTTTCCACTCAGTCAGAACCCCATGGATCACCCATCTCACGAAGGAACCGTGAAGCCAAACAGAAGCGCCTGCGAGAGAAGCAGGCGGCTCTGGAAGCTGGCATAGCGGCGAAGGGCAAGGTTAGGGGTCAGATGGCGTGTCCTTGGTTCTCTGAGGGGGTTTGGGAGGGAACTGGAGGAGAGACTGTCTGGATTCCTTATAATCTGGGGTACACTGGAGTTGCAGCCCCTTTTCTGGTCCCTCCTCTCCCCAGCCACCTGCAGAATCCACTAAGTCCTGGACTCCTAAGGAGATAGTGTTGTATGAAATCCCCACGGAACACGGTGAAAAGAAAGGTAATTAAGAAATTTGAAGGCTTTTTCCCTCACATTTTCATCGCCCGCTTGATCTGCTGAAATGCAACCTGGGAACAAAACCCAGGAGTTAGTGGAACTCTCCTCTGTCGCCACAGATGTCTCTGGGCCCCTGCCTCCTGCATACAGCCCCCAGTATGTTGAGGCTGCCTGGTACCCGTGGTGGGTTCGAGAGGGCTTCTTCAAACCAGAATATCAGGTTAGTGCCTGTCAGGGAGGAGTGCTAAGTGGTCCACATGGGGTTGGTGGCACGACTGAGCCTCAGGATGGAGCTCGCAACCAGCCATATTACAGAGCCTGCCCGAAAGCAGGGAGAGCTTGTCTTCTCCGCCTGGTGTCTCTACAGTTGTTCTCTGCAGGTTTTCCCCTTGTTAATTTGCCTGTTTTTCCTGCATTTCCTTCTGCCTTGGAGACACCAGAGGGTGCTATTTCCCCAGGGAACATCCAGCCCTCTCTGACTTCTCTCTTTGCTTCTAGACCAGGCTGCCTCAGGCCACAGGGGAGACCTTTTCCATGTGTATCCCACCCCCTAACGTCACTGGCTCCCTGCACACTGGGCACGCCCTGACGGTGGCCATACAGGATGCCCTCGTGCGCTGGTGAGAGGGGAATGGGCTACTTGAGTTCTGGAGGGGAAGGAGAAAGCGTGCGAAGGATAAAGGAACATGTAAGGCCAGGGATTCATGTGAGGGTATTTCTTTTGCAGGCACCGGATGCGTGGGGATCGGGTGCTATGGGTCCCTGGCTCAGATCATGCAGGGATTGCTACTCAAGTATGTTTTTTGCTGCTTTTCCCTTTTCTTGGGTGAAAGAGCTTTCTTCCCCCAAAGCTATCCAATTCTCTGCTCCCTCATCTTACTGTAGGCTGTGGTGGAGAAAAAGCTGTGGAAGGAACGAGGCGTGAGGAGACACGAGCTGAGCCGAGAAGACTTCCTTAGGGAGGTGTGGAAGTGGAAGGAGGAGTGAGTATGGTGGGTGGGGCCAGAGGGGCCAATAAGGCAGGTTTGGGTCCTAACTTTGCAGCCCCTCTCCCCTCACACATAGTTGAGGCTCTTCTCATTCAGCCCTAGCTTCCTGTGGAGACGTAAGTTCTGGGGCCCCTGAGCATTTGGTGGGGTCTCCAAGCTTGGTGTGTGTGTGCTGTATACACTGAAAAGTATTTATGTGTGTGCGGGTATATATATGTGTATTTCTTCCCCTCCGTTTATCTTGTTTTCCTCCGTTTATCTTGTTTTCCCGTGCTTAGATTTCATCATCTCTCCTCCTCCCTTATTCTCACTTCCTATCCACTTGAAATTACCCTCTTTCTTCCAAGTCTGTTACCACATGCCATCTTCTCTGTAAAGCTTCTTTGGGTTTCCCGCAAATCATCTGCCTCTTCCCCAGTTACTGTAGAACTTTATGCTTCTTTCATTGTCCTAGAAGGCCCCATACTGGTTTTACCTGTCTCCTTTGGCTTCGAGAGGCTAGATCAATGCCGAACTCACTCCAGCTCCCGGCATAAGTGGGGTTTCGCTGGGCTTGGTGCCTGGTTGGTGTTCGGGACGTGTTTGCTGACCAGACTCTCTCGGCATAGGAAGGGTGGAGAGATCGGTCAGCAGCTCCGAGCGCTGGGGGCCTCCCTGGACTGGGACCGGGAATGTTTTACCATGGATGCTGTGAGTGCTCTGTGCCGTAGCCCTGCGCATGTCAGGGAGGTGTTTAGAGGTCTCTGTAGGGAGGTGGGTTGCTGTGTGGGTTGGGGTGGCGGTGGGGTGCCTCAGCTTGAGTGGGGTCATGGGCTGAGAAGGGGCTGTTGTGGACACTGATGTGGACACTCAGTTCATTCTAGGGCTCCTCATTGGCTGTGACGGAAGCTTTTGTGCGGCTCTACAAGGCGGGGCTGTTGTACCGGAGCCGGCAGCTTGTCAACTGGTCTTGTGCCTTACAATCTGCCATCTCAGATATTGAGGTGAGGCAGAGAAAGAGAACTGGGTTTGTGAGAGCGCCGAGGCAGGAGCAGAGCTTGGACTCTGCAGCCAGATGGCCTGGATTCTTATCTGAGTCCCACCACCTCCCAGCTGTGTGACTCCCGGCAGGCTGTTAGCCTCTGTCAGCCTCAGTGTCCTCAGTCTATAAATTAGGGGTGATGGAAATGCCTGTATCAGGGGGGTGTTCTAAGAACTACACAAGGACCCCTCGAAGGGGTTGGCACAATGCCTGTGCGTGGTTTAAATACTTGGTGAATGTTTTCTGTAACTGACTGCACAAGAATTAGGTGAGAGAGTTCTTATTATGGCTCAGCGGTAATGAACCTGCTAGTATCCATGAGGATGCGGATTTGATCCCTGACCTTGCTCAGTGGGTTAAGGATCCGGTGTTGCTGTGAGCTGTGGTGTAGGTTGTAGACGCGGCTTAGATCCCTCGTTGCTGTGGCTGTGGTGTAGGCTGACTGCTGCAGCTCTGATCTGACCCCTAGCCTGGGAGTTTCCATGTACCACGGATACAACCCTAAGAAAGCCAAAAAAAAAAAAAGGAATTAGGTGAGGAGAGGGAGGTGGCTTCCGAATCCTCTGAGTGGCTTCTGAGGGGTTGCGGGGAGGTGGGGAGCCAGGCGTGAGCCTTGCAGAAAGGCTGCTCTCTGACCCTGCTGCTTCCATGTGTCTAGGTGGAGAGCAGGCCCCTGCCTGGCCACACGGAGCTTCGGCTGCCCGGCTGCCCCACCCCCGTATCTTTTGGCCTCCTTGTTTCCGTGGCCTTCCCCGTGGATGGAGAGCCTGGTGAGGGCAGTGCTGGGAAGGGTCACCTGCTTACCTCTGCTTCCCCTGTTTTCTCAAGCCTGTGTTGGGCTGCTGGGAAGGAGCCCACCAGTCTGTTTCCCACATGGTCTGGTGGGCGGGGCCTAAGGAACCTGGGAACTGTGCGCACTCACCGTGAGTGTCCTGGGCCATGTAAGGGAAGTACACGTGATCGCTGCTCCCCAGGAGTATAATTCTGTAGAAAGCTGCTACCCCTGAAAGAGACAAAGGAGCAGTTCTGGTGTGGTTTGAGCAGTAAGTGTTCCCAAGAGTTCAGAGCAGGAAAAGATAGTTGAGCTGGAATAGTCAGGAAGTTTCTGGTGGGAGGGGCACGGCATTTATGATCACGGCACCAAGAACCCCTAATGTCCTCTGGGCACCAAGCAAGGATTCTAGTTGCTTTTATTAATGTTCTGCCCATTTCTCCCGTACGCTATTGAGGAATTCCATAGCACCTGGCACCCTCTCAGGGCTCTGGTCATTGGCTTAGTAGAAACCCCAGGCCCCTACAGACATCCGTCCTAACTTCCTCTGCTTACTCCTAGGGGCCTGCTCAACGTTGGCTGTCCCTGCCCCCTCCCTTTGCCAATTCTCCCAGCTTTAGCCATGTCAGGAGTGCGGGGCAAGGGCGAGGACCAGCTTTCAGTGCTTGATTTTTGTCTTCAGACGCAGAGGTTGTGGTAGGAACCACGAGGCCAGAGACGCTGCCTGGAGACGTGGCCGTGGCGGTCCATCCCGATGACCCCCGATACACGGTAATACACAGTGCGCCCGCTGCTGCCTGGCCCCTCGCCGCCTGGCCTTCCTCCCCCACGGCTTTCTCTTCTCTTCATTTAGAATGGCAGCTCCTCCTCTCCACTTCCTCTTCTTTTTCCTCAGATTTCCCTCATCTCCCTTCTCCAGTGGCTCTCGATCTCCTACCTTCTCTTCCTGAGGTTGCACTTCAGCTCAGAGGCTGACAGACTGGCCCGTGGGCCAGATCCACTCACTGCCTGTTTCTGTACGAGCCACATGTGTTCTCTATATATCAATTGTTAGATCAATTATCATCTAACTCTGGATGGAATGGAGTTGTGCAGAGACTGAATTTGCTTCTTGGTCTGCAAAGCTTAAAATATTTACACTCTGGCCCTTTAAGAAAACGTTTACTG
The DNA here is from genome assembly GCA_004024745.2 of Catagonus wagneri. NCBI lineage: Eukaryota > Metazoa > Chordata > Mammalia > Artiodactyla > Tayassuidae > Catagonus > Catagonus wagneri. The sequence goes on along the minus strand of PVHT021183524.1, from coordinate 12,603,757 downwards.
AGCCCTGCTCTGGCTCTTTACCTTTGGTTTTCACCCTTATATTCCCAGGGTTCTCCTGTCCAGCCCAGACCTTTCCACCCCCCACACCTGCCTGTCCTTGATCCTTCCCTCTTCTCTTCAGCATCTGCATGGGCGACAACTTCGTCATCCCTTAACGGGGCACCTTCTCCCCCTCATCACAGACAGTGCTGTTCAGCCACACCTGGGCACAGGTGAGTGGGGGCAGGGGAGGGAACCGGGAAGAGGCAGAGAGTGGAGGAGGGTAGTCTCGGTGGATAGTGGGGAACGAGAGGGAAGGATAGGGTAGCCTGGGTGATGATGATAATCTGGAAAAGCAAAAGCCAAGGTGAGCGGTTCTGTTCCCCCAGGGGCAGTGAAGGTGACTCCAGCCCACAGCCCTGCTGATGCTGAGCTGGGGGCCCGACATGGCTTGAGCCCCCTGAGTGTCATTGCAGAGGATGGGACCATGACCTCGCTCTGCGGGGACTGGCTGCAGGTGGTACCAGCTCAGTGATACCCGGTCCCTGGGGACATCCTCTGCCCCATCTCCCTTCTCCACGTTCTTGTTTTGCTAGCAGCCTTTAAGCTTTACTTTTACTGCTTTTCCCCAGGGTCTTCACCGATTTGTGGCCCGGGAAAAGATTGTATCGGCGCTAAGGGAGCGGGGCCTGTTCCGGGGCCTCCAGAACCACCCAATGGTGCTGCCCATTTGCAGGTAACCCCACTCTCACTCCTTTCCTTAGCACCACCCCCACACGGCACTGGATGAAACGTAGGCTGGGCTGTGCACCTCTTCTCTAGAATATGAGCTCTCTGTCCGTTTTATTTGCTGCCGTAGCCTCAGTACTGAGGGCCTGGCTTGTAGTCAGGTCCCGTGTGCTTGGGGGAAAGGCACAGGGCTGGAGGAGTGCTAGACTCACCCCGTATCCCTTTCAGCCGTTCCGGGGATGTGGTGGAATACCTCCTGAAGAGCCAGTGGTTTGTCCGCTGCCAGGAAATGGGGGACCGAGCAGCTAAGGTGAGGCTGCAGTGCGAGGAAGGCCTGGGGCCTGCACCGGGGCTGGGGGTGGGGGCTCCCTGAGCAGTGGAATGAAGGAACAGGGTGGCTGGGGTCCTCCTGCCCCACAGACCTCTCTAGCTATGCTCCTTGAGAGCAGAGCTGTGGGGATGGAGGCAGGTGCCCAGAAAGGTCTGGCTTGTATCCTTACTCAAGCCCAGAATCTTCTCAGGAGGCTCGAGAGCTCTTTCGAGAACTGCCTCAGAGGGCTCGTGTCCTATTTGTGGGGTGTGTGGGGGTTGCAGGCAGGAAAGCACCATCTAAGGTCCTTTCCCTCCAGGCAGTGGTGTCGGGGGCCCTGGAGCTCAGTCCCTCCTTCCACCAGAAGAACTGGCAGCACTGGTTTTCCCACATTGGGTAAGGAGGAGGGGAGACCCCTGGAGCTGGAGAGGGGCCCCCTGTGGTTATGCTAAGACATCACTCTGTTCTCTTTGCAGGGACTGGTGTGTCTCCAGGCAGCTGTGGTGGGGCCATCAGATTCCAGCTTACCTGGTTGTAGAGGAATGTACAAAGGTTGGTAAGAGAAAGCGGAAGGGAGGGAGGGCTGGGCGCGGCTGAGAAAGAAGACTCTTAGCGCAGGAGCCCGAGGACTTCAGAGCCATTCCCAGCTCCCTGCCTCTGCTGTGCTTCTGGTCTTGGTCATGTAAACATCTAGTGTGTGATCAGAGCTCCTGAGCTGGCGATTCTCCATCTCGCCGCCAGAGGGCGCCGGCCATCCTCAGACCACCTGAGAACGTGAAAACTCAGTGTTGTTTCACATCCGTCAGGTGCAGTTTCCTCACGCCTGCTACCCCTTACTTCTGCAGGGCAACACGGAGGACTGTTGGGTGGTCGGGCGGACAGAGGCCGAGGCCAGAGAAGTAGCTGCAGAACTGACAGGGAGACCAGGGGCCCAGCTGACCCTGGAGAGGGGTGGGTGCCCGAGCCATGGAGGCCAGGGGAGGGCATCTGGGTGTTTAAGGGAGCAAATACTAAGGTGGAGAAAGTAGGGTGGGGAAAGCTGGAAATGGGACAGAGGGCCCGAACCCTGGTCTCTGTGGGTGGGGGTTCGGCTGGAAAGGTGGGCAGCAGTGGGCTGAGGTCCTGGAAGCTGAGGTTCCACTTGTCGCCATTCCCTGTTCTGTTTCCTAGACCCTGATGTCCTGGACACGTGGTTCTCCTCGGCTCTTTTCCCCTTTTCTGCCCTGGGCTGGCCCCAAAAGGTGAGGTGGGTCACGAGGAAGAGAGCAGAGGTGGGGATGATGAAGTGGACCCGGGGCCGCCGGAGGGTCTGGAGAAGAGCAGGAGGCCCTGGACTTCGGCCTCTCACTGCCTGTTTCTTTCCTCCTAGACCCCAGACCTGGCTCGTTTCTACCCCCTATCACTTTTGGAAACGGGCAGTGACCTTCTGCTGTTCTGGGTGGGCCGCATGGTCATGCTGGGGACCCAGCTCACAGGGCAGCTCCCCTTCAGCAAGGTAATGGCCCTGTGGTGCCCTGCCCCTCTCTGTGACTCCCCCAGTCATCCCCAAACTTTGTCCTCCGTTCTAACCCCTGTGTGATGTTTTCCACGTTCCCAGTTCCTTTATCCTGATTCTTCTCCCAGCCTAAGCCCTAAAGCCTGAAGGAGGCCCTCCAGGGGAGGGTGCTCCAGGCGCCCCTCTGCTGACCCCTTCTGTGCCCCTAGGTGCTGCTTCACTCCCTGGTTCGGGACAGGCAGGGCCGGAAGATGAGCAAGTCCCTGGGGAATGTGCTGGACCCACGGGACATCATTAGTGGGGTGGAGCTGCAGGTCAGGGTGCGGTTCTCGGGGGAGAGGAAGGGAGCCCAAGGCTGGGCTGGCTGGAAGGGCTGGAGGGAGGGCCAGTTGGCGGAACCCTTGAAGGGGCAGGGTCTTCCTCCAAGGCCGGTGTATGACTCACCCACTCCAGGTGCTGCAGGAAAAACTGAGGGATGGGAACTTGGACCCTGCAGAGCTGGCGGTCGCAGCTGCAGCACAAGTAAGTCGTCAGGTTTGACCCATCCCAGCCTTCAGCCCGTGGCCACCAGTTTGCTCTACAGCCCAGCTTCTGGCCTGTGGCCTTGTAGGCATCTGCCACCCCTTCTCCCTCTGGTTGCAGAGCAAGGACTTCCCTCACGGGATCCCTGAGTGTGGGACCGATGCCCTGAGATTCGCCCTGTGTTCCCATGGGGCCCTGGGTAAGCCCAGCGATGGCGGGGGGCCAGCAGGGCAGAGCTAAGGACTCCCCACGCAGCTGCCACCAGTGTGTTCCCTCTTTTCTCTCCTTTCCAGGGGGCGACTTGCACCTGTCTGTTTCTGAGGTCCTGAGCTTCCGACATTTCTGCAACAAGATCTGGAATGCCCTGCGCTTTATCCTGAACGCCCTCGGGGAGAAATTCACACCCCAGCCAGTAGAGGAGGTAAGAGAACGAGGAGATGCGCAGAGCGGGCAGTCCGACGTCTGAGGTTGGAGGTGGCATCTGGAAGGAGGGAAAGGACGCAGTGGCACGGGAGTCGAGCCGTCTCACCCTGAAGCCCCTTCTGCCCGCAGCTGTGCCCCACCTCCCCCGTGGATGCCTGGATCCTGAGCTGCCTGGCCCGCACTGCCCGTGAGTGCGAGCGGGGCTTCCTCACCCGGGAGCTCGCGCTTGTCACCCACGCCCTGCACCACTTCTGGCTCCACAACCTCTGTGATGTCTACTTGGTGAGCAAGGCGGGGGGCGAGGCATGGCCTTACGCCTGCGGCCCTGCTGCTGTCCCCTGGCAGAGAGCTTTGAACTGGCTCCTAGTTCTCCCCTCAGGACAAGAGGAGAGACGAGATGGGCACTGTTCCCTGTCTGTCACCTGGGGAGAGAGGAGGAGGAGGGGAGCCTTCTAGAAAACTGAGGCTGACTCAGCAGGGTTGGGAGGCAGAGGGAGACTTTTCTGTCCCAGTAATTGCTGAGTCTGGACCTTGGGCCAGCTGGGAGCTGCGAGCAGACCAGAAGGAAGAATAGTGGACCTCAGGCCAGGGGTTCTCTCAAAGCGGAGCTTGTTAACATGGGGTGTCGGGCTCCACCCCCAAAGTGGCTTTTTCAGGAGGTGAGGGGTTGGTGGTGAGATTTTTTTTTTTTTTTTGGTCGTTTTAGGGCCGGACCCGAGGCATATGGAGGTTCTCAGACTAGGGGTCAAGTCGGAGATGTATCTGCTGGCCTGTGCCACAGTCAGAGCAATGCAGGATCCGAGCTACATCTGCGATAGCAATGCCGGATCCCTAACCCACTTAGCTAGGCCAGAGATTGAATACGTCCTCGTGGATACCAGTCAGATTCGTTTCCGCTGAGCCACAATGGGAATTCCATGGTGGTGAGATTTTTTGCTTCTTGTCCCAGGTGATACTGACATCGCTGGCTCACTACCCCTAGATTTGTTTAATTTTTTAAAAATTTTCTCTTTCTGATTAAACAAACAGACAAACAAACAAACAACCTCAGTGCTGGGAGTTCCCGTTGTGACTTTGGGTTTCAAACCAGACTAGCATCCATAAGGATGCGGGTTCGATTCCTGGCCTCGCTTAGTAGGTTAAGGATCTGGCATTGCCGTGAGCTGTGGTGTAGGCTGCGGATGCGGCTTGGATCTGGTAGTGCTGTGGCTGTGTTGTAGGCCAGCAGCTGTAGCTCTGATTCAACCGCTAGCCTGGGAACCTCCATATGCCCTGGGTACAGCCCTAAAAAGAGACAAAAAACAAAACAAAACAAAAACCTCTCAATGCTTGCCATTCTAAATTGCACAAAGCTCCCTGACAGTTTTATTCCCCACCCACTTCTGAGAGTCCCTGCCCTAGATTTCCCCTTATCATGTGGTCTAGACCCTGTCGGGGACAGCTGATGGTCTGGGAGATGCTGAGAGCTCCTGCCTGTGTCTGCCCACAGCACTCCTGCTCGTAGGGTGTGGGTGTCTAGAGGAAGGACATGGCCATGGCTGTCCCCTGACCTGTTGGCTCCCTCCCTAGGAGGCTGTGAAGCCGGTGCTGTCCCGCTCGCCTCGTCCCCCGGGGCCTCCTCAGGTCCTCTTCTCCTGTGCTGACATCGGTCTCCGCCTCCTTGCCCCGCTGATGCCCTTCCTGGCTGAAGAGCTGTGGCAGAGGCTGCCCCCCAGGCCTGGCAACACCACTGCCCCCAGCATCTGTGTTGCCCCCTACCCCAGTGCCCGCAGCTTGGTGAGTCCCACGTCTTTGGTGTCTTAGAGTAGGACAACTGGTGAAGGCTTGGGGAGCAGTCTTCCAGAAGGGCTTGCTGCCGCGGGGTCATTGACAGTAGTGATTTGCATTTTGCTGGGGAGTCTATGGGAGGATGGATTGTTCCTGCAGAGCAGGGTTAACTCTAGGGTGCTGGGGGCAATATTAGCAAGCGGTTAAGAGTAGGACGCTGTGGCCAGGCCGACACTGGCTCCATGACTGTGTGTCGCTTTCCTCCATCTTTAAACCGGGATGGTAATGGGACGTTCACGGCCGTGATGGGGATGAGGCGTCGGGGGCAGGATATCCCCAAATCTTAGCGCAGTTTTAAGCTTTAATAACGTGAGGAGGGTAACTGCTACAAACTCACACAAAATCATTTTAAAAGTTAACTACACTTACTTGGGTTTGTGAGTTCTGAATACCTTTTAACAAGCGAACTAATGTTTGCTTGGTTGTTATCTTTCATCAGAGCACTTAAGAGATATTAACCGCTGATCATCTAAGACCTTAGATGATGCTGGGTTTTCGCCGGTTCCGTTCCTTGAGGCAGTGAATTGCGGGTGTGGGGGGAGGGCAGATAGTTGCTCCAAGGGGGTGGGGGTGCGGTGCTGCTGGAGCCAGGGGAGGTGAAATGAGTTCCTCGGTGCCCACATACTGACTCTGAGTGCCCATCTCCAGGAGCACTGGCACCAGCCCGAACTGGAGCGGCGCTTCTCCCGATTCCAGGAGGCCGTGCAGGCGCTGAGGGCTCTCCGCGCCACATACCAGCTCACCAAGGCCCGGCCCCGAGGTGAGGCGGGCCCTGGGCTTCTGAGTCCCTGCAGACAGGAGGGGCCGGTGGCGGGAGGGGGACCCTGGGGGGCAGAGCCCAGAGTTGGGATGTGCAGGCTGCGAAGGGGCCCATGCCTTGACCCTGACAGTGTCCTTTCCTCCGCAGTGCTGCTGCAGAGCTCACAGCCGGGAGAGCAGGGCCTCTTTGAGGCCTTCCTGGAGCCCCTGGGCACCCTGGGCCACTGTGGGGCTGTGGGCCTTCTACCGCCAGGTGCAGCAGCCCCCTCCAGCTGGGCGCAGGCCCCTCTCGGTGACACCGCTCAGGTCTACATGGAGCTGCAGGTGACCGGGAGGGACTGGAGGGGGAGGGGAGAAGGGGTTGGAAAGGATGTTGGGAGGAGGGCAAGGGGCAGGGTCCACATAGGTGAGGCAGGATCTTAGAAAGGGGGAGACGCAGGGCTAGGTGGGGGCTGCAGCCACTGAGCCTTCTCTCTGCTCTTCCGCAGGGCCTGGTGGACCCCCAGACCCACCTGCCGCGGCTAGCTGCCCGAAGACACAAGCTGCAGAAGCAGCTTGACAGCCTCCTAGCCCGGACCCCATCAGAGGGGGAGGCAGAGACTCAGAGGCTGCAGAGGGTGAGGCAGGGGGGCCACCCCGAATGCCGACACCCTGAGGGAATGTGGGCTGGGCTGCGGGGGGGTAGACCCCACGCCTCCATCCTCCCCTGCTTCCCTCCTTTCCAGGTTTCTTCCCTCCAGTTGGAACTGTCAAAACTGGACAAGGCGGCCTCTCACCTCCGGCAGCTGATGGATGCGTCTCCCAGCCCTGGGGAGCTCTGAGCTCTAACTCGCCGTCCCTGGTGGCTTTCATTCTCCCAGACCTGCCTCTGAGGACAGATCCGGCAGCTGTCAGGGTGCGATGGGGCCTCAGAGACCATGTGGTCCAGCCCCCTCGTTTTGTCAGCGAGGGAACAGACTGTGGCTTGGTCAAGTGACTGGGTGTCCTCGAGACACTCCTGTTTTGGTCCCAGCCTCCCTCTGCAGTCCCACCTGGAAGTTTAGGAATGAGGAAACTCAGATAAAGTTAAATCCCAAATATGTCTGCTCGTGGTTCTTTCATCCCTCTTTCCTCCTGTGGTGACTCTCCTGCCTCTTAGTTGTTCCCTGAGACTTTGGTCTGGGAAAGAGGAGGCTGCCGCTTAGCACTAGGGGCTGTGGGGCTTTCTAGTAGGGCCTGGGTGCCGTGACCCAGCCTCCACCTACTTCCCGGACTTACTGACGAATGGCCCGACCTTGGCTGCCTCTGCCTCCTCCACTTCTCACCAAAATGCCTCCCTGCTTCTTAGCCTTGTCTCCAAGGGTGCTGGAAGGATCGGGGACTTCCTGTAGGACTGCAGGCGGTGCTGGGGTGTGAGTCCCCCGGCTTCTGTGTACCTTAAACCAGATCACCAGGGACACTGCACCCGGCCCCAGACAGAGGCGCACACATGCGCAGACACTTGCGTAGCCACCTCAGACCCCTTGTCTCATTGCTGGAATTCGGGGGCCTGGCCCTTCCACACCGAGTGACATTCTGTCTAGCAGCTCTGAGAAGCTGCTGTGTGTGGCGGGCCTGCCAGGGGCTGAGTCTCTGGTGCCATTTAATCCTCCCGAGAAGCTCATGAGGTGGATGTTTGCTACATCTTGGAGATGAAAAAACTTGCTCAGAGAATAAAAGTAACTTGTCCAAAGTATCAACTGGGGCTCAACTCAGTAAATGAGGTGCAGGTTCTTTCTGACTGCTGTAACCAAGCTTCGGAGATAATGGTGGTTCATCTATAAAAACATGGATCACGGTGTTGTACACCTGAAACATATAATATGCTAAACCAACGATACTTAAAAAAGTAAAAGATCCAGTTTCTAAAATGAAACAGGTAATGGGTAGCCTAGACAAGACGGGTGTTTCTTTTGCTGGATTCTGCAATAGAGGAGCCTGCACCTCTTTTATGTATTTATTTTTTGACTGCACCTGAGGTGAACGGAAGTTCCTGGGCCAGCGATCAAATCCAAGCAGCAGCTTCAACCTACGCCAACAGCTGCGGCAATGTCAGATAGTTGACCCACTGCCCCAGGCCATGGATTGAGCCCATGCCTCAGCAGCAACCCAAGCCACTTCAGAGACAATGCCAGATCCTTAACCCACCGTGCCGCAGTGGGAACTCCCCTCACCGTTTAATCTTAACTTTCCTGACATTTTGATACACTCTTCCCAACCCTGGGTCTAAGATCTGCTCTGGCTCCCACCGCCACAGCCACATCCCACCCAGCAGGGTGAGCAGCTTTCTTTTTCTCTTCCCTCAGTTCAACAAGCATTTCTTGAGCACCCATTATATGCCGGGCCCTGTTCTGGACCCTTGGGTTCATCAATGAGTAAAACAAAGATCTCTGCCTCTGTGGTACTTTCATTCTAGCAGGGAGAGTCAGAAATGATACGTGTAAATAAGTAAACTAGTGCATCTGAAGGTCATAAATGCTAGGGGGAAAGGGGTAGGATAAGATAAGGGGGCTTGGATGCGTGTGTGGTGGGGAGAGGCAGGTGGAATCCCATGTATGGTGGGGAGAGGCAGAGCCAAACTCATTGCAGGGGTGAGATTTAAGCAAAGACTTGAGGGAGGTGCAGGAGTCAGCCACGTGGACGTCTGAGAGGGGAGCGTTCCATGGAGGGGAGGAGCCAGAGCACAAGACTAAGATGGGACCACAGCCGGAGAGCTCAAAGAGTAGCACGCAGGCAGGGGTCAAGGTGGAATGAGGCAGGGCGCAGGGTGGGGGGCGGAGTCTGTACTGGAACGGATAGGGTAGGGGTGGGGAGGACTCAGGTGATCACCTAGAGCTGTGCTGTCCAAAGTGGTAGCCACCTGACTATCCAAGTTAAATTAAACTAGGCATTCAGTTTCTCAGTTACAGTAGCCACGTTTCAAGTATTTAATAGCCACATGTGGCTAGTGGCTACCATATTGGTCAGTGCAAGTTATTAAATAAAACATTTCCATCATCATGAAAAGTTCTGTTGGAAAGCGCTGGTCTAGCACCCTGTAGGTCTTTGTTTGTTTTTTGTTTTTTGGTTTTTTTTTTGCTTTTTAAGACCGCACATGTGCCATATGGAAGTTCCCAGGCTAGGGGTCTAATCCGAGCTACAGCTGCCAGCCTACGCCACAGCCACAGCAACGCGGCATCCGAACCTACAGCACAGCTCAGATCCTTAACTCACTGAACGAGGCCAGGGATCGAACTCACATTCTCCTAGATCCTAGTTGGGTTTGTTAACCACTGAGCCACGAAGGGAACTCCCCCTTTAGGTCCTTGTAAGGACGTTGTTTTTTTCCTCTGAAAGAAAGGAAAGGAAAGGCAGCTTCTTTCTTTTTAAGGATATTACCAAGAAGTTGCATAATTCCTTCCTACTTGCATCCCACTGGGCAGAACCTAATCACATGGCCATTCTAGCTGCAAGAGAGGCTGGGAAGTGTACCATGGTCAGCTCTGTGCTCAGCTAAATGTAAATGAGCAGAGTGCTCAGCTAATATTTACACGACTATCCCAGGAGATAACTGCAGAGAACAATTAGCACTTTCTGCCACCCCGAGGTCAGGTGATTCCCAAAATAGTCTTTTAACTGAGCTGCTCTGTCTTGAATCTGGGAAAAGAATTTTTTCAGAAAATAATCTAGAAATCACAGCCTGGTGATTCCAGGCCCTGAGATCCAAGAACCGCATTAAGAACCAGTTCGCTGCCTGTTTCTCCAGCCACTTGGAGATCCAGACATTCAATCCCTCAATTTGTTCAGGTCTAGTCCCCTGACCCACGGGTGTCACCTGCCCACTGGTGCAAGCTAGGGGCCAGTCACGAAATACTGGAGCTCTTTGGGGCCCCCGGCTACCTCTCCTCTGGGCTCAAAGTCCCAGGACAGTTGTCAAGGACACTCGAAGAGCTTTGTTGTGTTATGCTTTCTCATCTTCAGGGATATTCCATACGGAACTATTGCCTTCCCCTCCCTTCAAACGAGTCAGTGTCCAATTTCATGTGGTGGGGGGTGTGGGAGGACAGGTACTGTGGGAAACAGGAAGCAATCATGCCGATGCCCCCAGGTCACACCTGAGCTGCATGCTTACGTTTGGAGATAGCCAGTAAGAAGTCAAAATGGTCTTGAGTGTGGAGTCATATGAATGCCTGCCTCAAGCAAAGCAGGAGCAGGAGGACCCTGGACCCCAAGGGGGACTAGGACGTATGTGTTGGGACCAGGTTTCCACTCTAATGACAATCCCCACCACCCAGGCCCACGTATCTGACAGGTACTGTGGCAGTGCCCTAGGCAGCCTACCCATGTAATCCCAGGAAACAGCTACTATCATCCTCCCCATTTTGCAGGAAAAAAAAAAAATGGAGGTTCTAAGAGAATAAGAAACTCACCTAGGAAACTTAAGCGTGGGCTGGCGTGACTACACAGGTTCCCATAGTTTCCAGTACAAGCTCTGCTAGCACCCAGCCTCTTCTCCCCACCGCCTCTGCCAGGTTGGCCATCCTCCCACAAGCTGAACTCCTTATCTCTCACCTGAACTGCCTCCTACCCCCACCTCTACCCCAACTGGCCCGTGTGGACCCCTGGGGCAGGGCACCCATCTCCTGGGGGCGTTCTGTCCGCATCCCTGTCCAGGGTTCCTGAGCTCCAGCCCCAAAGTTTAAGCAAAGAGAGGCGGAATTAAAATTTTCCTTAAGCCAAGGGATTTGTCTGGTGTCAAACCTCCCCACTGCTAACTTACTCTAAGCCTCAGTTACCGCATCTGTAAAATCAGATCACGAGACTGATTATGCTGCACTGGAGACTGGGGCAGGCGTTCACATGGGACAGCCTCACGAGGCCTGGAAGAAAGCAGGAATTCAGTAAGTGTTCCTTTCCTTTATTCCCAGGTGTTCTAAAGAGCTCAACTTGAAGTGTGCGTTCACATGTGTGGGTGTGTGTGTGTTCCCAAGCAGTTAATTCCCCAGATTCCCTCTAGGCCTTTGACGCTGGCATTAGGAGAGAGAGCATCCACCCCGGAAACCCTCTGCTTAACAAGCAGGAATCAGAGACTTGGCCGCCCGATTCCCCTTTGCTGCTGACCCTCTGCTCATGAAACTGCAAACTCAAGTCATTGAATTCAGTGTATTTACTGCTTCTCGGCAGCAGGAGAATGTCCTAGAATGCCGGGTCAGGGCGTTGCCCCTACAGCCAGGGGACAGAAGGCCCGCTGAGAGGGGCACGGGCCTTGACTGCTCTCAGACTTGGCAGGTGACGTGGTGTAGCGATCCTGCCTGGTGCAGGGTGACGTTGGTCCCTGATGGGAGGTGGAGGAGGCGGCAGAGCTGAGGGACAGACAGGGTTGGAGGGTGGCTGGTACGATGGCTCTCACCCACACCCCGGAGACAGCCAGAGGCCCAAACCAACTCAGAAGCACACTCCAAGTTCACACGGCCCCAACCTTTTCCCTCCCATAGGACTACCTTCTCGAGCAGTTCAAGGAAGCTGGAGTCATAGGAGGAATTTGCCAGAAAAGATTGCTTGAGCTTCAGTCGCAAAGTCATTCCTGGCCCTAGGGATCCAAAAGCACAGCTTAGGACCCAGCCTTGGGGCCAGATGCCCTCAGAGATGCGGGCACCCCCTCGCGCTCCGCCCGCACCCAAATTCTTCCCCTGCCGTGTCCTTCTGGACGCTTCGGAGCCAAGGTTTCAGCCCTGACTCCTCGGGAGCTCAGACTAAGGTGTCTCTGTCTCTCTCGTTCCTTCTCGGCCTCTTCCTGTCATGAGGACTTAGGTGTTAGCCCTGCAGACCTCACCTGTTCCCTGGGAGCTGCCGAGGAGGGTCAGGAGGAGGAAGAGGGGCAGCCCGGCCGCCATCGTGGCTACCTCGCTTCTTGCTTCTCGGATGGACAGGAGCGACCTCTGAAGTCCGCTGGCCTCTCCTTACCTGGCTGGCCTTCTGCTCCCTACTTAGCACAGGTGTGTGGGGAGGTGGGAGGGGGAGGCCGGTGACTGGATTTTCCAGTTCTTTCAGTCTGGCTTGGAGGACCCAGGAGAGGGCCATTCCACTGGGCTGTTGGGAAAATAGTGTCTCCTTTTCCTCAGCCCGGCACTCCCACCCCCCCATGTCTTGTGACTTGAGGGGTGTGTGCCTGGTCCGCAGAAACGGAGGTGAGGAGCTGTCCCTCAAGCAGGTGTCTGGGCTCCACCCAAGCCTGGGCTTCTCATTGCTCTTTAGGGATTAATTATTAACTGCAATTAATTTCTATCATCCAGGCCACGGAAGGGCTCAGGAATGTGGGCCCAAAGGGAGGGGTGGATTACGCCAAGTTCTTCCTAAAACCAGGTATCTGCTCCCCCAGTCACAGTGGCTTTCCAGGTGAGGAATCTGGCTCGGGGGGAACTTTCGTCTTCAAATATTTTGTTTTAGTTGCTCTAAAAACATCCTAGCTACTTGGGTGAAGATACAAGTTTCATCAAATATCCTCCCACCCCCCTGCCATGTGCATTGACACGAAGGGCATTCCCTCAGCCAACACGCTTTCACACGGGCGCCCAGGACGGCAAACGCAAGGGCAGATGCGGGGCGGATTCGGAGCCCATCTAGTTTACTCTCTTTCTTTAAAAACTAGGAAGCCAAGGCCCAGAGAAAGTAAATGACTCATTAAGGTCACATAGCAAGTCAGTTAGCAGAGCGATTAGAACCCAGCCTTCATCGTGTCAGACACAGGGCTAAGCTCCCCGGATGGAGACCCCAGTCACGTACCACGCCGGTCATGAAAACCCTCTAGAACACACAAAGGCACATGCCCTTCGTCCCTGAACTCGATCCTTGTCTTGCCTGATGCCCTTCCCCTGCTGTCACCCCTTCTTTGCCACAGGAATGGAAAGTTTGGTGGGCTGCAGCCATCTGGACGAGAGGTGGCTCGGGGGTTCACCCTCCTACCCTGCCCTCAGCTCTCCTAAGGGTCAAATGCAGTCCCCAGGTAGCGATGGTCTCCATCCCCACCCAGCTCCCAATTCCCACTTCCCAGAGGGACCCAGCTACCCCCACCCCCAAGGGCTGTACTTCTAGAAGCAACACCATGACCTTGCCAGGGGACACCCGGGTCTCTTCCAAGAACTGCTGGGGACTGACTGGGGCCTTGGGGATGGATAGATCCTGTATCTGGAAAGAGCCGGAGAGCCCAGTAGGGGAATCCTTCCCCTTGCCCGTGCTTCCTGGGATCAGGCTGGGACAAGTTAATCCCCTGGGGACAGCTTGAGGGCCTCTCCCTGGGGATGGAGATCCTGGGGTTGATGGAGGTCCCGGCACACGTGGTTCTCCCAGGACTTGTAATAGGGCCTCAAAACCTTTAAAGAGTCAGGGAGACCGTCCTGGAAACACACATCAGCAGGCAGCTGGATGCTGCCCTGGTGCTGCTCTTGGGCCTGCAGGTCTTGGCTGGCTACGGTGAGCTCAGGCTCTGACCTGAGGCTTCGGGGTAAGATGTGGACTCGGACCCAGGGGGATGGTCAACACTTCTAACACAATCTTATCTGTCTTCCAACAGCTCAGCCGACCCCATCAGGAATCTCCAACACTATAGCTGGAGGCGGACCCACCGCCTCTGTGGATGTCTCTGCAGGTCTCCCCACTGTCTCTAGTGATGTCTCTATGGGTCTCCCCACTGCCTCTGCTGGTCTCCCCACTGCCTCTGCTGGTCTCCCCACTGCCTCTGCTGGTCTCCCCACTGCCTCTGCTGGTCTCCCCACTGTCTCTGCTGGTCTCCCCACTCCCTCTGGGGATGTGTCTGCAGGTCTCCCCACCATCTCTGAGAGTTTTCAATGGTTTCTTCAGTTTCTGGAGTTCTTCCCAGTAGTCCTTAGACTTTAGCTCTGACCTTTCTGGCAGCACTTCAGGAGCAGTTATCAACGGTGCCAGGTGATATTTCTGCTGCTTAATACATCTTTGAAGGACTCTTTGGCTGGCCCGTGGTTCTGGGTGGGGGCTTCCTGTTCTCGGCCACGAGTAAGTCGTTAGTTCCCCAGAACCTCACAGAAGCAGTGCCCGGCCTTGGTGACTGTACAAAGACCCCCTTTCTGCTTTTCAGCTACCCACTTTTTGTTTTGTAGTCAGTGTCCTTTATATCCTGCCTGAGGCTTTTTTTGCTACACTGAGGTCATGAAAATATTCTCCTATGCGTTTTTCTGGAAACCTTATTATTTAGCTCTCAGATTTAAGCCTATGATGTATCTCAGATTAATTTCCCTGGAGTAAGGCAGGGGTCAAGGTTCCTTTTCTCCCCTTATGAATAACCTGTTGCCCCAGAACCACTTATTTCAAAGACCTTCCCTCTCTCTACACCATTGAATTGTGTGAGCTCCTTTATCAAAAGTCAAGTGACCCTATTTCTGGGCTCTTCTGTTCTGTCTATTCTTACTCCAGTGCCACACGACCTAAGATCTGCAGCTTTGCAGCAGGTCTTGAGATCTGGTAGTGTCAGTCTTCCAAACGGTTTTTCTTAAGATTGCCTTAGCTATTCTCAGTTCTTTCATTTTCATTGACTCAATTTATCAATTTCAATCAAATACTTGCCAGGATTTCACTTGAGGGGACACTGGATGGAACTTCTGCTCTCACTTGGATCTCCAGCTCTTTCGCCCTCTGCCCTTCTAGGATCTGTCTCCCCCAACGCAGCCCCTGGAACTGCTTCTCCTGTGCCTGATTCTTCCACGCCAAGTGGGTCTGTCTCAGGAGGTTCCATGTCCACCACTGCTGGAGCTGCCACCACATCCCCTGGGCTCAGCGTCCCAACCAGTAAGGCGTTCTTGTCTGCAATGGGTCCTGGTGAGAGGTGTAGGGACAGAAATTAGTGCCCGCTTTCAGCTGTTTTTTTATTTTATTTTTTTTTATTTTTAGGGCCGCACCTGCGGCATATGGAGGTTACCAGGCTAGGGGTCTAATAGGAGCTACAGCTGCCAGCCTACACCACAGCCACAGCAATGCCAGATCTGAGCCACATCTGTGACCTACACCACAGCTCATGGCAACGCCAGATCCTAACCCACTGAGCAAGGCCAGGGATCGAACCCGCAACCTCATGGTTCCTAGTCAGATTCGTTTCTGCTGCGCCATGATGGGAACTCCCAGCTGTGTTTTGAGGATGTCTCCAATTCTTTCTTTCTTTTTTTTTTTTTTTTGCCTTTTGTCATTTTAGGGCCACACCCACGGCATGTGTAGGTTCCCAGGCTAGGGGTCTAATCAGAGCTGTAGCCGCTGGCCTACACCGCAGCCACAGCAACGCAGGATCCGAGCCACGTCTGCAACCTACACCACAGCTCACACAATGCCGGATCATCAACCCACTGAGCAAGGCCAGGGATCGAACCTGCAACCTCATGGTTTCTAGTCGGATTCGTTAACTGCTGCACCACAACGGGAACTCCAAGGATGTATCTAATTCTTAAAAGGGTTTCGGTGAGCCCTCAAGCCTCTGGTCAGGCTAGTAGTAAGATGTCGTTACCTGATCGCTTCCTTAAAAGGTTTTCAGGAGTTCCCGTCGTGGCTCAGAGGTAATGAACCCAACTAGGATCCATGAGCACGCAGGTTCGATCTCTGGCCTCGCTCAGTGGGTCAGGGATCCGGTGTGGCTGTGAGCTGTAGCGTAGGTCTCAGATGTGGTTTGGATCCTGCATTGCTGTGGCTGTGGTGGAGGCTGGCAGCTGTAGATCCAATTCAACCCCTAGCCTGGGAACTTCCATATGCCGCAGGTGCGGTCCTAAAAAGCAAACAATAACAATGTTTTTGGTTTCCTTTCTGGTGGCCAATTCTGTCTTTCCAGGGCAACAAGCATCGCCTCTAGAGATCCTGTCCCCCCTCCTCCCTCTGTCCCCTCCTCCCTCTGACCCCCTCCTCCCTCTGTCCCCTCCTCCCTCTGTCCCCTCCTCCCT
>PVHT021183524.1:12574417-12586766 GCA_004024745.2 Catagonus wagneri | reverse complement strand
GTCCCCCTCCTCCCCTCCCCTTCATCCTAGTCTCCCCACCCCCATCCTCCCAGGCAATCCGAGGGCAGGAAATGAGTGTAGGGAAAACAGGAAAACAGACCCTGGCTCCCCTTAGTGACCAGAGTCAGGGCGGGGCGGTGGGGAAGACGGGGTCACAGAAGAAGGAGAGGCCACCCAGAGACCCTCCCAGTGCAGAGACATCGCAGGTGAGAGGCCTGGACAAGAGAGCCCGCGCTGTGGAGGAAGGTTCAGAAAGACAGAAAGACCTGGATGTCGGTGGAGTTTAGAGATCCACAGACTTGCCCACGGGTGGGGAAGAGATGACTGGGGCTCGGATTGAAGCCCTTTAAAACCTCCTCCTTTGAGATTCTGTTCCTAAGATGACAAGACTGAACTCCATAGAGAAGCGTGTTCTTAGAGCTGCATAGACATTGGAGTCACAGAAGGAAAGACAGAAAATCACAGAGGGCAGTGGGAGTCAGGGGGTTGGGGTTCCACCTGCCTTGGTCACTGTCCCTCTTTCCTCAGGCCTGAAGCCACAGGAGAAGGGCTCTGTCCCCGACTGGGCCATCGTGTTGATCGCTCTCACTGCGGTGGCCACAACTGTCAGCCTGCTGTCCGGCACCGTGAAGCTGAGTGCAGTGATGGTCCAGACGTGCGTGTCCCTGAGGCCAGTGGAGCTGGGACCTGGTGCTCCAGAACTCTGAGAAGAACAGGGGTTTCATGGGAAAAGATGACAGCTTGCCACACTTAGGGAGGGGTGAGGGGAAAAGGAATCCCAGTCTGGGTGGCTGAGAGGAAACGCTGGCTGGGGAGAGATGGGGGTTTGGGTAGGGCCACTGAAAGAGAGGCTGTGGAGCGCTGGAGGCTGACCGGCCCACAGAGACACTAAATTCAGCTCTAGGCAGTGAAGATTCAACTCTGTAAAGTCACATAACCCAGATTTTAAATCCCAGCTCTGCAAGTTACTTAACCTCTCTGTGTTCCAAATTTCTCACTAAAAGTAACTAATACTTAAATAGCCCTTATTATGTGTCAGGTGTCATACATATTTTGTTCACAGCAGCCCTGTGACACAGGTAATATTGTCTCTCATTCTGGCGATGAGGTCATCAGGCCCTGGATAAAACGAGAATGATGGTATCCATCTCAAAGCGCTGTCGGAGGACAAGGTGAGCTCATGCATGTAAAGCACTTGCACAGTTGGCACATAAGTGCTCAGTGAATTCATTTGATTCATCACTATTATTATTTTTTCTGGAAGAGGAGCTCTGAGCACCTGAGTTGCCGAGGGAGGCAGCAGTCCCTGTGGAGAGCTGAGGGCCGGGCAGCGGGTTCCCGGGGCCCTTGGTTAACTCCTCCTATCCATTCCTCATCTCACAGGCCTGCCAGTTTTGGAAGGAGATGGGTATGCCGTGTGGCTGTGGCTCTGTGACCCCTTATGGCTGCCACCACGTGGCCACCAGCCAGCGCTCGGTCACGCGAAGGGGCGTGGCTGAGAGAGCCAAATGCCCCTCCCCTTTGGCCCAGCTGCCCCCTCTCCTGAACAGACTCACTCAAGTTCCCATTCACATAACTGGGACCACCCCCTGGGGGTGGATTCCCGGGTTGTCCGCCACCACTGGTTTAAGGGACAGGCCACTGTCAGTCACTGAGCAGGAGGCTGAGATTCCAGTCCCTGTCTTGCCGCTAGCTGCCCTCTGACACTCAACCTCTTTGACGTGGTTTTCTCATCTGTAGAAGGAAGGACCAGGGCTGGATGGTCTCCAAGGCTCTTCAGGTCCTCACGGAAGCTGAGTCTGGGCAGTTGGAACATCTGCCTTTCTTCCCAGCCTCTTCCCCAAACATCAGAGAAGCTCCTTAGCTGAGAACACTGCTTGGCCCCCCCTGAGGAACAGGATGGGGGTCCCCTCTTCACATCTCCTTCTCTATGGAGCTCCTGAACCTCTCAAGACCCCCAGTTCTCTCACCTCAAGACAGATGAGGAGCCCTGCTCTGTGACACCCTATTGGACCAACTCTTGTTAAATAAAATGGCACCCCCTCCACTGGTTTCCCAGCCACTGTGTATTTGTCCAAGTGCACGGCCTGTGCCGTCAGGCCAGCACCAGCCAGATCTGGTCTCTGCTGCTTATCAGGTGTGCGGCCTTGGCTAAATCACTCCCCTGAACCAAGGTTGTTGTTCTCATCTGTAAAAGGAGGCTGATGTGGCCAACCTTGTAGGTTACGAGGAGGAAAGGTGTTTAGCATATTCTTTGGTACCTGGAACAGCTTAGATGTCAGTAGCTAGAAAGTCACAAAAAGTAGCTGTTTTGTGACTGGCCCTCAGCCTCTGGCTCAAACAACCTCTACTGACGTGAGGAGCCTCCATCCTCTCCAGGTCCCCACCCAGACTCCTGTGTCCGATGGGAGAAGGCGTAAAAGAGTAGAGGGAATATTTATTTACACAATAAAAGCAGAGCTTCTCAGCCTCTGCACCACTGACCTGCTTGGCTGCAGAGTTCTTTGCTGTGGGGTGTCCTCCGCATGACAGGATGTTTAGCAGAACCTTTGGTCTCTGCCAACTAGATGCCAGGAGCGACCCCTCCAAGTTGTGACAAGAATGTCTCTGGACATTGCCAAATGTCCCCTGGGGTGGGGGGCAAAGTTGGCCCTCTCTGTTGAGAACCACTCTTCTAGAGGCCTGGGTCCCTGGAAGAAAGGGTGGGTGGCAGAGTGGTGGAAGGGGGGGTGTCCGTCACCCCTGCGTCCAGACGCGGTGGCAGGGGAGAGCCCCCACCCCGCAGGACGCACTGCCTGAGAGGCAGGCTGTCCAGTTGTGAGGACTCAGTCTTTGGCCTGACTCCGCGGAGCCTCATTAATCTTCCACTGATTGCATTAATGCGCAGTTGGCGTCTCCTCTTCCCACCCATCCCAGACCTGCCTAAGACTTAGGGACCATTCGTGCCAAGTACCGAGAGGGACTCGCATGCTCGGCCCTCTAGTCCTCCCGTGAGCCCCGCTTCCCCGGACCCCGGCCTCCTGGCCTCTAGGTCTGGCCTCTCCACCCGCTCTGCTTGCTCCACTTCCCCCAGAGAGGCAGCAGCCAGCCCTGACTTCCACTCCATTCAGCCGAGTCAACACTACTGGTCGTCTCCTGTCCCAGGAGACCTGCTCTGTGCCAGGCCCTGCCTGGGCGCTGGGGCTGCAGCAGGGATCATGGCAAAGACCTCACCATGCAAGCAGGGTGCTCACTGCCCAGTGGAGGAAACCCACGGTGAACCAATTAAGTGAGCGATGGGGTGGTGACATAGACACCTGGACCCAAGGCTTTCTCTCTCCTTAAGAGTCCCAGGTAGAGTGTCCTTCCCTATCCAGCCCCAGCCACTGTCACTTGGGAGCCCAGTGGATGAATTCTGACAGTCTCTGAGCTAATGCTTGCTGCAGGCAGGGAGTCAGGAGGAAGGGGAGAGGGGGCTCCAGGGAGCTCCTAGAAATGAGGTGTCTGCATTTCTGTTTAGGGGTGGCTGTGGGCTAGGAGGCGAGGAGATGGCCGCTGGGCTGAGGTGGGAGAGGAGGAGAGGGTAGAGCGAGGGCAGAGCCCCTGTCTGCTGAGCTTCAGTGCCTCTGGGTGGCCTGGACCTGCCAGTGTCCCTGGTGAGGGAGGTGGCGTCAGTCCCTGGGGCTCTGTATCTGCCTGGTCTCTTGTCTCTGCCACTGCTTCCGCTGTCCCCCCTTCTTGTGGTGTCACCTCTGGATGCCTGGAAGCACCTGTCTGGGCAGCGGCGGGCCATGTGCAGGCTTTCCCCCTTCTCTGCTCTTTCACCTGATACTCATGGACAGCTCCACCCAGGTCAAGGGCGACCATGTGTGAGTAAGGGGTGTGGAGAGCTGGGCTGACGCGAGAGGTGGGATGGTGAATGTACAGCTGGAGAAGAACCAGAATTTGAATCTCCTCCCAGAACCCAGGCATTTGATTGGCCCCCTCCCCATGCAGCGCCAGCCACAACTTGGCCCTAGAACCCGTCCTCTGCTTTCCACCCGCCCAGAACTCCAGATGCTGCCCACCCAAACCCCAACCCTCCGCTGGGGCTGGGGCGGGAGTCCCTCCCTCCCAGTTCCCTTTCCCTGCCCCCAGATCCCACCCCTTCGCTAGGCACCCACGTTCCTCTCTCCATGACGAAGCAGCTCCTGTTATCAGGGCACCCCCGTGGATGGGGCGGTTCCATTTGTTTAAGATTTAGGCCCGTGGAGCCCCAGCCCTCATGATGTCACACCTGGGCCATATAAGCTGAGGGGACCCCAGCCCACGGCCTCCAGCAGCCGTCCAGCTCCGACATGGCCCAGCCAGTCCATTGCACCCGTTCCATCTTTGGCCTGCAGTGCTGCTTCCTCTTCCTTCTAGCTTCTTGGGAGGCAGGTAAGATGCCCTCAGAGGCAAAGGGGTCACCATCACACAGGGACAGAAAACAGAGAGGGGCTGTTAGCATGCATAGGGGTGAATGAGCAACAGCAGAAATGAACAGCAAGCGGATGTGTGGTGGGAAGGGGTTGGTGTGGAGCTGCTGCATATGGCCATCTAGCGGGTGCACCGCTCAAGTCTGCTGCCGAAGGGCTGTGTCGGAGATGAAATACAGCCTATGTGTGCTCCTTAAGACATGGCCTGCAAGGCTGCAGCCATCGGAGGGGGGCTTCTTCTAGTTTGGATAAAGACACTGTCTGGGCTGGTAGTCCTGCGTGGGCAGCGGCAGGGAACTGACCCTCCCTGAGCACTTGCTCTGTGCGAGGAATTCACAGGCGCTTGGGATACTTCATCTCATTTCACGTCCTCAAATCCCCTGAGGCAGTTAGTAATATCACCTTTTTTTTTTCTTTTAGGGCCACACCCACAGCATATGGAGGTTCCCAGGCTAGGGGTCAAATCGTAGCTAGAGCGGCCAGCCTACAACACAGCCACAGCAACGCGACCTATGACATGTTCATGGCAACGCCGGATCCTTAACCCACTGAGCGAGGCCAGGGATCGAACCCACATCCTCATGGTTCCTAGTCAGATTCCTTTCTGCTGCACCACAATGCGAACTCCAGTAACATCCCATCTTACAGTGAGGAGAGTGAGACGCGGTGAGGTAAAGGGCTTGTCCAAGGTCATGAAGGGAAGCAGGGGTTTTGCCACGTTGCCCCCACCACTGCCCTCAGGGGGCTGGGGACACAGGGTGCATTTCTTTCCTGAGAGTCCTGTTCTGTGTCAGCCTGGGTTCCAGTCCTGACTGAGCCATGTAACTAGTCTGGGCCTGGGTAAAACTGGAAGCACGCCGCTTGGCCAACACCAAGAGTTACTACACACTTCATCCATGTTATTTAATCCTCACGACAACTCGATAAGGTGTGTGTGGTTTTAGCTTCATTTCATGGCTGGTAAACATCCCAAGGCTTTGGTAAGAAAGTGAATATGGAAAAGTATGATGAGCAAAATAGACCCTATAAGATAAAGCGAAATCGCCAAGTTCACTTAGTCAAGAGACAAGTTAAGAAACAGTTCTGTGACTGAACTGGGGAGCAGAGATGCCTACCCCAGGGGAGGTCTGGAGCGGCCCGGGTGAATGGGAGGAGGGGCTTCACCAGGTAGACACTTGGCAAAAGCAGATTCAGAGAGACTCCCTGCGTCCTGCGTACGGTCACCCCTGTTAAGAGCGTTGATGACCTCAAACCAGGGCCGGGAAAGTCGTGAGTCCGGAGGCTTCATGCAGCATCTGGGGCAGGGGAAGCATCAGCTTTTCCCACCAATAGTGCTTGACCCAGGGTGATCTTAGAGGAAGTTTGTCCTTCCCTGATCTCAAGGTCATGTTGGGACCAGAGAGGACGGGGGCAGGTGGGCTGGGCAGACGGTGGACAGAGGGGGCAGGGCCCAAGGAATCTCCAAGTTTTCTCTGTGGTCTCAGCAGTGCCTTGATTTGATGCCCTTCCGCACCTCGAGGGTCTGGGGACAGAAGCACCAGAGTCCCCTGAGCCGCCCACCCCCACTCTTACACCCCTTTCCCAGCTCCTGCCAGGCTGGTTGTCCCACCTGCCATCTTCACCCCTCCTGCCGACTGCTGCCCAGGAAGAGGGACCTGTAGGGACCAGAGGAGAATGGGTCTAAATCAACGCCACACACATTCACTCCCCCCTCCCCCACATGCAGTTTTGGGGGAGATTTAGTCTAGGGCACAGGACAGGCACTTGGTAGACGGAAATCCAGATTCTGGAGTGGGATACTCTGGGCTCTGTGGGTGTGGTCTGGGAGATGGCCACGCTACAGCCTGGCTGGCAGGGATGGAGGAGACTGGTGGGGAGGTCAAGACTGGTGGGTGCTCAAATCCTGCAGGTAAGAACAGGGGTGGTGGGTGGGGAGGGCTTGAGGGTGGGGTGGGGTTGGGATGGGGTCAGGGTGGACCTGGAGCATGAGTCAGGGCTGGCATATGACTGAGTGAAGGGTTGGGAGGGAAGTGATGAGTGGAGTAGACGGAGACCTTTAACCCAGAGTTCTGGGGATCTGCCCCGCCATTTATCCACAGAGCCAGTCAGCACCCCGATGCAGATAACTAGATCCTAGGACCCCAGAATCTGCATCGTGAAGCCACAGAACCACAGGAGCAGAATCTAGAATAACTCATCTCCGAGGAAAGCACAGATGGGGCTGTAGTCCTGGGAAGAATCTAAAAAGGACATTTTCCTACAGTAATTATTTGATTTAATTTCTTAGACAATAATAATATATGCTCATTCTAGAAGCTGGAAAAATAGAAAAAAATAGAAGGAAAAAGAAAATCTCTTCTAATACTCCTTAGTTGCCCAGGCAAACATTTGAGTGTATTTCTCTTTAGTCTTTTTACTATGTCTCTGTTTTAGGTCACATATTGAGCTTAAACTGTATAGACACTTTAACAAGCATTTATGCACAATGCTGAAAATGGAATAAGACATTTTTGAGGGGTGGGACACCAAGAAACACCAGAAATACTCTTTAGGGTGAGGCTGCTCTCTTAGAGACCACATAGCACGAGGCGTTTAGTAAGTCCATTTTCTTTTCAAACTTGTGAATGAAGCAGCTTGAACTTTTGGAATTGTACATAGTTTTGATGTTGTGGGATTTGTTTATATCCTTTTATCTAGCATCCACCTCCAGTGTCTTGTGCTTAAAGCCAAGTTTGCCTATACCTGGGTGACCACAAAAGTTATTTTCAGGTCACTAATGTAAGTTAGTGAAATGAATATCTCATGGTGAAAACTTATTAAGAAAATAAAATTGGTAAAGAAAGTAGATCTATAGGGGAGAAGAGATGATCATCTCATCCTGGAGGTTCAGTCACTGATTTGCTTCATGGCTCAGGACCAAGGATTCTCTAATGTTTCTATTCTAGATTTTATAATTGATGGTTCCACAACTGTATGATATAAATCTGGAATTCTACAATCTAGTTAACTGAGCCTAGTTATTGATGTGTGACTCCCGTGGTTAAATAATCAGTATCCCCAAAGCTGGTGAGCAAGAAGCCTCCTTTCAACAATGTTTCATGTCAGGGGCTCAATTACTTAACATAGCAGAAGTTACCCCTTGGTTTTCCAACCTTTGGAGGTCTCAGTTATGTTTGATTTTTACTTAATGTGCATAATGAAAAGTTGTTGGCATGACTTCTGAAGTGTTTTCATCGGTCTTAAAGTATTCTTTCATTCATCCATTTCACAAATATTTATGAAGGGCCTCCTATGGACCAGACATTGTTCTAGGCTAGAGACACAGCAATGAAAACAAAACCAAAAACAAAAACATAAAAATCCTTGCCACTGTGGGAAGCAAACTGCATTTACTGTACATTAGAAAGTGACGAGTGCTCTGTAGATAAAACATAGCAGGGGGAAGCGGTGCAGGAATGTGTGTGAGGGGCTACTGTTTTGAAGAAGCGGTCAGGGTAGGCACAGAGGTGTACAGAGCAGGGGAGGGGTGGGGCTAGGGGCAGAAGAGACAGTGGGGCTGTTGGAGGCAGGAAGGCAGGGCCACACGCTCAGGATCCTTTTACTACCAGGAGAAGAACAGGTCAGAGTAAGTATGAGATTGTTTCAAAGACTACAATTTGAATACAACAAACACTTTAAAGAGTCTTCCATGCTCCATGATTCTTTTCATCTTCACCCTAAGCTGGCGCGGTTGACATCATTGTTATTTACTGTTGAGGACATGGGGCTTCAGAGCATTTAAGTGGCCTGATCAGGGATACCAACCTAGTGAGGTTCAGAGCCTGGACTCCAATCTTGTCCTCTGATTTTTTCAGGCCAGCCGAGTCTGCCACTCTGAGCTACTGCCCACTCATTTATTCACGCCACGGATACTTATTCATCCCTTATTATGTTTGAAAGCACCTGGGATGTAGTGGAAAGCCTGACTTTGCCAATCACCTTTCCTCACCTATAAAATAGTAAGATCATATACTTGCCTCACAAATTCATGGTAAAGATTAAATAAACAAATACATGAACAACATCCTTCAGGGGTTCCACAAATGTCAGTGTTCTTCCTTCCCCAAGAGCCTGCGCTGAACTATAGGCTGTATGGCATGGTCTTAACCAGTAAGAGCCTGAGCCTGGGAGCCCAGAATGCGTGTTCCGGTTCTGGTGTCACCTCTTACTTGCTGAATGTCCTTGGGTAGATTACTCAACCTCTCTGAACTTGTTTCCTCATCTATACAAAGGGGAAAGTAAGGAAGAGTTCTCAACCGCAAAGTGTTGCTATGAAAAGTAAATGAGTTAATACATGTCCTCCTTCCTAGGACCTGCCTGTCTCCCAGTAATTGTTCCAGAAAGGCTGGCCATTGCTATCGCTGCGGGATTGTGTGCAAGTCACCATTTCTCCAAGAAACTCAAGTTTCTTGGCTGTAAAGGGATGTTGACAGCTTCTAAGGTGCCCTGTGGGCAGCGGGGAGGTCAATCACCTTAGAAAACAACCCAGAAGAGACTGTCTGTGAGGCAACTAGCCCAACACCCAGCCCAAAGAAGGCTCTTGCCGGTATCGCTGCCCAGAGAATCAGAGAGCAACCCGGCTGGTGACGCGAGGGCCTGGTGGTCCAGCCCTCCTCTCTCTCCCCAGCTTCCAATCCCTCCAGGGACTTGGGCTTCCCACCCACCCTCACCCCCTTCTCATCCCACCTGCCCGAGTTTCTTTCAAGGACAGAGTTCCCCAACCCTCAGCCTTCCTGTCAGCAGGGAGGAGGGTGGGTTGCAGTTTCCTGTGACTGGGAGTGCATCCAGGTTCTGGTCGCCACCTTGAGCTAACAGAGCCTAGAAGGCCCAGTTACCTAACGACGCTATCGCTCCCATTCTGCATGCGCTCCTTCTCGCTCTCCCAGCTGCATATCAGAGTCATCTCCTCTGTCCCCACTGGTTGTTCTTCCCCGGACCAACGGACCAAGGGCCTGAGGGCCCGTATCTGCTCACTGATAGGGGTGTTTTCCCTCACACCCTGTCCTTAAACATAGTCAGTCCCTCCCAGAATCCAGCTGCTTCATTCACACCTCCCAGGACCCCCACGGAGATATCTTTTGCTCTCAAAAGGGCCACCTGCATCCACCCCAGATGGCTTCATGTGTCTGAAAAGGGGGAAGATGGCGAGGAGCCATAAGGGTTGAGCCATCTTATCTGCTTCCCTGCATCCTGGCCAAACTTCATCACCAAAGTCAAAGTTTCCAATTTTCCTCCTCTACCTCTTCTCCTTCTCCTACTTCTTCTTCCTCTTTGTGTGTGTGTGTGTGTGTGTGTGTGTTTAGGGCTGCACCTGTGGCATAGGGAAGTTCCCAGGCTACACGTCGAATTGGAACTGCAGCTGCTGGCCTACACCACAGCCACAGCAACGCTAGATCCAAGCCGCGTCTGCAACCTACACCACAGCTCACCGCAACACCAGATCCTTAACCCGCTGAGCAAGGCCAGGGATCAGACCTGCATCCTTATGGATGCCAGTCAGATGCATTTCCTATGAGTCACAATGGGAACTCCCCCTCTTCTTTTTTTAAGTTTTATTAACTTCTAGTCGATGTACAATATTGTGGTAATTTCTGCTATACAACAAAATGATTCAG
This sequence comes from Catagonus wagneri, assembly GCA_004024745.2. Taxonomy (NCBI): domain Eukaryota; kingdom Metazoa; phylum Chordata; class Mammalia; order Artiodactyla; family Tayassuidae; genus Catagonus; species Catagonus wagneri. The sequence goes on along the minus strand of PVHT021183524.1, from coordinate 12,576,676 downwards.
TTATACGTGTACACACACTCATTCTCTTTCAGATTCTTTTCCCATGAAGATCATCACAGAATATTAAGGACTCCCCGTCATGGATCAGTGGGTTAAGAACCTGACTTGTTTCCATGAGGATGTGGGTTTGATCCCTAGCCTCGCTCACTGGATTAAAGGGTCTGGTGCTGCCATGAGCTGTGGTGTTGGTTGCAGATGTGGCTCAGATCTGGTGTTACTTTGGCTGTGGCGCAGGCCAGCAGCTGCAGCTCCATTTCAGCCCCCAGCCTGGGAACTTCCACATGCCACACCTGCCGCCCTAAGATAGACAGACAGACAGACAGATAGATAGATAGATAGGAAGAAAGAAAGAATATTGAGTAGAATTCCCTGTGCTCTGCAGCAGGCCCCGTTGGCCAATCATTCCATACATCTCAGTGTGCATATGCCAGCCTCAACCCCCTACATTTATCCTCTTATCTTCTCACTCATCACCTTGGTCTACTTCCTAATCCCTGTGGGAAGTTCTGCCAGAAGTCTTACCTCAGTCTCTCACACAGTTACATTTGGGATGGAGCTGGAATATTATGGAAAACCTGAGATTCTGATATTTGTTTCCTTTCCTCTCAGCTCTGCCATAGAAAGGCAACACTATCTCATAAGCATATAAACCCTAAGGCAGCATTTGCAGAGCAAAATGCCAGCTGATACCTCCTTTCAGAATTTTACACTGTGATAAGCCTGATTGGGGGCAGAGGTTGACAGGCACACAAAAAACTGTGATGTCAAGCTGATGGTAGCATGAAAGGCTTATTAACAAAAGATTTTTTAAGCACTGAGATGAAGCTGGAAAGATCAGGAGTGATGGATGCCTTTAAAAGCTAGAAAGATCTGAAATTGAAAACTGAAGAGTAGAGGTGGAGAGGAGAGAGGTGGCGTTCTTGCTGAAAGCACAGCCTGAACAAAGGTCCAAGGACTGGAGGTGTGCACGAGAATGAGGATTATATATCCTAGAATTTTATTATTATTATTATTACTATTATCATCATCATTATTATTTTGCTTTTTAGGGCCGCTCCCACGGCATACGGAAGTTCCCAGGCTAGGGGCTGAATTGGAGCTATAGCTGCCAGCCTATGCCACAGCCACAGCAATGCAGGATCCAAGCCGAGCCCGTGACCTACACCACAGCTCACGGCAACACCGGATCCTTAACCCACTGAACGAGGCCAGGGATCGAACCTACGTCCTCATGGATGCTATTCGTTTCCAGTGAGCCACGATGGGAACTCCAAGACACCACAGTATTCTGAAGAGGCTGGCTGGGGAGATGCACCTGGGGTAATGAAGGGACCCCTAGAGACGAGGTGAGAAGAGGAGCAGGGAAGAACATAGAGGAAGTTTCTTATTTGCCTCCCTCCCTTCATAGGTACTATCCCACTTCAAGAACCTCAGAAAACTGGTGACTCTCCAGCATCTGATCATTTGTTCCCTCTGACTCCGGGCCCTGTTTCCATTACTCCCTCTGACCACACCGCTCTTCATCCAGAACACAGCTCTCCAGACCGCCCTAAATCTGCAGAAATCTATAAGCCAAAACACCAATACGATACTACACACCATTCCAAACTGAGTCACCAGGCTGTAGGCAACGCCAAAAGCTCTACGACTCATCAAGCAGCTCCTCTCATTGCTGAACAAAACCCCAGCCATCAAGAAAAAAATCCAACTATCCGGAATGCACGCAGTGTCAAAAATAATGACTCCAATAAGAAAGATGAGGACTTAGCACCCGAACATTCAACCTCAGCACCCAAGAGACAGACGACTTGTCTCAAGAGCAGAGCAACGACGTCATCAGTAAAAAGTAACCCAGCTAAAACCACGATACCAAGCACCACCCCACACCAGACCCCTGAAAAGATCACAAAGAAGCCAGAAAAAACTACTGAACAAAAAACATGGACCACATCAGATCAAGACACAGCAACCACTCCAAAGTCCACAGGTCATGGAGGAAAGACCACACCAGGCCAGGAGAAGATAACTGGAGCCCCAGAAAAGTCCAAGAGTCCTGAAGGAAAGACCACGCTGAGCCACGAGAAGACAACTGGAGCCCCAGAAAAGCCCACAGGACATGGAGGAAAGACCACATCATGCTCCAAGAAGACAACTGGAGCCCAAGAAAAGCCCACAGGACATGGAGGAAAGACCACACTGGGCCATGAGAAGACAACTGGAGCCCTAGAAAAGCCCACGGGACATGGAGGAAAGACCACA
>PVHT021183524.1:12556135-12573417 GCA_004024745.2 Catagonus wagneri | reverse complement strand
AGGAAAGAGCACATTGGGCCATGAGAAGACAACTGGACCCCCAGAAAAGCCCACAGATCCTGAAGGAAAGATCACATTAGTCCACAAGGAGGCAACTGGAGCCCCAGAAAAGCCCACAGAAGATGGAGGAAAGACCACACTGGGCCACGAGAAGACAACTGGACCCCCAGAAAAGCCCACAGGACATGGAGGAAAGAGCACACTGGGCCACGAGAAGACAACTGGAGCCCCAGAAAAGCCCACAGATCCTGAAGGAAAGATCACATTAGTCCACAAGGAGGCAACTGGAGCCCCAGAAAAGCCCACAAAACAGGAAGGGAAAACCACATCAGGTCAGGAGAAGACAACTGGAGCCCCAGAAAAGCCCACGGGACATGGAGGAAAGACCACACTGGGCCATGACAAGACAACTGGAGCCCCAGAAAAACCCACGGGACATGGGGGAAAGACCACACTGGGCCATGACAAGACAACTGGAGCCCCAGAAAAACCCACGGGACATGGGGGAAAGACCACACTGGGCCATGACAAGACAACTGGAGCCCCAGAAAAGCCCACGGGACATGGAGGAAAGACCACACTGGACCACGAGAAGACAACTGGACCCCCAGAAAAGTCCACGGGACATGAAGGAAAGACCACATCGACCTACAAGAAGACAAGTGGCTCACAAGGAGGTCTCTATTCAGGAGAGATGGCAGAAAATGATTCCTTCCCTGCATGGGCCATAGTTATCGTGGTCCTGATGATTGTGATTCTCCTCCTGGTGTTTCTTGGCCTGATTGTCTCGGTAAGGGAGAGTGATGCCCCAGGGGAGTGAACCCATAGGATAGAGCGTTGAGGAAATGTTATTGATCAGACCTAGAATGAATAATGGGTCTAGGAAAAGAGGCATGGTGTGGAGGGAGGGTAATAGAGGGACTGTGGTGACGGAAACTATGGAGAAAGAAAATAGATGCACTGGGCATGAAAAGTAGAATTAGGAAGCAAACAGTGGTTGAGAAAAAAGGGTGTAAAGTGGGGAAAATTGGGGGACTGGAGACAGACTCTGAGGTGTGAGAAGAGGGGCTACTAGGATAAGGAAAATAAGACAGAGGAGGAAACTGGGATGAGGTTTGGGACTCAGTGTACTGGATCTGGGACTGAACTAAGGATCAGGGTTTGGATGGAATCTTGGGAAAGGAGTGAGCCAAGCAAATGTCATGCAGTGGTACTCACTTTTCCTTTCTCCTTCCAATCACAGGTCTGCTACTTGGCTCGAACACGCCATGCCCTGGACCAGAGAACTGAGGACCGTGACCCAGAGGATGATGGAGGCCCCAATTCCTACCCAGTCTACTTGATGGAGCAGCAGACTCTTGGCATGGGCCAGATCCCTTCTCAACGATGATCTTTCAGAAATTGCCTAGCCCCAGCTCTTCCATGCCCTACCCCTTTCCTGGACGGAAAATTAGATCCACAATTCCTATTTCCTGGACTCCAGGAAGGGCAAAGCACTGATGGCTAACACATTAACCCTTCAGCTGCTGTGTTCTTATTGAAAGAGGTCAATGGATGAAGTGATAAGTAAAAAGGATATGCATTGATGTACAGACAAGAAAGAATGAATAATACAAGCAAGTGTTCTCTGTAGAAGATGATGCTCTGAAAATGAAAACACGTTTGACAGATGCATGGGGTGGGGATCAATACAGGACTCTGAGTCGTGGGAGGGGGAGCACAGTGAAGGGAAGTTGGGGAGACGACACCTCCATAACTTCCCTGTGAGTCGGGGTTATGGGCAGGAGGGATGGGAGATGAAGACAGAGCTTCTGGGTTTCAAGACCAGCCTCTATTATTTCCATCTACTATTACTTAGAGTTTGCATGTAAACAGGCTTGTCTCTGAGTTCCCAGAGCCCTTGACTTTTTTTTTAAATGAAAAAATAGGATCTGAGAAGAAAAGACAATTTATTTCCTCACCAACCTCTCCATTCCCTGGTAAATTCCAGAAAAGATCATAACTATCTCTTACCCAGATGGGCTCTTCCCTCTTCCTCCTGAATCCCTTAGTTTGTCTAAATGTCTGCAGTGTACATTGTGTTGGTTTGGCTTGCTGGGTTGTGGGTGGGCATGCTGCGAGGCATTTCTGTTTGGCCTGCAGTCTCATTCACAGACCTTCACCCCAGACCTTCCCTGATGGTATTCCCCACTCACTATTTATTTTCCTATCTCTTCTCCCAAAGCCCCCAAGTCTTGGCTTTTCCTATAAGTGTCACCCGTCTTCTCTACTGTGCCTATCCTCTTTCCTCACACCTACACCCCAGATTCTGATTTTTCTCCTCAAAGACATTTCATCTGTATCTTTTCCGGATTTTCTCTCCAATTATTTAAAGCCCTTTCACCTATTACTGATTGCGTAGAGGGGGAAGAGAGAATTAACTGATGCCATAGCTTCTTTCTATCTACTGATCTTTTAATAAAGTGTAAAATATTTATAAAGTAGGCATCGCAGGGAGTTCCCTTGTGGCTTAGTGGTTAAGGATCTGGCATTGTCACTGCTGCGGCTCAGGTTTGATCCCTGGGCAGGGAAATTTTGCATGCTGTGGGTATGGCCAGAAAGAAAGAACGAAAGAAAGAATAAATTAAAGCACCATAATCACTGCACTGTGAGTTGGGAGAAAGTCCTCTCTGGTGTTCCTGGCTCTGGGCATGACCTTACAGATGACCTTTCGCAGGAGTGGCTATAGGATAGGAATTCCTTGGAGGGTGGAGGAAGAAGAGGCTGAATTTCCATTGTTCCTAAAATGGCTCACTCTTGGATTTCGAGAAGAGCAGCCAGTGTACATGCTGGGCCCTTTTATATGGTGACAAAATGAGGAGACAATACGTTAATTAATAAACAAGTATTTCTTAGCACCTATTATATATTCTGTTGATTACAAGGAAGTATAAGATATAGCTGTCATCCAAGACACAAATACAGGAAAATTAAAATTAAATAATTCAATAAGAGTTTTCACAAGGCCACATTACACAGAATAAAACAAGACTCTAATGAATTAGGTCCAATATTTAAGGGCATCTGCCATGTCTCATATTTATGTTAGGTCACCAGCCCTGCTCTGAAACCATTCTGTGCCCAAATGTCAGTCCCAGCAGAACAGCTGCCATCATCCCGTAGCCTTGGCTCTCTGTCTTACCGAAGGAGGACGGCATCACTGTCCTCACTGACCAGAAAGTCCATCCAAACTTAACATCCTCCTCCAAAATCAAACAGCAGGGCCACAGGCAGCTTTTTGCCACTCTTGGTGTCCCTACTTGCAGGAAGCTTGGAAGCCCATCACGCATAGCAACCCTAATCTGGACACTTGTGTCACTGAATTATCTGCCAGGACCTAGCTCTCAGCTGGAAGGGCCCTCAGGCCTGAGGGTCTCTCTGAATCTCCCACCAGAGACCTGCTCTGCTAAGGGCAGAACTGGAGTGCGCGTCCCAGAAAGGAGGCATGCCAGGTGCCAGAGGGAGCCCACACTTAGGTCCCTGGAGAGAGCCTTGAGGCATAGAGGGCCACCCGGGTTCTGGAAGAGGGCTGGAGCGCCACTGGAAAAAAGAGGAGGCTGCTAGGTTTTTGGTGGTTGGAGCAGGCGGTGACTCAGCACGTGTCAGCTGCCAGGACAGGAGGGTCACTCACCCTGAGAAGAAAGTAGGTACCCTCTAACCCCAGCCTCTAACCACTGAGTTTCCCCAGCCAGGACCCTAATTAAAAAACCAAAATAAAATAAAGCAAAACATGAAAGCCAAGGCACAAAACAGAGCACAGGGGGTCGAAGAGTGTTTGGGGGGTGGTGAGAGGGGTTCCTCAACACCCCAAAGCAGACGGGACCCTGGTTGTCTCCCTTCCCGCTTCTCTCTCCCGGGCTAATGATCGCGTTTACAATCTAGAGAGCCTTTAACAAGCTCCGGGGCTGGGCCCTTATTGATGGGTGAGTGGCAAGGGAGGGAATCCATCCCCTCAAAGGCTTATCGCCCCCAGGGCTCCGCCCGCGTCCCCTGCGGGTGGGGGTGGGGGAGAGATCACCTCCCTGGCAGCAAGACCCTAGTGCTGGCCTGGACAGGGCGGCGCGGGCTCCTCCGGGTTCCCCGGTCGGTGGCCCTCCTTCCCTGAGACTCGGCTTGGCCGGCGGCTCCTGGATCTGGCTCCCCCCTCACAGAGGGACTAATGACTCACCGTCGGCCTGAATCCCATTCAGCAGTCGGGCCCCAAACCCGTCTGCGGATCGCATCAGGGCCCCCCCTGCCCCTCTCAGAGCGCCTCACCTGGGCTCCAGCCTGATGCCCTCCTCCCGCCCCCGAGCCCCTCTGACGGGGGTAGAGGCGGGAGTGAGGGAGCAGTCTCAGGCCAGCCCCCTTGTCCCGGCCTTCCCCAAGGTCTCGGAGACCACCAGGGCCTCCACAAATGGCTCTGGGATGACAGTAACATCTGAGACCACCATGGCCTCCACCACCAACTCTGAGACCATGACAGTCGCCAACAGAGCCTCTGACACCACCGCAGTCTGCACTGAAACCTCTGTGACGGTTGCTGGGTCTGTGCTGCCACAGTGACCACCACGCCCCCTGAGACCGACACAGCCTCTGTGCCCACCACAGTTTTCACCAGTGAAACCAGCACAGGCTTGGAGACCACCAGAGCTTCTACCACAGCCTCAGGAGCCACTGCGGAGTCTGTGCCCACCACGGCCTGAAACTGCTGTGGCCTTCTCCACAGCCTTTGAAAGCACCATATGCCCTAACAAAACGTCTGTGTCCACCACATTCTCTGTCCGCCCTAGGCGTTGAGGCCCCCATGGCTTCCACCGCAGCCCCTGAGGCCCCCATGGCCTCCATATCAGTGCCTGGGCCCACAAGAGCCCCAGCTACAGACTCTCAGAGCCCTTCGGTGTCCATGTCCACTGCGCGCCCTGAGACCGTCACAGCCTCCACGAGCAGATCTGAGACCGGCATGGCCTCCGCCACAGTCTCCTCATTAGCCTCTCAGATCACCACAGATGTGTCCACTTTTTCTGTGCCCACTACAAACAGCACCACGGTTTCTGAAACACTCTCTCAACACAGCCTCTAAGAGCACCACAGGCTCCTTCTTAGCATCTGTCTCCTCCATGGAAGCTTCCATCTCACCTTCTGACCACAGCTTCAGAGGTCACTATAGCCTTCGCTTCTTGGCCTCTGGCTCTGCCCTGGGGTCCCTGCAGTCTCCACCAGTATTTCTGGACCTTTCATGGCCTCTGCCACCACCTTGGTGTCCACCAAAGCCACTGACTTTTCTACTGAGTCCAATACAGCTGAATTAGGTACCAACTACTGCATTTTCTCTAAGCACAGATTTGACTCCAGGAACAATCACCACCATTTTGCCTATTTCTATAATGTCTGCTCCAGACTCTAGTCAAGCTACCACACCTGTTAGGTGTAATTCTGTTCCCTCTTCTTGAACCCTACCTATTTCTATTCTGGCCTCACCTCCTTTTGCTTAGTGTCTATCATGTCCATTCCAATCAGAAACATGTCTGCAAATATCTCCCCACCCATACAAATTAATTATATCCCACCACTTCTACCTACAGCAAACCCACCTCAACTCTACTGACAATCATTCCAGTTTGCCAGATGTTCTCATTTCTGAATTATAAACTCTATTCCATCCACTACCAGTGGCACCACCTCGTCATTTCTATATATTGACCCCTGGTCCAGGGGTTGCAAATGATACTTCACAAGCCATCTATTTTTCTAAATAAAACGTTATCTATTTTTCTAAATAAAATGTTATCGAAACACAGTCACACCAGAGCTCCTTTGTGTCTCAGCAGGTTAAGGGTCCAGCGTTGTCACTGCTTTGGCTCTGGTTATAGCTGAGTTGAGGGTTTGATCCCTGACCCCGGAACTTCCTCATGCCATGGGTGAGGCCAAAAACAAAAACAAAACAAAGAACACAGCCACACCTATTTGTTTGCATCTACAGCTACTTCGCATAATTGTGACAGAGACCGTAACCAAATAGCTTAAAAGTTTCCTGTCTGGCCCTTTACAGGAAAAGTTTGCCAACCCTTGTTCTAGTCTAAGACTAAAACTAATTTTTTTCATACTTTACAACTTGATCTGAATAAAACCACTTCTGCATTTGCCATCAGTACTCATGCTGGATCTGATTCTAGCCACTTTGTTCTGAGCCACCCTCTGCTAGTCCAGTGACTGACATCTGTTCTTGTATCATGTAGCCATTTCTGATCTAAGCATGACCATTGCTGCCGACACCTCCACGTCCACTGCCTCTTCTGTATCAGGTCCTCCCACCTTTCTAAGTCCCCCCATCTCCTGTCCCTGGGGCTGGCTCTTCCATATGGGTCAGGTTCTTCCACATCTGTTCTGAGCACACTCAGCTTGACTTGTTGATTATGTTTGCTTATGTTACCTCTGCTCCAAGTCACGACTGCCGCCTCATCCATGGATAAATCTGATGCTGTCATGTCCTCCAGCACCATCCTTATACCCAGTGACTAAATCACAAAAGCCCACCCTATTCACCTTCATAACTGAGTAGATCTCCCACTTCTGCATCTATCACGGTCACATTCCCTTAATCTTCTGCCTCCACCGTAGAGCGCACGTTCTACTTCCTCTTTCTTAGATACTCACCTCTATCCTGGGAACCATGTCCTCGGGCAACTCACTTCCTACCATTTCTTCTCCCATCACAAAACCTCTCCTCAGTCTTTCAGCACCACAAGTATGTTAGACTCAACGCCTCTGCTCTAAGTACACCTACGTTCCCTTTAATTGTCTCCACTACAAAGGCATCACGTTGTGTGACCTATTTCCTAGGCACCAGGACCACTGGAACCAGACCGGCTACCTTCAGTTTTGTCACCTCAGCTCCTGGAAGGACCTCGCATCCTCTGCTACCAGCAGTACCAACCCTGGGAGAGCTCTAAATGCCTCTGGTCTGGGCTTATTCATTATTGGAGCATCATTTACCACCTCAGTCCCAGGTACCAGGTCCACCTAAGCAGGACCTACTCATGAGCCAACCACATCTCCTGGAACCAGCAGCATCCCCCATAAAACCAGCCCCGTCACCACAGGCACAAACACAGTTAGTGTGAGCCACACGCCAACACATGTGATTAAACCAAGCGGATATCTGCAGCCCTGGGGCATCATCCTCATTGCTCTGGCTGCAGTCGTGATGGAGGCTGGACTGTTAGTAGGACTGAGCTTTTGCCAGGTGAGTTAGTGTGCGCGAAGATGGGGGAAGCCCATCTAGAAGATGGGTCATGAGTGGGGACAAAATAACGGGAATGGGACCACTAAGCTATTCAGAATGAGGGAGCAGAGCATGGAGTCACATACATCCTAACACAATCAACTTCAGAGCAGCAGGAGCAAACCTGCAGTCTCATATCCTGTTTTTCAGCTCTTTGCACCAAAGGAGCCTGTACACTACCGGGACCCAGGAGCTTCTATAATGATTCTAAAGAGAAGAATCATTAAAGAATTGAGGGAAGCACGATGTTTGGGTGAAAGTTAAATGAAGCGCAGTTTTAGTAAGCTCAGAACAAAGCAGGGCTGTATGTGCAAGGGTCCACAGCAGATGGGCCTGGTTTCCTTGAAAACTACAAAGTAACAAGAGACATGGAATGCTGTATTCAGAAACTCTTACCTGGGTAAGAAATCCAGGATGCTTCTTTGTGTCAAAGTAACTTAGATTCTTCAGAAAAGGATGGGATATTTCCTTCTCACTGACATAACTTCAAACTGGATTTGCAATAGTTTGATTTTAGAGAACTAAATTTTTCATTGGCTAAATCATTGGAAGTAAGTCACTCAAAGAAAGGGGCTGATTTTTGTGTGTGTGGGGGTTTCATTTGCTGGGGGCGCGCGGGGTGTGTGTGTTTTTTTTGGCCATGCTTGTGGCATGCAGAAGTTCCCAGGCCAGAGATTGAACCTGTGCCACAGCAGTGATAACACTGGATCCTTAACCTCTAGGCCACCAAGGAACTCCCAAAAGGTGCTGTCTTGACACTTTTTAGCTGCAGCACGTCCTTGGGAAAAAATATTCTTTCCAGTAAACTTTGCAGGTGGCTTTATCCATGTTGTTTTCCCAGCCTGGTGATGGCAGGGTAGATTGTTATTTTTCTGAGCCTGGTTTTACTTTCTCACATGGCTTAATACAAAGACCACAAGAGGGAGCAAGACAGAAAATATAAATGACAGAATATATAGTGAGAAGTAGAAGAAAAGAGAAGAAAGGCGAAGTGGGAGCCCAAGAGAGGGAACTGTATGGGTTCCCTACGTGGTGTGGACAGAGGCGGGGATAAGGGAAAGCACAGCTTTTATAAAATAGCTGGAACTATAGCTCAAGAAAGTGATGAACATTCAGGCCCCCAACAGATTTTCCACTGTCATAGATATTACCACACTCCAGCTCCTGGGGAGAGAGCAGGGGACTCTTTTTCCCTATTTTATTTTATTTTATTGGGTCTTTTTGTCTCTTTAGGGCTGCACCCACAGCATATGGAGGTTCCCAGGCTAGGGGTCCAATCGGAGCTGTAATTGCCAGCCTACACCACAGGCACAGCAACACGGGATCCGAGCTGCGTCTGTGACCTACACCACAGCTCACGGCAACACTGGATCCTTAACCCACTGAGCGAGACCAGGGATTGAACTGCATCCTCATGGGTGCTAGTCAGGTTCGTTAACCGCTGAGCCATGACAGGAACTCCTCCTTTTCCCTCTTTTTATGATTTGACCCAAGTGAAAGGAAATCCACTTTGGTAAGTACCTCTTAGCACAGCTCATATAGGCCGGAAATTTCAAAATACTTGACTATATACTAGGGGAAGATCACAAGAAAATACCTTCGGCAAGGCTGAAAGCCCCAGAAATGTTCACCCTGGTGGAGGCGAGGGAGGCTCCTGATCCTCAGAGAGCTGACTTATTTTGGGGCCAGGGGCTCCCTGGAGTTCTGTTGGTAGGGGACTGCGGTCTGTGACAGCTCCATACCAGCAGCAGACTGTATTTATGCACTCCTTTTTCGGTCCTGGTCTGTTTTTTTTTTTTTTTTTTGCCTTTTTGCCTTTATCTAGAGCCGCACCCGCGGCATACGGAGGTTCCCAGGCTAGGGGTCTAACAGGAGCTGTAGCCGCCGGCCTTCGCCACAGCCACAGCAACGCAGGATCCGAGCCACATCTGTAACCTTCACCACAGCTCACGGCAACGCCGGATCCTTAACCCACTGAGCAAGGCCAGGGATCGAACCCACAACCTCATGGTTCCTAGTCGGATTCGTTAACCACTGAGCCACGAAGGGAACTCCTCTGTCCTGGTCTTAATTTTCTATTCTAATATATCTTTCTTGTTCTGTTTTTTATAAATATATTTATACGTCCCCATTTTGACAGGATGTATTCCTCTAAGTGGTCTTCAGCATGTGTAGGATGAGCCAGAGTAAATATGCAACAAATCAATGAAAATTTCACACACCAGCCACAAAGGGCTAGCACAAATTTATAATTAACTTACTTGAGTTTCTTATTTCAGATTCTCTGGTCCCTCCCTATGACGCAAACAAAATGTGACTCATCAGCCATGAACGATCTTCTAATTGTTTAAGATAAAGAGATAATAATTATAACTAGCATTTTATTAACTGTTCACTAGGTGTGAGGTCCAGAGCTAAAAGTGCAAGAGAGCACTGTTTACCCTTAACAATACTCAATGTCCTTTGGGTCATGAACACTTATCCTGGCTTATAGACTGAGATACTGGAGACACGGCCTGAAGTAACCTGCCGAAGACCACAGGGCGAGGTGGGGACAGAGCCCAGGCTCTAGGCCAAGTCTGCTTCAAAGGAGTGCCTGTGCCCTCAGCCACCAGGTTTAAAGCTGGTTCTCCAAGCTTTAGGTCTTTATGGGCCTTCTTTTATCTTTAAAACAACCAACCAAAATAAAAAACAAACAAAAAAAAACCAAAACTGAAGTGTAGCTTTCAAGAAGTGGACAGATCTTGTGTACAACGTGACTATTTTAAAAATGTGTACACACCTGAATAACCACCACCTAGTTCAAAATACTGAACATTTCTATCATCTGAGCAGCTTCCGGGATGTCCCCTCCCTGTCAATACATGCCCAACAAAAGGTAAATACGTTCTGACCTCTATTTTATGAACTTTCATATGTTTCTCATTTTTACCTGTCCTTGTAGACACGCAACTTTCTTGGCTGACTAATACAATGAAAGACTCCCTGTTTCTGTGAGACTTCACTCTGCGTACAGCATGTGGATTTACCAAGGCACAGAGCCATGATCATAGCATTCACACAGAGACTATGCAAGTGCAACGATTAGGAGGGCTGTTTCCTCAGAGAAGTGAATAAATAAATAAATGAGAGGAAGAGAGACCAATGCAAAGAACGGATGAAAAGTGAAAATTTGTGGATTTTTTTTTTTGTCTTTTGTCATTTTTTTAGGGCCACACCCACAGCATGTAGAGGTTCCCAGGCTAGTGGTCTAATAGGAGCTACAGCTGTCGGCCTACACCATAGCCACAGCAACGTGGGATCTGAGCCGCGTCTGCGACCTATACCACAGCTCACGGCAATGCCGGATCCTTAACCCACTGAGCAAGGCCAGGGATCGAACCCGCAATCTCATGGTTCCCAGTCGGATTCATTTCCGCTGGGCCACGATGGGAACTCCGAAAATTTGTGATTTTTGACAACCCAAGTCTTAATGATCCAAAATAAAAGAATTTAACTCTAATAATATATATATTTTTCTCTTTTAGAAGAGCTTTTCTTTTCTCCTGATAAATCGAAACATTTATAACCTCCACAACACAGAACTGGTCTTGGTCTTGACCTGGACTCGGTTTGGGCTCTGGAATGTTCCATGGCCTAGAAAATGAACTGGTTCATGGAGAAGCATATGGCTTTGGACATGGAGTAGGCCACAGAGTGCGGCACAAATTAAGCCACAGCCAAGGGGGTGATTATGGCATGAATCACAACAGGAGTCCTAGACATGGAAGAGGCCATAACAAGAGCCATGAAACTGACCAGAGAAGAAGCCTCCGAGGAAGACATGGAGGAGAGGGGGAGTGTGGACACAGGCTGGATAATGAAGGGCACTCTGGACAAGAAGGAGATCTCGGAGAGGAGGGTAGTGACCATAAAATGGATCAGGATGGGCTTCCAAAATGTCTTCAGGGAACTGGCCATGGACATGGTCATGAGCAAGGTCAAGAGAAGAACCAGAAAAGACAGAGATCACAGAGGGTTTGACCAATAGGGCGGCCGGAAAATCAGACAGAGTTTCTGGAGGAGACCTGCAGCCACATCAGGTTTGGACATAAGCTCAAGTAAAGATACTCCCTGAGCTTAAGCATAGTTCAGAACCTCTTAGGGAGTCACAGTGACCAAATGAAGAACTATTTCTCTTTGCTTTCCTAATGCGCAAATAATAACACGTGCCCTTTTCGCTTTGGAATTTTTTATTTCCTCAGAATGCAGTGTGACCGGTGAGAAGAAGGAAGATATTACAGCTTAAAAAAACACAACTCGTAGTATTTGTGGCAGCAAGATGACTTGTGCCAAACAGTGCTGTGCCTTTAAATACACAACCAATTTTTCTCAAAATAATCCAATAAGAAAAATTTCTGGCTCTTTAATGGGCTAGGTGCCTTGACTTAAAATACGCTGGAAAAAATTAAAATGGTGAACTAAAAATTCTTAACTGTATTGCTAACTCAGCAGGAAAATAAGGAATGCTAAAAGTAAAGATTAAGTTAAGGTAGGAACCCAAAGAGACGAAGAGGAATGCTCAAGCCAACTTTTGCCAAACCAGTGAACTTAAGCTTCAAATAGCACAGACTCAGTCAGACCAGCCCAGGTGAGGACTCTCCTAGCAGACCTTCGCACAAACCTGAACATTTCTGGGAAGGGAGGGTGGTCAAGTACCTTTCTAGAAATAACTTGGAACCACAATAATTTCCATGATTTTCAGCCCCAAATCATGCAATCTAGGTAGTTAAAAGGACCTCAAGTCTATAATTCAAAAGAATCTTCAAATGGTATTGCCTTCACAGGAGTTTTCATCATGGCACAGTGGAAATGGATCTGACTATGAACCAAGAGGTTGTGGGTTCAATCCCCAGCTCCGCTCAGTGGGTCGAACTGGCGACCTACAGGTCATCATGACATTGCCATGAGCTATGGTGTAGGTCTCAGACACAGCTCGGATCTAGCGTTGCTGTGGCTATGGTGTAGGCTGGCAGCTGTAGCTCCAATTCAACCCCTGGCCTGGGAATCTCCATATGCCGCAGGTGTGGCCCTTAAAGCAAAACAAAAAAAAAGAAAGAAAGAAAAAGAAAAAATGGTACTGCCTTCTTATGCTTGGCAAAAACATACAAATTCTCTGTGGAAGAACAGAACATCGTCTCAGGTTCAAAGGTCTTATACAGATAATAACCCAAGAAAAATAAATTTTTAGTCATAAATCTCAATTCACAAATAAGGTACCAGGAATGAAAGCCAGCAAGAAACAAAACAGAACAGAATAGACATCAGGATCAGATCCACAAAAAACTATAGATATCGTCATAGCTTTATGGTTGTCTACCAATATCCACTCTCCATATTCAACAATAGAATTCTCAAGTTTTAGCTGAGCACATGTCCATCCAGCGAAAGACTATATTTCCCAGTCTCTCTTGAAGCTTACAGTAGCTGTGTGACTGTGTTCTTACCATGTGTAAGCAGATAGCAATAATCTCTCTTGAAGTTAAAAAATAAGATAGAATTTGGAGTTCCCATTGTGGATCAGAGGAAACAAATTTGACTAGTATCCATGAGGATGCAGGTTCAACCCCTGGCCTCACTCGGTGGGTTAAGGATTTGGCATTGCCGTGAGCTGTGACGTAGGTCACAGATGCAGCTCGGATCCTGCAATGCAGTGGCTGCGGTGTAGGCCGGCATCTACAGCTCTGATTCGACCCCTAGCCTGGGAGCCTTCATATGCTGCACATGTGGCCCTAAAAAAAAAAATAGAATTACGATACTTAATAATGTTAAGGTAAGAGAGGAAGAAGGTAATAAGAATGAAAGTTGGAGTACCCTTCGTGGCTCAGTGGTTAACAAATGCGATTAAGAACCATGAGGTTGCAGGTTCGATCCCTGGCCTTGCTCAGTGGGTTAAGGATCCGGCGTTGCCATGAGCTGTGGTGTAGGTTGCAGGCGCGGCTTGGATCCCACGTTGCTGTGGCTGTGGCGAAGGCCAGCAGCTACAGCTCCTGTTAGACCCCTAGCCTGGGAACCTCCATATGCCACGGGTACGGCTCTAGATAAAAGGCAAAAAGACAAAAAAAAAAAAGTGTTCCAAGGTACTTGTATTGCTTTGAAAATGAGTAGAGATGTTAATTACATTTAGACTGACAAACACGCATGTGAATTTTTTTTGTTAACTCTAAAAGGTAAAATCTGGTTTGAATTCAGGACCTCTGCCTCCAAATAATTCTAGGGGCAAGAAAAGATTTCTTTCTTAGCGTGTCATTGGCTTTACAGCCAACGAATAGGATTGCTAGGCGTCCAGGACCCCACCTGTCACTGACTGACCCCTCACACATTAACCTCAAGAACTGCTTGTCACAGCCTCTAGGCAGATCTGCATCTAAGCCACTCCCAGGACACCCCATCCCTCCTGACCCTCAGGCTCACTTATCCCAAACTCCTTCTTTCTCTGGCACCTCCTGCTTGCCAGCTTCTTTCTAGCAGGTCTTACATATCGGGGATGCCTGCTCCCCTGTAAATAGATTACCTGAGTTATTGCCGCTTCTGCAAAGCTTCGCCTCATCAGCAGGGAGTGGAGATGACTGACTTTGCTCAGACGGACTGTGTACTGAACCTCCCACCAATCCCACCCCCTTCACCCTGGTCACAAGAGGTCTTCCCCATGAATTCCCCAAACCCTCCACTCATTTGGGTCTGTTCCGTCATGCTCATTTAGTTGCCTGGGTGTCCTCTCTGCTGCTCTATTTGCATCAAGGCCCAATCCAAGTACCTTTAGGACTTGGACTATGTATCTCCTTCCCTCGGTTGAAGTCTCCTAATGTGGCGCCTGTGGTATACCCTACTGAGAGATGCTTCATTAAGGCTGATGAGAAGGAACTGCTGAAGGATCCCAGCGAGGAAAAGCTCCTATGATTCCTCTGAAAACAAACAAGAAAATCAGAAGGGGGCCTTATACCACTCCTCCACCTGCTATGAGTGTGACAGGTGGCTTGTTCCTGCGTATTCAACACTCTCCCCCACCCTCAGCCCTCATGCCCCAGAGGCCCCAAAGATGGCTACACTACCCATGGATCTCTCTCTCCCTTTCAGTCAACATGCATGGCTAAGTGCCTACTGCATACTCAGCATGTACCATCTGCTTCTTCTGCCCAGATCCCAGGAGTCAGATCTCTAGTTGCTGCTCTCTTTGAAGCTTTTTGTTTGTTTTTTTTTTGGGTTTTTTTTTTTTAGGGCCACATCTGTGGCATATGGATGTTCCTGGGCTAGGGGTAAAATCAAAGCTGCGACTGCTGGCCTCCACCACAGCCACAATAACACATATTCAAGCTGCGTCTGCAACCTGCACCACAGCTTGTGGCAATGCCGGATCCCCAACCCACTGAGCAAGGCCAGGGATCGAATCCACATCTTCATGGATAGTAGTGGGGTTCATTTCCACTGAGCCACAAGGGGAACTCCTGAAGTCTTACTCAGAGTTATGCAGTCCTGCCCCCTCAGCTCAGTTTGTTAGGGTTTTTTCAGTGCTGAATCAGACACACAGGACTTCTGAGCAGGAAACAAGGTCTTGAACTAGAACAGGTTTCTGACCCCATTTCTGCCTCAAGGGTGGGTCCCTTCCACTCTGACAACCTTGATCTCCTTATCCCATCCTACTTCCTGCTCAGACCCAGCTCAATGCCCTGCCTAGTGTGATCATGTCATTCTCCTTTCTCACCTTCCTCTTGACCCCCAGTCTATTCTTTCTCAGGCTCAGTATTGCTTTGTTCCTGCTCATAGGTGGCTGAAGCACAAGTCAACTTCCCAACCCCTCCCCAACCTAGATGAAGCTATAAAGGCCCCTGAAGCTATTCCATGATGACGAAAGAGGCAACAAGATCGCATGGAGGAAGCTTAAGGCGCCCAGGAGTCCAGTCTACCACCTCCAAGCTCAAGATTCTTTCCAAGAACATATACTTAGGAGACCGAACCTCCTGGAAGCTCCAAGCTTTATCTCTTCACCTTGAACTCTCCTTTCTCAAGAATACTGTTCTTTGCCTTCTAGATCTTGGCCACATCCGGGATCCAAGCATCTTGTTTTTCAGCTACGAAGAGGCAGATCAAGATGCAGAAAAGAAATATTCCATTTCTGTACTGGTTACTGTTGCATCTCCTACTTTTTGAATATGGTGAGTGCTTATCTTTTAAAATGGGTGGTCTGAGAACTTTTAAGGACTGTGGGAGTGATTACCACTCCTAGGAACAGCTGTGGTTCTCCTCTGTAGAGTGAGGGTCATCATTTCACTCCAGTCACTTCAGTCTAATAAGGTATCACTGAGAGACAGTCAGAGCACAGCAGTTAAAACTGTGGACTCTGGGAGTTCCCGTCGTGGCTCAGTGGTTAACAAATCCGACTAAGAACCATGAGGTTGCAGGTTCGATCCCTGGCCTTGCTCAGTGAGTTAGGGATCCGGCGTTGCTGTGAGCTGTGGTGTAGGCTG
Organism: Catagonus wagneri; assembly: GCA_004024745.2. NCBI lineage: Eukaryota > Metazoa > Chordata > Mammalia > Artiodactyla > Tayassuidae > Catagonus > Catagonus wagneri. Next base: position 12,557,610 of record PVHT021183524.1, on the reverse strand, counting down.
CAGACACAGCTGGGATCCCACGTTGCTGTGGCCGTGGCGAAGACCGGCAGCTACAGCTCCTGTTAGATCCCTAGCCTGGGAACCTCCATATGCCGCGGGTGCGGCTCTAGATAAAAAAGGCAAAAAGGCAAAAAACAAAAAACTGTGGATTCTGGTCTTCAATTGCCTATGCTTGAATCATGGCTCCATCTGTCGCCTGTGCATTTTAGGTGACTTAACTTCTCCGTGCCTCAGTTTCTGTATCCATAAAGTGGAAATAACCTGTACGCTATGGCTGGGATTTTCAGAATTAAGAACAAGAAGAGTTGACCATTATTTTAAAATGTCACTCTTCGATATTCTACAAATTTAATTTTTCTCCTGTCCTTAACCCCGGCTCCACGAGCAGCTTAAGTCAGTCTCAGACCAAGGAGAAAAGGATTCAGGAGTCAAAACTAACTCCCATTCTGTCTCCACACTTCTGACACTTGGGCTGTCTCCTATTGGACACCTAGAAAACATCACTTCTTAGAGAATTCATCATTTTGAATCAAAATCAGCCCTCACATAATTTTGACTCATCTAGTCTGTTCTCCAAAACTTCTCAGATCAAATCCAATCCCTCTTTCATGTCACCCCTACTCTTGTTTATCTCAGTTTCTTACTTAGTTTTACTCATGATTCTGACTTAACTTGAATTTGTACCCCATTGCAGATGGGGTGGGGCTTCCCCAAATAGGGCTCAACTCTAATCCTATGTTAGTTCAAATAAGCCTGAGGGGAAAATACACGTGTGTGTGTGTGTGTGTGTGTGTGTGTGTGTGGTGAGGTGATAGGCACTCATGTCCCAGTTAAAGGAAAATGAATGACAAGTGAGATAAATTCTGTTTATCTGGAGTGATTATCTTGTCCTTTAAGGTAGTGAGAGGTAAAAACAGGCACAACCTTAACTCCAGCTTAGCCTTCAAGAAGGTGGAAATGCTTCCTTATATCTATAGATCTTGATTTGCAGCCTGGAATCCTGGGAGGTCTTTTACATTTAAGCTATATATAACTTATTCTTCTCCAACCTTTGCCTTACCATCAGGAGCCTCTGCAATTCTAATGCATATATAATCACCCAGATACCTAGTCCCATCTCAAATTCTTTTTTTTTTTTTTTTTTTGGTCTTTTTAGGGCCATACCCAACTTCCAGTGAGGCCAGCACAGCCAACACCTTATCCAGTCCAATCTCCAGTGGGACTAGTACAGCCTCCAACACTGCATCCAGCACAGCCTCCAGCACTGGATCCAGCATGACCCCCAGTGGGTCCAGCACAGCCTTCAGCACTGGATCCAGCATGACCCCCAGTGGGTCCAGCACAGCCTCCAGCACTGGATCCAGCATGACCCCCAGTGGGTCCAGCACAGCCTCCAGCACTGGATCCAGCATGACCCCCAGTGGGTCCAGCACAGCCTCCAGCACTGGATCCAGCATGACCCCCAGTGGGTCCAG
>PVHT021183524.1:12517430-12556035 GCA_004024745.2 Catagonus wagneri | reverse complement strand
ACTCCCAGTGGGTCCAGCATGACTTATAGCCCTGAAACCAGTGTGACCCCCAGTGGTTCCAGCACAACCTCCAACAGCGCACCCAGCATGAGCCCTGAAGGGACTAGCACACCTGTCAACACTGGATCCAGCACAACCTCTGGTGAGACCAGCACACCTGCCAATACTGGTTCCAGTATGACCTCCAATGAGGCCAGCACAACCTCCAGTACTGGGTCCAGCCTGACCCCTGGAGGGTCCAGCACAGCCTTCAGCTCTGGATCCAGCATGACCCCCAGTGGTTCCAGCATGACTTACAGCACTGAAACCAGTGTGACCCCCAGTGGTTCCAGCACAACCTCCAAGAGCGGACATAGCATGAGCCCTGTAGGGACTAGCACACCTGTCAACACTGGATCCAGCAAAACCTCTGGTGAGACCAGCACGCCTGCCAATACTGGTTCCAGTTTGACCTCCAGTGAGGCCAGCACAACCTCCAGTACTGGATCCAGTACAACTGCCAGTGGGACTAGCACAAATGGCAACACTGGATCCACAGCAACCACAGGAGACTCTGGTACATCCTTTTCAACTGGAACACACACAACTTCCAACAGAATCAGCACAAGTGCTGGTACTTCAGTGAGTGAAGCGAAGCCCAGTGGGTCCCTGAAGCCATGGGAAATCTTCCTCATCACTCTGGTCTCGGTGGTAGTGGTTGTGGGCTTCTTTGTTGGGATCTTCCTCTGTGTGGTGAGTGCCTAGTATATAGGAAAATGCCTGGGGGAAGGAGTAGCAGCAACATAAGGAAAGGGGGTATGAATAGTAGGGCCACCAAGTTAGGGATGAGTAGGGAGGAAAAAACAATTGGGAGAAAGTTTCTAAAGAGAAACAGCAAGTTAGAACCAGCGGTGCCTATCAATGTGCAGAGGAAACTATTGACTTGTGGGGAAGGGGGGGCTAAAGAGAAAATAAAAGCTGGAGGAAGGACTACTGAGTGTGGAAGATGGTTTAAAGGGGAAGAAGATTCCAGAAGGAACCCATGGTGAAGGCTTGGGACAGGAAGAGGGGGATATAATTCTGAAATGATTCTCCCTTCTTTTTCTAGAGAAACTCCCTGTCCCTGAGAAATGACTTTGGCACAGTTGTCTACCACCCCCATGGCCCCAACCTTGGCCCAGGCCCTGGAGGGAATCACGGAGTCCACCACAGGTCTGGGTGGAGCCCTAACTGGTTCTGGAGGGACCCAGTATCTTCAGTAGCCATGGAGATGAGAGAGAGCTACAATGGGCTCTGAAAGCCACATTCCTCACAGAGGAAACCAACCTGGCGGACCAGAGGTCTCAGTGTTCTTCCATTTGTCCCCAAGAGCCCCCTCCCAGATGTGTTTGGGTCTCTGCCAGCCCTGGGGAAGACACTTCCTCCCTCTCTCTTGTTTTCACCAGATCCTGGAAAGACAAGAATGTAGGTCATTTAGCTACAAAATAAACATTATGCAAAACACTAATGCAAACTGTATCATGGAGAGAACTTGTGTGTGTACACGAGCGCTATCTGCAGTGCTGAGCTGATTTCCCAGTTGTATGAGAGAACCCCATGCTGGAATCTACCTGGCATTTAGCATCTCCATAGTAAAATCCAGAGGTATCATTCATATCTATCCCATTTTTCCAATCCTTCTTGCTCCAAGCAGGAACCCCACATCCGCACGACTCACTCAAACTAACAAGAGAATTGAACTGGGAGAGACGAGATGCAAGGGCATGTCCAGGACCTTGCAGGCTCATGGATTAGACCCATAGTACACAATGACCATGTTATAGCACACACAGAACCAGAGCGTGACAGGTAGAGGTGTGCTGTGGGCAGGGTGTGGTCACTCAGAGCCCCAGTTTCTGGGCGTTCACTTACATTTGCTCCAGACCTGGGCTACTTGTCAGAATAAAGGTGCTGGTTAATACTCTTCTCTCTCAGAGCACTGCCTTTGAAAACAGAGAAAAAGTGCTTTTTACCTAGGGGAAGAGTTTCTGGCCTGCAAAGAGCTAAACTTTCAAGAGGCTCATGGCAGAGACAATGGAAGCAAAGCATGAGATTCTCAAGAAGTCCCCTCCAGAAGGGCTGCACATGCCCCTTTCGTGGCCCAGGACAGAAGGTTACCTAATCCTACATATCCTAGAGGACAGAGGGCTGGGCTGCTCCGAATCTGTGGGCAGCGAAAGGACTCCCACCTGGGACAGAGCCCTCAGGGGAGAATCAGCAGTTTGTTGGTGGGTTCACCCCAACTCACAGCAGAGGAAACTGCTCTGCTTTTCCACCACTCATTGCATTTCTCAAGTATCACTAAACCAGACATTTGATCCTAATCAGTGAGGCCATGCTGAGCCGAAAGCAGTCTCAGCATCATCATCTTCATCATCTTACCTAAAAGGATCCAGCAACCAGAAGGAGAAGCCGAGAAGTTCCTATTGTGGCACAATGGGTTAAGAACCCAACATAATATCTGTGAGGATGCGAGTTTGATCCCTGACCTCACTCAGTGGGTTAAGTTTCCAGCATTGCCACAAGCTGTGGCAAAGGTCACAGATGTGGCTTGGATCTGGTGTTGCCACGGCTGTGGTATAGGATGGAAGCTGCAGCTCCAATTTGACCACTAGGCTGGGAACTTCCATATGTGACTCGTATGGCCCTAAAAAGAAATACACACACACACACACACACACACACACACACACACACATACACACACACAATACAGAAGGAGAAGCTGAAGTTGAACCACCTAGAAAGTTGCCTTCCACTGGTGTGAACTGGGAAAAGCATAATGTGAAAATAAATTAGATAAGGCAAGGGGGTCCATCTAGATAATTTAAAATTGTAAAACATGCATCTTTCAAGTTTAAACTTGTAATAGACAAATTCAAATAGGCTGGTTGAGAATAAAATTAGTAATCTAGAAGATCAAGTAGGGAAAGTAGCTCAACTAGACAAGACAAATCAGAGATGACATTCACCAAGAAAACAGAAGACATTTGGAGGACAGATTCAGGACGACTAAGGCTCAAACAAAGAAAAAAGGAAGACAGGAATGAGAGGAAGTAAAAGAACAAACAATAAAGCAGAAAGATTCGAGTCTTCGGATTGAAAGGATTCATCAACTATGATTCTGTAAATATACTAAGACCCACTGACATCTGTTTTAAACAGGTGAGCTATGTAGTATATGTATATATATATCTCAATAATGATGTAAAAATATTACCTGGAAGGCATATCATGTAAATAAAAAGTTTGATTTCCAAAGATAAACAGTAAATGACTCAAAGCAATGGGCACTTCAAGACAGAAGGAGATAAAAAGGGAGGAAACCGTAGTGAGCAATTCAGCTTGTGGTTAATTCGCATGCATACACTGTAAACCTTTCACTGTTCCCAGCAACTGGAGCGTGTATGTAGAGTTAAGAAACATCATTACCTAACTTTCATCATGGGATCCACTTATATGTTTTAACCCGAGAGCCCCAGGTCACCAAACATGTTTGATCCAAACAGAAGTCTAGGAACTGTTCAGGGTTAAGTGCTCTGCACTGTTGATCTAGCACAATGATCTCTCTTTTTTTTTTTTTGGCCATGCCTGCAGCATGTGGAAGTTCCCAGGCCAAGGACTCACCCTGCACCACAGCAATGATAACGCCAGATCCTTATCTGTGGCATATGGAAGTTCCCAGGCTATGGATCAAATTGAAGCTTCGGCTGCTGGCCTGCATCTCAGCCACAGCAATGCAGGGACCAAGCCTCGACTGCAACCTATACCACAGCTCATGGCAACTCCAGAGCCTTAACACACTGAGTGAGGCCAGGGATCAAACCTGCATCCTCATGAATACTAGTCGGATTCTTAACCCACTGAGCCACAACAGGAACTCCCCCATGAAAACTTTCTAAATAGTATTAATCAGGTGTGTGGTCTTATAGGAATCATTTTCCATATCATCAACTTCCATATATATGGACTTTGCCTAAAACTAATCTGAGAAGATCCGTGTGGTCAGAGCCTAAGCTATTCATACTTTTCTAGCTCCCCTTCTATAGGGACCCACCTTTTTCTTTCCAGCTCCTGTATTATAATGGTACATTTTCTTAGGATGCAGAAAATTCCAGGGTGTGAGGAGATAACTCAAAAATCCCTTCTAATGCAGGCATCATATACCCAGAGTAGGGCTTCACGTTTTCCCTTGCCTCACATAAATTCGTTTTAGTGGCTAAATGAAGTATAACAAACAGAATCCTGGTACACGTTAAGATGTTGTTTATTCAGATACAGATGTTGTAGGGTGAGGTAGTAGGAGTAGGAAAAATTCGGCTTAACAATCTCTTCTCTTCCATCCCCTGTCAAAGAATGCACCTCTCCAGAGGGAGGGAGCATCTCATGAAAGTAGAGTAAACACAGCATCAGTAGAAATAATAAGGGCGGCAGCCTTGTTTAATCTGGGTGAAAAACTCTATGTCAACCCACCTTATTTGTCTGTCTGCCTATTTCAAAATATTCAAGATCTGTAAAAATTTGCTGGGAAACAGTAACTTACTATGAAGCATACTTCCCTGGCTTGTACACCAGTCTCTGTAAGGAGAATGAGTGTCTCATTCAAGAGTTTCTTGGTCTAGATCACAGCTGAATATTTTGCATGATTTTCAAGGAGAAAAGTGTTATAAGTTCCACACTGACTTCCAGCTGACTAATGTTACATCTTAAGATGAAAGGAAGATTGAGAGGCCATACAGCATGTCCGCTAAGAGCAAAGACTACAGAACTAGAATTTCTGTTTTCAAATCTGAGCTTGGCATAACCTCGAGCAACTTCCTTCACTCTCCTAGGTCTCAGTTTGCTCATCTGTAAAAATGAGGGTGATAACAGTACCCCACTCATGAGATTGCTGTGAAGCCCTCAAAATAGTTTTGCATTTGGTAGCATCTAGATATTATGTTTTATATTGAGTAGGTTCATGTTTCATATTTTCTTGAAAACACAGAAAAACACTGCAGAGTTGAAGGAGGTGGGGAAATCACTGCATGGGGAAACATCTTCATTTACTTTTCACCAAAAGGTTATTTAGGACTGAGAAATTTAACACTTAAAGTCTGACAAGTCACAGGAAAAAAAAATTTTTTGCTTTTATAAACATATCTTTTGGTGCAGAGACACATGGTAGGGAGATCAATAAAAATATTACAAGCAGGAGTTCCCTCTGTGGCTCAGTGGTTAATGAATCTGACTAGCATCCAGGAGGATGTGGGTTCAATCCCTGGCCTCGCTCAGTGGTTTAAGGATCCGGTGTCGCCATGGGCTGTCGTTCAGGTCACAGATGTGGCTCGGATCTGGAATTGCTGTGGCTGTGGCGTAGGCGGACAGCTGTAGCTCCGATTCGACCCCTAGCCTAGGAACTTCCACATGCTGCAGGTGTGGCCCTAAAAAAAAGCCAAAACAAAAAATTACAAGCAAAAAACATTACAGTAGAATAACACGAGGGAGGAACTATCAAGGCAGAAAAACCGGGGTGGAAACCGGAGAAGATGTAGGACATAAGAACAGCCTGGTGAAGTGCAGAGGTTTGCAGCACTCAGCCAGGGCTCAGGGGCTCCAGCACTCAGCATTCTCTCAGCATGGAGGCTGAGAGCCGCCCCTCACCCAGTCCTGGACTGCATTCTGCATTCAGATTTCCACCTGAACTTCCTTGCATATTCCAGTGAATTTTCATTTTGTTCTAAATTTTAAAGTTTTTATTCGTTTTTTGTTTGTTAAACAGCGTGTGGAAGAAGCCAGGGTATAAATGATGAAGACCACGCCAACCATAAACTGTTACTTTTACACTCTAAAATGTCCTCCATTTGTAGGGCTCCACAAGCAGACTTACATCTACTAGTTTTCTCCTAAACATGCTAGCACTCTCGTATTCAAGACCAAGAGGTAAAAGCAGTAATAATGGTAGCTAATACTAATTAAGGGCGTAGTTTGTGCCAGGTACTATGTGAGCCTTTTACATGTGCTATTTCATTTTATCCCCCAACAATCTTATGGGGAAAGTATTATTATTTTCATTTCATATACAAGAACACTCTTCATACATAAGGACATTGTTCATATTTCATTGAGGAGATATTAAGGGGTTAACAAACTTCCTGAAGGAGACACAACAGAATCAGAACTCAATCCAGGATCTTTTAATTTCAAGAATCCATGCTTTTAACTGAAAGGCTACATGTTGGATTCAAAACTGTGGCTCACCCAGTGAAGTTATTCCTGGTCTCACAAACACACATTTCCTTAGTAATATAATGACTGATACTTGTTCCTTGGTGGCAGTCCATCCCCTAAACACTAGGATGCTGATTTATTTTTGCTTTGCAAATTCCACTGTATTACACTGGTACAGCAGAGTTAAGTGAGGGTACAGGCACAGTGGGGTTATTATTTTATTCAGTTTTTGCTTATTTTGATGGTTTGTCAGAGAAAGAAATAAAGAATAACACAAGGATACGGAGAGAGACACAGAGAAGTAAAAAAGATTAGGAAGAGATTTTTTTTAATGAGTTCTCCTAAAAAGTGAAAAGTCTGTTTCCTTCGCTGTGCAAAAGCTTTTAAGTTTAATTAGGTCCCATTTGTTACTTTTTCCTTTTATTTCTGTTACTCTAGGAGACAGATCCAAAAAAAATATTACTGTAATTTATGTCAAAGAGTATTCTGCCTATGTTTTCCTCTAGGAATTTTACAGTATCTGGCCTTACATCTAGATCTTTAATACATTTTTGAGTTTATTTTTGTATATGGTGTTAAAGAATGTTCTAATTTCATTCTTTTACATGAGGCTGTCCAGTTTACCCAGAACCATTTATTGAAGAGACTGTCTTTCCCCCACTGTATATTCTTGCCTCCTTTGCCATAGATTAATTGCCCATAAATGCGTGGGTTTATTTCTGGGCTTTCTATCCCATTACATTGACCTATATTTCTGTTTTTGTGCCAGGGCCAACAACTGTTTTGATTATTATAGCTTTGTAGTATAGTCCGAGGTCAGGGAGTGTGATTCCTCCAGCTCCATTCTTCTTTCCTGAGATTGTTTTGGCTATTTAGGGTCTTTTGTATTTCCACAGAAATTTAAAAAACTTTTGTTCCAGTTCTATGAAAAACGTCACTGGCAACTTGATAAGGATTGCACTGAATTTGTAGATTGCCTTGACTAGTATGATCATTTTAACAGTACTGATTCCTTCAGTCAAAGAACACAGCATATCTTTCCATCTGTTTGTGTTGTCTTCAATTTATCAGCATCTTATAATTTTTGGAGTACAAGTCTTTTGCCTCCTTAGGTAGGTTTATTTCTAGGTATTTTATTCATTTTGATGCCATGGCAAATGAAACTGTTGCCTTAATTTCTCTTTCTGGTATTTCATTATTAGTGTATAAAAATGCAAGACTTCTGTATATTAATTTAGTATCCAGCAACTTTCCCAAATTCATTGATGAGCTCCAGTAGCATTTTTAGGATTTTCTATGTATAGCATCATGTCATTTGCAAATAGTGACAGTTTTACTTCTTTTCCAATTTGGATTACTTTCATTTCTTTTTCTTCTCTGATTGCTGAGGTTAGGAATTCCAAGACTATGTTGAATAAAAGTGGCAAGAGTGGACACCCTTGTCTTGCTCCTGATCTTAGAGAAAATGCTTTCAGCTTTTCACTGTTGAGTATGATATTAGCTGTTGGTTTGTCATATATGGTCTTTATTATGTTGAGGTAGGTTCTCTCTATGCCCACTTTCTTAAGGGTTTTTATCATAAATGGATGTTGAATTTTATCAAAAGCTTTTTCTGTATCTAGAAGATCATACGGTTTTTGTTTTTTAATTTGGGTTTTTTTTTTATGTCTTTTTAGGGCTGCACCCGAAGCATATGGAGGTTCCCAGACTAGGGGTAGAGCCAAAGCTGTAGCCACGGCCTACACCACGGCCACAGCAACGCGGGGGACCCAAGCCGCGTCTGCGATCTACACCACAGCTCACGGCAACACCGGATCCTTAACCCACTGAGCAAACCTGGGATCGAAAACCTTCATCCTCATAGATGCTAGCTGGGTTTGTAACCCGCTGAGCCACAACAGGAACTCCCACAGCTCATTTTCTTCCTGCTTTTAGAACTCAGTCATTCACAGCTCTTTCATATCTTTGGATATAAGCTCCAAAATAAAAATTTATTTGCTGGAGTACAAAATGCAATGAATATTCTTTCACCCAAACATCTCAAGAATCTGAAATGGGAGTTCCTGTTTCGGCTCATTGGTAATGAACATAACTACTATCCATGAGGAAACAGGTTCAATCCCTGGCCTTGCTCAGTGGGTTAAGGATCCAGCGTTGTCGTGAGATGTGGTGTAGGTTGCAGACGTGGCTTGGATCCGGCGTTGCTGTGGCTGTGGCATAGGTCAGCAGCTGCAGCTCCAATTGGACCCATAGCCTGGGAATTTCCATATGCCATGGGTGCGGCCCTAAAAAGACAAAAAGAAAAAAAAAATCTGAAATGGTTGCTCTCCATTGCTGGAGGAATGGAAGAAGAAGCCTCCATGGCTGGAGGTGGGTGGAGTCAGCTTGTTTTGATTGATTACATATAGTATCAAATTAAAACTCCCAAACAGTCTATCCCCAACTTTTTATTGTGAGCTATGGATGAAGGAACTGCCAGTCCCCTTAGCCATCACCGTCTTTTTTTATCCTCCCCTTTCAGCTGTCTTTGTTTCATTTCTGCTGGCCTCATCTAGTGACTAAACAAGGCTGTACTGTAAGCCGTCAGTCTCCTGGCAAACTGGCACTGTCCTAAGGGTAGGTACTTCTTTGATTGTTCAGCTTACCTGGCACACGGCACTGATGAGAAGAACCAGCTGAAGTCCCTGAGGGTGGATAAGTTGCTATGAATTCTTCAAAAACAAAAGAGAAACACTTCCACCAAAGAGGACAGGAGGCAGGAGCATTCCTCTGCAGTTGTCGTTACTCTCCAAAGGTCCCATCCAGTGTGTGTGTTAGGGAATTTTTTTTTTTTTTTTTTTTGCCTTTTTGACGTTTTAGGGCCACACTCGCGGCATGTGGAGGTTCCCAGGCTAGGGGTCTAATCGGAGCTGTAGCCGCCAGCCTACACCACAGGCACAGCAACGTCGGATCCTTAACCCACTGAGCAAGGCCAGGGATCGAACCCGCAATCTCATCGTTCCTAGTCGGATTTGTTAACCGCTGCGCCATGACAGGAACTCCGTGTTAGGGAATTTTTAACAACCAGTTTTCTGTGGTGCAGATACTCCCACCGTGGCTAATTTCAAGCTACCAATGTGACGTCACTAAACATGGATTTGGGAAGAGATGTGCAATGCACCATTATGTACTGTCCCCACCAGACAGATACAATAAACATATACAACTTCATAATGGTAAAATGTAGTAAAATGATTAGGAAGTGATGAGTTTTGAGTATTTTTATGACTCTTCAATTTATTTATTTGTCTAATTTTTATTTTTTAGGGCCGTACCCCTGGGATATGGAATTTCCCAGGCTAGGGGTCAAATCAGAGCAGCAGCTGCCAGCCTATACCACAGCCACAGCAACACCAGATCTGAGACCTACACACAGCTTGTTGCAACACACAATCCTTAACCAACCAGGGATTGAACCTGCATTTTCACGGATACTACTTGGGTTTGTTCCTGCTGAGCCACAATGGGAACACTGATGTTTTTAACCTTTGTTTTTAATATAATTTAGTTCATTGTAAGCTAATATAACCAAATTTTTAATGATGGCTGTGTTGTTGGAGTTCCCATCATGGCACAGCGGAAACGAATCCAACTAGTAACCATAAGGTTGCAGGTTCAATCCGTGGCCTCGCTCAGTGGGTTAAGAATCCGGCGTTGCCGTGAGCTGTGGTATAGATCACAGACGCGGCTCAGATCCTGTGTTGCTGTGGCTGTGACCGGCAGCTGTAGCTCCAATATGACCCCTAGTCTCCATATGCCATAGGTGTGGCCCTAAAAAGCAAAAAAAAAAGAAAAGAAAAGGTGGCTGTGTTGCAAAAAAATCCTGAAAACTTAACAATTTAGGGTCTTTGCAAACACTGAGGCAGTGTACCCTGGTGCTAGCTCCTCAACAGCCCAAGCCCCAGTCTCCCCACCCCCACCTTCCATGCCTCAGAGATCCCAGAGTCTATCCCTGAGTTTCTCCTCCCCCCTCATTCCCATGCCTACCTCACGCTTACCAGCACCCAGAGGTCTGGTCCTCAGTCCCCATTCACAGTGAATCTCACTATACGTTCCCTTCCCACCAAGTTCTGTCCATCGAGGTTTCCTTCTTATATCCCCTCCCCCCGCCACCCAGTATCCCAGTCACTCAGAACTGCTCTTCCAGTAAACAAGGTCTTTTTTTTTTTTTTTTGTCTTTTTTGCCTCTATCTAGGGCCGCACCCGCGGCATATGGAGGTTCCCAGGCTAGGGGTCTAACAGGAGCTGTAGCCACTGGCCTTCGCCACAGCCACAGCAACATGGGATCCGAGCTGCGTCTGCAACCTACACCACAGCTCACGGCAACGCCAGATCCTTAACCCACTGAGCAAGGCCAGGGATCGAACCCTCAACCTCATGGTTCTTAGTCGGATTTGTTAACCACTGAGCCACAACGGGAACTCCAGTAAACAAGGTCTTGAGCTAGAACAGGTTTTTAGCCCCATCTCTGCCTCAGAGGGCGGGTCCCCTTGACTTTGACAACTTGATTCCCTGGAACTGTCCTACTCCCTACTCCTCGCCAGGCCTTGCCTAGTGGGACCACGTCATTCTCCATTCTCATGGACCTCTATACCCCTCCTCTCTGAGTTCGGGTATTCTGTTACCTGCCCACAGCTGGGAGAACAACAGGCCACATGTCCAAACCCTGCCCAGCCTAGATGATGCTATAAAGACCTTCTCTGAAAGAGAAAGAAAGAAGTGACATTCCGTGGAGGGATCCTAAGGGACCAGGCACCCAGCCTCTCCAGTCTGCAGCCCCAGGTCCCCACGCTGGTGTTTTTCTTCAGGTTGAGTACCTGTTCTTGGAGACCCAAACTCCCAGCACTCCAACCACAGAACTTCACCTCGAGACTCTTCCTTCTCAAGACCCTCAGGTTTTCTTTCCCTTTTAGGCCTAAACACATCGGGAACCCTGGAAGCCTCCCTTTCAGGCTTGGCAGACAAAGTATCTCAAGATGAAGAGAAAGCCATTTTCCCTTGCATGCTGGCCGCTGTTTCATCTTCTACTACTTTTAGGAAACGGTGAGTGATTTTGTTTAAAAGAAGATAATACTGAAGTCTGAGTAGAGTTTGGGGAAAATGTTGATCAGTCCTGGGACGTGCACTCTGCCCTTTAGCTCTCATTCTCATCAAAGAGGAACCACGATTTTGTTCTATTCTCTTCACTCCAACCCAGCATGTTCTCCATTCTGTTCCCAGTAACAACTCCTCTGTCCAGAAGTCTGGCCCATTTCCTCTGTAATAAATCAATCCCAAATAAAGATGCCTTAGAGTTGGAAGGTTTTTTTTTTTTTAATGGCCATACCCATGGTATATGGAAGTTCCCAGGCTAGAGTCTGAATCTCAGCTGCAGCTGCAAGCTACATCACAGCTGCAGCAACACTGGATCCTTTAACCCACTGTGCTGGACCAGGGATCAAACTCACATGTCTGCAGTGACCCAAGCCACTGCAGTTAGATTCTTAACCCACTGTGCCACAGCGGGAACTCTGAGAGTTGGAAGGGATCTTATTTTTTTTAACTTTTTTTTTTTGGCTACCCCATGGCACGTGGGGTTCCTGGGCCAGGGATCGGATCAGAGCCGAAGTTGTGACCTACCCCACAGCTGCAGCAATGCAGGATATTTAACCCACCATGCCGGGCCAGGGATTGAACCTGTGTCCTGCTGCTGCAGAGACACTGATGATCCAATTCTGCCACAGTGGGAACTCCAGAAGGGATCTTAATATCTAACCACCCACAGTAGGCAGGGATCCATTTCCAACCTCTCTGACAGCAGTCTTCTAGCCTCTAATTAAACTTGTCGGGGGACATGCTGTTCCACACTTTCACAGCTTTAATTCTTTCTAAAGTTTTACCCACAATGAATTTGACTCATTTGTTTTATGCCCCAGAACAAAACAAAACATATCTATTCCCTCTCCACAGGCCAGTTTCTCATCTCAATTTTTCACTTAGTTTCTCTCTTGATTCTGACCCTAACCCTAATCAGAGGCATTAACAAGAAGTTTTTGGGCTCTTCTCCTAAATCTAAATTTGCAATCTTGGAGCTCCTGATGTGGCAAAATGGGATCAGCGGCATCTTGGGATTGCTGGGACATGGGTTTGATCCCCAGCCTGGCACTGTAAGTTAAGGATCGGGCATTGCTGCGGCTGTGGCTTAGGTCCAGACTGCAGCTTGGATCTGATCCCTGGCCCGGGAACTCCATATGCTGTGGGGCAGCCAAAAATGGAAAAAAAACAACAACAAAAAAAGAAAAGCTGCTATCTTTATGTTAGTACAGATAATACTAAGAAAGAAATAGGTAAGGGGAAGAAAACTTATATTCCAGAAGAACAGGGCCATAGATGAGATGAGGGTATTTAGGCATCTAAGAGGCCAAGACATTGGCTGTCATTGGGATGGAAAATCAGAATGAGGTAGGATATAGGCAAGAGACAGAGTGAAAAGCATGGGCCACACGTTATCTCTAACTCACTAAGGAGGTTGGGTCCCTTCTCAGAATCCTGGGAGATCTTATCCGTTTGAGCTACACATGTCTTTCTGCCAGGCTGGTGCCAAGGCCACGTGGGGTCCCTTAACTTCTGGCTCCCAAACTTTTGCATACATAAGAATTACCTGAAAATGTTAAAAACACACGGTATTTCCCCTCCCAAACTGATTCCTATAATTATTTCTCCTTTAGAAGAAGGGTTCCTTCCTGTTTGGAGAGTAGCTCGTTATGTATACATGGGCCCTGCAGCTATCTCTCTAATGTTCTTTATCTGGAGAGTATCATGAATGCTTAGAGAAGGAATAACACCTGTGACCTCAGGTCATGTGACCTAGGATGTAGACTAGTATATGGTTTAAGGGTTGGCTTTTGCATCAGACTGCCTTGGTTTAAATCTTTGGCCCATGATCTGCTAGCTGTCTAACCTCGGATCAGTTGCTTAACTTCTCTAAATCTCAATGTCCCTATCTGCCATTATGTAATGGCAGTTCCTATCTCATGGAGGTATTGTGAGTATTTAAAGTACTAATTCATATGTGGCACTTAGCACAGTGCCTGGAACATAGCCAGCAGTCAATAAATGATAGCTATTACTGTTGTTGGTAGTAGTAATAGCAGGTGCAGAGCCAAACAAAATTTCCAGTGGAACTAACCAGCCATCCTTTCTTATTTAGCTGTAACTTCAAATGCTAACACTACAGCCACCTCCCTTGTACCAACCACACCATCCACGGGAACGAACACAACAGCTATAACCTCCAGTGTCACCAGCACAAGTACTGGCCCTCCAAGGAAAGAGGAGAACCTTAGCAGACATCTGAGACCGTGGGAAGTAGTTCTGGTCACTCTGGCCTCGGTTGCAATGCCTGTGATTCTCCTCACTGGGCTTCTCTTTCATTTCGTGAGTGCCTGATTATAGGAAACCCTTTTTCTAAGGGAAAGAGAGGAGGGAAGTGAAGAAGGAACTAGAGTAGAGAGAGCAAGGTCACTGTGGAAGTAACAGGGATGAGAAATCAGAAAAAGACACAGAAAAAAGCAGGTCAGAGCCAGCAAGACAGAAGGAAACATATTCAGAGGAAACATGAGGAGAAGTTGGGGGGTTGGGGGGGTGGGGGGAGGCAAAAGAAGTGGTGAGGTCGGGGGAGCTGGCGGGAAGGCAATGCCTGGGATTGGAGAGCACCCGGATAGGGGACAAAACTCTGAAACTGCTTAGCCTTTTGTTTTCTAGAGAAACTCTCCGTGCCTAAGAAACCTCTTCGACGTTGCTCTCTTACCAACCGCGTGGCCATGCCCCCAAGGCTGTTATGAAGTCCCAGAAGGGACAAGGGCAACTGCAACTGACTCCAGAGGAAACCCTTCTCCTCCAGTAGTCATGGAGCTGACTGGGAGACGGCAATGGCACTGAGCTCCCTGAAGGTAGAAGCATCACCAACCTGGGGGCGGGGAGCTGACCTGGGGGGGCCTGAGTCTCCCTCCTGCCCCCAGGACTGTCCCTCCCAGCTCCATTTTGGCCTCTGACTGTCCTCCTTCCCACTTGGTTTTTCCAGAAAAAGGAGGCTGTAGCTGTGAATGAATTAATAAATAAATGTGTCTAATACATGTGGAACCAGATTCTATAGGTGTATTTATATATTACTGTGAATAGTGGTTCTTTATACCCTAAAGACCCCTCATCTCTGTGTTCTCCCAGCTCTCAAATCCCCAGAGTGAAACCCAGACTTTATACGTTTCTCATTTTCGTCCCCATTCTGTCATCATTCCCTGGAGCCTCTCGGCTGATGGAAGAATGGAATCAGGAAAGATGGAGAAGGCAGGTGCTGGACTTCACAGGCTTGTGTTGTACAAGGAGAAAATAGTCTCTGTGTAAGTCTGGAGCATGAGGGGCCAGGGAGCAACCACGCAGGTTGTGAAGTAGAGACGGTCTTGCTAACGGGGCTTGGCCACCTTCCCTGTGTCCCTCACTGCTCAGGACCGCTCTGGGCTCTTTACTGTTACTGGGAAGACAGGTGTGAGGCACCACCTTTCTCTCCCATGGGCTCCCAGCCCCAGGAACCAACCTGGGCAGGGAGAACATGCTCCCACTTTCTGCAAGGGCGGGCCTAGCCCGTGCAGCCAGAAGCCAGGTTCTCAGCAACCCCTGCAAAACCAGGTCTCCGGACAGGGACATAAGCCCATGTGTCAGTGCGTGCTCTTGCCGAAAGCCACAGCCTCATCAAGGGTTTTGGTGCAGCTTGCTCATGCACGCATCCTCTGACCCTTCCTTGTGAATGAATCACAATTAATAACTCACCCTTGTCTCATCAGCTCAGCCTTCGTCATGGTTCTCAGAGTTTGGACCTTTGCCAGAGCCTTAATAGGACCAAGGCTGTTTATGTACATTTTGCAATATTATTAACAAAACAGTTTTAAACAGCTGTATAGAAACCGAACACAAAGGAGAACCTACTGTGTGATTCCATTTGTATGAAATTCAAGAACAGAACTAATCTAGGAGTTACCATCATGGCTGAGCAGTAACAAACCCAACTAGTATCCAGGAGGCCATGGGTTTGATCCCTGGCCTCTCTCAGTGTGTTGAGGATCCGGCATTGCCATGAGCTGTGTGGTGTAGGTTGCAGACACAGCTCAGATCCCACATTGCTGTGACTGTGGCTGTGGTGTAGGCCGGCTACAGCAACAGCCTGGGAACTTCCATATACCATGGGTGTGGTCCTACAAAAAAAGAGAAAAGAATAGAAGAGAACTAATCTACAGTGACAGAGAGCAGATCACTGATTTCCCACAGGTGAGAATTTTTAGAAGGGGGAACTTTCTGGACGATAAAATGTTTTATATCTTGGCTGGGCTATTGGTTACACAGGTAAATACATCTATCAAAACTCACCTAATGGAATACTTAAAACCTGTGCACTTCACTGTTTGTAAGTTTATTCCAGGGAAAAAATTTAATCATATATAATAGAGTTTTTAAATCTGTAGTTTTAATCTTTTTTTTCACTTTTTTTTTTTTTTTGCTTTTTAGGGCCGCACTCACAACATATGAGGTTCCCAGGCTAGGGGTCAAATCAGAGCTGCAGCTGCAACCTGCACCACAGCTCATAGCAATGCCAGATCCTTTAACCCACTGAGCAAGGCTAGGGATTGAGCCCCCATCCCCATGGACTAGTCAGGTTTGTTACCTCTGAGCCACAACGGGAACTCCCTAGTTTTACTCTTGAAGGAGGTAACTAGTCTATCAGTTATCTCCCTTTTAGCCTTGATGGTCCCCAATCCTTTACCTTAAATTAATGATGGAGTTCCCATCACCCCGTCAAGCACTACAAATTAAAGTGCCCCAGGAGGAAACACATAACTTGACCAGGAGGAAGAAAAGCTGACTCATGTAGAAAATGGCTTTGATTCGGACTGTAAAGAGTTAGCAGGCATTTACAAGAGGGAGAAGAGGAAATGCCAGGCAAGTGAAAACCTGTGCAGGATGAGGTGTGACATGGCCAGGAATGGTCAAAAGAGTTGTAGGACTGGATGGGACAGCACAGGGAGATGTGGCTAGAGGGCGAACTGTGTGGCATTGAATGCCTCACCGAGGAGGTGAGAGCTCATCCTGCACTGGACTTTTTTTTTTTTTTTGTCTTTTTAGGGCTGTTCCCTCAGCATATGGAGGTTCCCAGGCTAGAAGCCGAATTGGAGCTATAGCCGCCAGCTTACACCACAGCCACAGCAACTTGGGATCTGAGCCACGTCTGTGACCTACACCACAGCTCACAGCAATGCCGGATCCTTAACCCACTCAGCGAGGGTTAACCCACTAATCTGCGTCCTCATGGATACTAGGTGGCTTTGTTACCACTGAGCCACAACGAAACTCCTATATATAAATTCTTGATAATCTAAATAATATTCTTCTTGAAAATATTTAATCCATTCAAACAAAATTAGTAGTTGAAGAAACCAATTAAGTTTTGTAAACTGGCCATTCATTAAATTGACTTTCACAGAATCAGCTGCCATCTGAGAAGGGAACATTGCCCAAGCCCTCCTATAATTCCTGAGTTTCCCTTCTATTTAAAAGGATAACTGCAGGAGGAGTTCCCTTCGTGGCTCAGTGGTTTACGAATCCGACTAAGAACCATGAGGTTGCGGGTTCGATCCCTGGCCTTGCTCAGTGGGTTAAGGATCCGGTGTTGCCGTGAGCTGTGGTGTAGATTGCAGACGCGGCTCGGATCCTGTGTTGCTGTGGCTGTGGCGAAGGCTGGCAGCTACAGCTCCTGTTAGACCCCTAGCCTGGGAACCTCCATATGCCGTGGGTGCGGCTCTACATAAAAAGGCAAAAAAGACACACACAAAAATAAATAAATAAATAAATAAATAAAAGGATAACTGGAGGAGTTCCCTGGTGGCCTAGTGGTTGTCACAGCTGTGGTTCCGGTTCCGTAGCCTGGGAACTTCTGCATGCTGCAGGTGCATCCAAAAAAAAAAAAGAGAGGATACTGGAAAAGAGGGAAGCTTCACAAATGGCAAGAAATTTCCCACCTCTGAAAAAAACAAGCCTCAGTAATGTTCTGGACAATGTTAAAAGAGGCAGGGATGGAAGTCAGAAAAGAGAGAAATACAGGTATTCTTATTCCAACCCTGATGAGACCTTTGGAGTTGAACTAATTTCTCTAGTAATGGAGGAAATCATGGTGAGGGTGAGGGCAAGGAGGTGACTCTGCAGGTGGGATAGAAGCCAGCGAAAAGGATTTGGGTGGGTGACTGCAGAAGAGAGAGGTTGTGAAGACAGACAAATTGGGTGTTTCTGCCCCTCTCATCAACTCTCTTTCTTTCTGTTAAGGACCAAGGCGCTCCAGGCCCTCTGTCACCTCATCCTCCTCACTCCACACACTATCCCCCAGGCAGGCTGAATACACTCTCCTTGTCACCCCCGCTGGACCACTCCCACTTCCGGAAAAGGAAATCCAAGCCCCTTTCTGAGCTCCAAGACGCTGGGTGGGGGACGGCTTTCATCTTGCACTTGTGACAGCTCTCTTCCGCCCTGCCACTCCTCTGCCTCAGATTCCTATTCCCCGACTGACAGAAAGTTACAGGAGCAGGCAGTTCCTCCCCGAAAGAAGGAAGGAAGACCAGGCGTCGTGGACGCCCTTGGAAGCAGCACGCATAAATCTCAGACACCTTGTGCTTAGGAGAAGGAAAGATGGGAGAAGTAGAGAGAACGAGGGAGGAAAAGGCAACCAGGCCTCTAGCCCACGTGGAGTCTTGAGATGAAAAAAAGAAAATGCACAACCACATCCCTCCTCCTGCTGCTGCTTCTGCTCAGGTATTTGGAACTGGATGAATGAACAACGTTTGGAGAGAAAGGTGCAAGGTTCCCCAACCTGGAGAGGAGGGGTCAGGATCCCTGGGAAAGGACCCTCTCAGGTCACAGGCAGAAACAGGTGAGAGAACCTTGTGAAGCTCTGGACGCTGCACCCGCCCCAGTTCCTCGTCACAGGGAAGTAGCTTCCCAGGGTCCTGTTCGTTCTCTTTCTCACATCCTCTTTTAAGGAAATTATCTGCTTTTGATTATTTAGTTTCTGTATTTCAACTTTCGTTGAGAAGTGAACAATCTGAGCCCTATTTGAGAAATTTGGGGAATCAGCAGCAGGTAGGGGAACCACTTTAGGCAAAGGAACCCAAAACTCCAAAATTTATGCCATGCCCCGCAGGCTGCATTTATTCATAAGAACAAATACTTCCAGGGTGTTTCCTGTTGGCCTAGCAGGTTAAGGATGCGGGAGTGTCACTGCTGTGGCACAAGTTTGATCCCTGGCCCAGGAACATCCACATACCATGAACTCAGCAAAAAAATAAATAAATAAATACTGCCCGTCCTGATGCCCTGCAGGGGAGGGTGGTGGGAGGTGGAGAAGATTCACGTCTTCTTTCTACTTACACCCAGTTCAGTGCTACTGTCAACCCCAACCAGACCATACCCAAGCCCCTCATGACAACTCCTACCCTCAAACCACCTCAAACATCGTCTGCCTTCAGTCTTGCTGCTTCAGCCCCAGATCTGGCCTGGGAGCTGCTTCATGCTAACTCATCTGCACCTAGCCGTGACCTGAATCCAGTCCCCAAGAAGAGTCATGGCTCCTGCCTCACTTGTTTATCGAGACCCGGGCATAACTGGATGAGAGGCGACATGGGCAAACGTGGAGTCAGAATACCGGATTGCTGAAATACCAACCCGGCGGGGAGTGAGGTTTAGAAAGAGTCAGGCTTACTTTTCCATGGAAAGAGACCAGAACCACAAAGGGCAGAAACAAAGGTTGGGTGAGAAGACCTTCTAAGGACATGGCTTAGCTCTGGATACTCCATATTGTAATGCATGTTGTGGAATATGTTTTGTCAGAATGAAATCTAAAATATCAGATGATCCTTAACTCAAATAAATCCAAACACAACAATGAGGTCTTACTGTACAGCACAGGGAACTATATCCAGACTCCGGGGATAGGCCATGTTGGAAAAGAGCATTTAAAAAGAATGTGTGTGTGTGTGTGTGTGTGTGTGTGTGTGTGTGTGTGTGTATCTGAGTCACTTTGCTGTACGGCAGAAATTGGCACATTGTGATAAATCAACTACACTTTACCTTAAAATTTTTTTAAATAAATCCAAACACATTATATGGGGAGATGTGTCATTTGAATGGGGGAGACAGTTATGAAAAATATTACGCAGAGCAGATGATTATGGGCCATCAATGATCCACATTAAAAGAGACTTTTTTTGAGTAGGAACAAGCCAAAATTTTTCCACTGAAGACATAGTGACTAGCCCTAAAGACTCAGAGATAAGAAAACACTCTATCAATGATGACGTGGAGACCCTGGAGCATCACGTCACGGATCCTGGTCCAGGCACGACTGAGGTCTACACTACTGCGGAGGTAGGGACTCCTGAGGGCTGCGGCACTACACGCCCGGGGACCATGAGGGCCCTTCCACTGCAGATGCAAGGACTCCCAAGGACAACACAATCACAGACCTGGGGACCACAGAAGACACCACCACCACAGACCCCAGGACCATGGAGGGTGACACCACCATAGGCCTGGGGACCAAAAAGGACGACACCACCATAGATCTGGGGACCACAGAAAATGACACCACCACAGACCCGGGGACCACGGAGGATGACACCACCATAAACCCAGGACTGTGAAGGATGACACAACCACAAACCCAGGTACACAGAGGATGACATAATCACAGATCTGGGGACCAAAGAGGATGACAAAATCACAGATCCAGGGGTTAAAGAGGATGACACCACCACAGACCTGGGGACCATGGAGGATGACACCACCACAGACCCAGGGGAACACAGGGGAAAACACAATCACAGATCTGGGGACCACAGAGGATGACACCACTAAACATCCAGACAGTCAACCGGAGGGAACAGATTCAGCAGCAGCAGTGACACTGGGCTCCTGACGCCGGTCAGAACCATCCTTATTTCCCTGGTTGCCCCCGCTGTCACTGCTGCACTCTTTGTTGGATTTGGCTTCCTTTTGGTGAGAATTTGGCCTCCCAAATGTGGTGGACATTATGGGAATGAGGGCATCCGAGGAGGATGAGGTGGGCAAGTGGGGCTGAGACCTGAGAAACTGTCAGAGGTGAGGAAACCTGCATTGGGAGAGCTTTGAAGAGTCACAGAGAGACAGAGATGGACAGAAAGAAAAGGCAGAAATAAAACTTGAGGGCAGAACTGAGGGAGAGAGGAATGTTTAAGAGACAGAGGGAGAAGGAAAGAAGGAGGGAGGTGGAAGAGAGCATGGAGATAGATGAAGCTGACAGAAAGAGGACCATAAAAAATACATATAGTAAGACATGGTGAGAGCTGGAGCAAGACTTAAAACAGTTTAAGATAGATGCAAAAATTTGGAAATTTTCATAAGAAGATGAGAAGTTGGGGTAAGAGAAGAGAAAACAGAAACATTTTGGATGTCAACTCATGTCAGAAATTATATTATTTTGGAGTTCCCGCTATGGCGCAGTGTATTAAGAATCCAAATCCAGCAGCTTGGGTCGCTGGGGAGGCACAAGTTCAACTGCCGGCCCAGCACAGTGGGTTAAAGGATCTCATGTTGCGCAGCTGTGGCTTGAATTCAATCCCTAGCCGGGGAACTTCCATATGCCTCAGGGGCGACCACAATAGACAAAGAAAAAGAGGAGTTCCTATCATGGCTCAGCGGAAATGAACCCAACAAGTATCCATGAGGACACAGGTTCGATCCCTGGCCTTGCTCAGTGTGTTGAGGATCCAGCGTTGCCGAGAGCTGTGGTGTAGGTCTCAGATGTGGCTCGGATCTGGTGTTGCTTTGGCTGTGGTGTAGGCCGGCGGCTACAGCTCTAATTAGACCCCTAGTCTGGGAACCTCCATATGCCACGGGTGTAGCCCTAAAAAGACAAAAGCCAAAAAAAGAAAAAAAGAAAAAGAAATTATGTTATTTTGTATTAATTACTACCCTGAAGTCCTGCAAAAGATTTTTTAAAACCAGAATTGGATAGGTTTTTATGAGCAAGTGATGACTCTCAAAGGGGAGCTCTAGGTGCTTTTCCAGGTGCTTTTCTATCTCCAAGGTGCATTGTTGTTTCTACAAAAGGAGGTAAAAGGACTTCGTACCAGCCCTGTGACTTCTTCTTGCTGACTTGTGGTCTAAAATCCAAGCCTTTAACTTCTGGCCTCTGCTGGGTAGGGAAGGGGGGTCCTTTGGGGCCACCCAGACCTAAGGACGAAGTGCCTGTAGGAATCTCAGCAGGGGGTGGCGTCGTGATTAGCCAGCTCATGCAGGTCCTTAAACCTCATTCATTCCTGTTCATCACCATGCCACTGTGTATTGACCTCAGCCCCAAGAGGCAAACCCTCATGAAGGATCAGTTTGTAAGTGCCATTAAGCCCAACATAATGCTTTCTTCAGCTGAGGTGTCTATGTTTAATTCCACCAAAAGCACACCATGAAACTAGGGCATTGTGAAGGATGGCTGCCAAAAGGCAGGTAGGAATGAAAGCCTCCACAGGTACTTGACACACTCATGAGTCACGTTCCACATTCATCAGTAAAGGGAGGCCCTTCTTCACTATAATCACAAATGAGTGGCTTTTCGATCATGTGGGTGGTAGAGTCTTTCCTCCTCTAAACCAGGCCTCTTAAGTGCCAGCACTGAGTGGTCACTAGCCAAGGCTCCTTCCAAACCTTTTTCAGTCTTGTAGAGACTGAAAACAAGAGATGGTTCAAAAGGTTCAGGATAAAGGAAGTGAAAGGAAAGTCTGTATTCCCAAACTTGCTAAATTCCTAACTTGTAAACATCTGACCAAAAAAAAAGTTAAAAAAAAAGAATTATCTATATTTCCATCCACCCTACCCCCCAAATACCATTGATCAAAACAGTTTTATTTTGCCTACATGACTTCACATTTTTGGAAATTGTGTGTCTTTAGTGGTGTCAAGATCTGAAGAAAGTGATAAATAGGAAGGAGTCAGAGAAATGAGCTGGACAGAGCTTGATAAATCACAAACCACCAGGATTAAAAGGGGAATCAAGTCAAACCAAACCACTTTCTCCCCAGAGAAATTGTTTCCTGCATCCACTAAATCCATCTTCCAGAGTTATTCATCATCCCCATGTCATGTGTTGGAGAGCCCCATGAAGAGGATCCCGGCCGTGGCTACAGCTGGTTCTAGAGCAAACCAGCCTCCTTCCAGCCTCTATAGCACCATGAAGTGTGATGTGTGGCCTCAGGAACGCCCCCCCCCCCCGCCCCCAGTCTGGAGCCCTGGAATGACCAGACGAGGAAGGTCACTGGCCCTGGGGATAAGCATGTTAGGGACACTCAGAAGAATGCCTGTCTGCTCTGAGTATCACCTAATTCTGTCTGGCCACGGTTACATCTTCAGGAAAGCTGCTTTTACCTATCTATCAAGTTTAGTCATAAAAACTATTTGAGGGAGACACACAACTCAAATATAAGAGATATTCATTAAGTCTTATCAAAGAAATAAAGAAAATGTTTGTTTCTAAGTCTCTTATCAAAATGCACACATTTAACAAAACAGTTATCAAGGACCAAGCATGGGACAAACACTCCATGCATTTCTGTCTATTCACAGTTCGTCCAGCTGCAGGATACAGCTTTCTATTCTCTCCAGAGCACCACAGCCAAGCCCTCCCAACAATCAGGCCAAAAGGCCATGTCTACAGGACACAGCCAACTGCTCATTCATCAAATATGTATTGAGCACCAGCTGGACTACCGGGAAACTCAATCTTAGTTCTTTTCGCTGCTTCCAAACATCCCAGGGTTGTCCATAGGAGAGCAGCATAAGGATACACCAGATAAGGGAAATTCTTAAACTGGCCCATAGTAATTACCCAAGAACATCCATGTCCCTTTGGGTTAGCAGTCCGGCCAAAAGCACAGGGGCTTTGCTGAGCCAGCCTCCTCATCTCACCATGTAGCCTCCATCTCCAGAATGTGGCCACCTCTGCAAGGTACTGCTGGGAATAAGAGCACGGTTCCTGCCTTTGAGGATCCACAGAGAGATGCATGGTCAGAGATGCACGGTGTCTGGACAGTGCTGAAGGTAGGACAAGGTGAAGATGATGCAGAAACATCCAAAAGAAAAAAAAATAATATGAAGCCTTAAAGAATAATGGAAATAGAAGTTCCTGTTGTGGCTCAGTGGGTTAAGAACCCAACATAGACACAGTGTCTGTGAGGATGCGGGTTTGATCCCTGGCCTCACTCAGTGGGTTAAGGATTCGGTGTTGGAGCAAGCTTTAGCATAGGTCAAAGATGCGGCTGGGATCCAGTGTTGCTATGGCTGTGATGCAGGCCAGCAGCTGCATCTCCGATTTGACCCCTAGCCCAGCAACTGCCATATACCACAGGTGCAGTCGTAAAAAGAAAAAAAGGGAATAAGGGAAATCCCTCTCTGACCACTCCTGTGGCCTTGAACTATGAGACTTAGTAGTAGGCTTCCAAGTCATATACTTGTACTCATTATGACTCTGGTAATTTGTGTGTTACATATATCTATGCATATCATCTTATTAGTGAATGTACACAGCTTATTCCAGCATGTGAGTCCAGCCCCAGTCAGCTAATCCTATTTTGTTTCTTTATAAAATCCAGTGTTTAGAGAAGGTCTTTAGGTATTGTTGAAGAGCAGTACAAAATCCAGGTAACCCCAGCTGGCACATGCTCTTACCATGCTGCCAAGATCGAGGAAACCGAGTAAGCACACCCCTTAAAGAATGGAGCCTGAGCAGGATTTAGGCCCATGGGGGTGTGTCACGCCTCACAAAAATGTCTTGAGAATGCACATTCTGGACCAGTCTCCCATCTTAACAAACAAGAATGTTTGGTGAACTTGCCCAGCAATAGTGATTCAACACTCTCCCTCCGGAAGGTATTGTTTGATACCTTAATACCACATAGTTATTTTTCTAACCTAGTCATGACCTTTCCTATGACTTATCTAAAATCCCTAACTTTAGTTTCTATATATTACCATATTTATTTCCTTTATGGAGCTGATCACAAGCTGAAATTTTGTTTTGTTTGTTCACTGTCTGTCTCCTTCCATTAGAACGTCTGTTCCTTGAGAATAAGGGTCTTGAGGGCAATACATGAAATGAGAGTTGGCATTCAATAATCACTGTTTCACTAATCCTAAGATGCACAGTTCCCCCCATTACATTACAGGTTTTTTTGTTTGTTTTTTTCTTTTTAGGGCCACACTCACAGCATATGGAAGTTCCCAGGCTAGGGGTCGAATTGGAGTTGTAGCTGTCGGCCTAAGCCACAGCCACAGCAATGCAGGAGCCAAGCCACATCTGGGACCTACACCACAGCCCACGGCAACGCCTAATCCTTAACCCACGGAGCAAGGCTAGGGATCGAACCTTCATCCTCATGGATGCCAGTCAGATTCATTAACCATTGAGACACGACGGGAACTCCCTACATTATAGTTTTAAGTGGAATCTAAATGGCTATCATCAAAAAGGACACAAATAATAAATGCTGGCAAGGATGTAGAGAAAAGTGAACCTTCCTACATTGTTAGTGGGAATGTAAATCAGCGCAGCCACTGTGGAAAAGAGTATGGATGTTTCTCAAAAAACTAAAAATAGAATTACCATATGACCCAGCAATTCTACTCCTGGGTATACACCAGAAAGAAACAAAAACATTAATTTGAAAAGATACATGCACCCCAATGTTCATGGTAGTATTATTTACAATTGCCAAGATATGGAAAGAAACTAAGGCCCATCAACAGATAAATGGACAAAAAAGATGTAGTATCTGAATACAATGGAATACTCAGCCATAAAAAAGAATGAAACTTTGTCGTTCACAACAACATGCATAGACTTGGAGGGTATTATGCTAATAAGCCAGATAAAGACAAATACTAAGATATCACTTATACGCAAAATCTAAAATATATAGCAAACTAGTAAATATAACAAAATGAAGCAGACTCAGACATAGAAAACAAACTTGTGGTTACCAGCGGGGAGAAAGAAGCCAGAAGGGGCAAAACAGGGGTAGAGGATTTATAGGTACAAACTACTATGTATAAAATAAATAAGCTATATATTGTACAACACAGGGAATATAGTCAATGTTTTATAATAACTAGAAATGGAATATAATCTTTAAAAACTGTGGATCACTCTGTTGTTCACTTGAGACAATACTGTGCACCAACTACACCTCAATTTTTTTTTTTTTTGTCTTTTTGCCTTTTTACGTAGAGCTGCACCCACGGCATATGGAGGTTCCCAGGCTAGGGGTCTAACAGGAGCTGTAGCCGCCGGCCTTCGCCACAGCCACAGCAACGCGGGATCCGAGCTGCATCTGCAATCTTCACCACAGCTCACGGCAACACCGGGTCATCAACCCACTGAGCAAGGCCAGGGATCGAACCCGCAACCTCATGGTTCTTACTCGGATTCGTTAACCACTGAGCCACGAAGGGAACTCCACCTCAATTTTTTAAAAAAAGAGTAGTTACTTTCACCTTTAAAAATTTCAGTTAGGGAGTTCCTGTCGTGGTGCAGCGGAAACGAATCCGACTAGGAACCATGAGGTTCCGGGTTCAATCCCTGGCCTCGCTAAGTGGGTTAAGGATCCGGAGTTGCTGTGAGCAGTGGTGTAGGTTGCAGACACGGCTCGGATCCTGGTGTAGGCCAGGGGCTACAGCTCCGATTAGACTCCTAGCCTGGGAACCTCCATATGCCACGGGTGCAGCCATAAAAGGACAAAAAAAAAAAAAAGATGTGACCAAAAAGAGCTTTGGGCTGTTTCTCTATTAATAGCTCCTTACGTTGCACATTTCCAGATATCCATGACTGGAGTCCTCTCCATTAAAAAAAAACTAAAATTTCAATTAGAGAGTTCCCATTGTGGCACAGCAGAAACGAATCTGACTAGTATCCATGAGGATGCAGGTTCGATCCCTGGCCTCGCTCAGTGGGTCAGTGTTCCAGCATTGCTGTGAGCTGTGGTATAGGTCACAGACGTGGTGTAGGTCACAGATGTGGCTCGAATCCTGCGTTGCTGCGGCTGTGGTGTAGGCCGGCAGCTGCAGCTCTGATTCCACCCCTAGCCTGGGAACTTCCATATGCCACAGGTGTCGCCCTAAAAAGCAAAAGCAAAAAAACAAAAAGAAGGCACATATAAGAATTAGTAAGATATGGGAGTCAGCAGAATCGTTAAGATTTTGAAGTGTAATAACAGACGAATGTTGGATCTGAAAGTACCAAAAATCTCCACCAAAGTTTAATGAAATAAAAAATACAATGTTCTACTTCTAAACAAACTAATAAGGTTTGTTTAGAAGTTTTTCTTCTAAAAAAATATTAGGGGAAACTATCATTAGATTATTGTTTTATTGAACAAACAACACTTTTCCAACTTACACTGTCACGAACAAACACCTGAAACTGAAAATACAAACTCTATATCCCCCGCTTTAATTTTTATTTTATTTTTTTGTATTTTTTGGGCCACACCAACGGCATATGGAAGTTCCCAGGCTAGGGGTCAAATCTGAGCTGTAGCTGCCAGCCTACACCACAGCCACAGCAACGAGGGGTCCGAGCCAGGTCTGCAATTTATACCACAGCTCAGGGCAACACCGGATCCTTAACCCACTGAGCAAGGCCAGGGATCAAACCTGTGCTCTCATGGATGCTAATTAGGTTTGTTTCCGCTGAGCCACGATGGGAACTCCCCCTCCCCCCTTTTAGAACAACTTCAGAATACTTAGCAGAGTATCTTTCTCATTTTTACTACATGTTTGGGGATATGTGTGTATGTGTGTGTGTGCATGTTCACGTACACTCAAAATTATAAAACAAGTCATTTAAAATTGAAATTTCAGTTTAACATTAAAATAAAACACTAGACAGATGGGAGGAGCAAGATGGCGGAGTAAGAGGTCGCAATCACCTTCTCCCAGAAACACATCAAAAAAACACATCTACGTGTAAAAAGACTCGCACAGAACATCAACTGAATGCTGGCAGAAGAACTTAAACCTCCAAAAAGGGCAAGAAACTCTTGCCATAACCAGGTAGAACAATAGAAAGCGAGAGAGAAGGAATCCGGACGGGACTAGCATTCCTGCGAGGGAGCTGTGAAGGAGAAAAGGAACGCCCACCCTGGGAAGCCACCTAACCGACTGGGAGATCAGCCGACAGAGGGACCTCAAAGTCGCCGGGAAAAGTGCAGCAGCTGGACTGAGGAAGGCAAAGCAGAGTGAAAGCCGCACAGATCATCTGAACCACCGGCCGGACACCGCAGCCTGAGCCGCTCGGGCGGGGGCTGGGCGCTGAGACTTAGGCTCCGGAGGTCAGTCCAGGGAAAAGGGCTGGGGTCGGTGGTGTGGGGACAGCCTGAGGGACTAAGGGGCGGTGCACTACGGGCGGGGCAGCAGTGTGCTACGGACTGGGGAGTGGAACGCCACTGCAGAGGGAACCAGGAGAAGGTCCGCGCTGCAGGAGAGGCGAGGCGCCATTGCTGGGCAGGGTGAGAAGAGGAGGGGCGGGCCGCCATAGGTAACTCCCTGCGTCCGAGCGTGTGCGCCTGCGCCGCGGGCTCTCAGAGGGCGGGGCGGCTCTGCAGCAGGCTACCGCGCCGGAAGCCTCTTGCTTGGTGTAAGGGAGGCTGGGCACCCCTTGTGCAGGCTACCAGTGGCCAGGCACCTCTTGTGTGAGCTAAGGGCATCAGGGGGCTAAGTGTGACGTGGTGCCTCTTGCATGATCTACAGGCGGCAGGGACAGACCGCGGCGGTCGTCTCCGAGGCCAGAGGGTGGCGTGGCCCACCGCCACTGGGGATCCCTGAACAAAAAATCAGTTGCAGCCGCAACCACCTCAGAGGGCACCACAGAGAAGGACTTTGCGACGGAACACTACCTGTAGTTGCTCTTGCTGCCCTGGGAGCACACCCGCCCTGCAGCTGCCACTGCCAAACGCTCTTGGCAGTGTCCGGACACTTGATCACTGTCCCTTCCCAGGAACCTGCACCTAGGAGCAGCTTGTACAGCACCTCCTGTGCGGACTAAGCAGGACGAGGTGCTTCCTGAATGGTCTACAGGAGGCGGGGGCAAACCATCGTGGTTATCTCTGGCTCCAGAGGTGGGAGTGGCCTGCCACCACTAGGGGTCTGTGAACAGGCACGACTTGCAGCCCCAGTCACCTCAAGGGCACCACAGAGGAGGGCACTGTGACTGAACACGACCCTGTTGGTGCTCTCGCACCCCTGGGAACACACTGGCCCCGCTGCTGCCGCCATTGCTGAATGCTCTGGGCAGTACCCACACGCCTGATCTCCGTCACCTCCCAGCATCCTGCAACTAGGAGCAGCCTGTGCAGCACCTCCTGTGTGGGCTAAGTGAGACTGGGTGCTTCATGCATGGGCGGCTAGGGCAAACCACCGCAGTTGTCACTGACTCCAGAGGTGGTCGTGGCCCACTACCACTAGGGGTCCCTGAACAGCCACCACCTGCAGTTCCAAACACCTCAGAGGAGGGCATTGCAATTGAACACTAGCTTTTGCTGCTCTCACTCCCCTGGGAACTCACGCACCTTGCTGCTGCTACTGCCAAATACTCTGGACACCTTGTAGATTTGCCTAGAGCTCATTACCACTTCCTGGGACCCTGCAACTAGGAGTAGCCTGTGCCACCTTCCTGCAGGTTCTTGCCCAGCACCCAGGCACTAACTGCTGGCCCTACCCATTGCCTCCTTCTCCCTGAAACCACACTGAGCATCCTAGGGATAACAGCCTGCTCACACCAAGGAAAGAGCAAATATTCAAACCCCCACACCAAAAATAAATAGTAACCCCCCCAAAAATACAAAGGGGTGCTCTTGCATAGAAATAGCCTTACAAGACTACAGTTTGGCTTCCCTAAACTCACAGAAAAAGAAAAACATAAACAAGATGAAGAAGTTCAGAAACCATTCCCAGTTAAAGAAACAGGAGAATTCACCTAAAGCGGTTAGCAATGAAACAGACCTCCACAGTCCGACAGACATTGAGTTCAAAAGGGAGATAGTGAAAATACTGAAGGAATTAAGGCTGAATATCACAGAATTAAAAGCAGATATAAACAGTAATGCGGATTCCTTTAAAAAGGAAGTAGAAAATATAAGGAGGAGCCAAGAAAAATTAGAAAATTCATTTGCAGAGATGCAAACTGAGCTAAAGGAAATAAAGAGCAAAATAAATAATGCAGAGGAACGAATTAGTGACTTGGAAGATAGAATAATGGAAATTGCCCAATCAGGACAGCAGACAGAAAACCAAATAAAATAAAACACTAGAAAGGAGGTGTTTAAAAATAAATAAATAAATACGATTAATTATTTACTTAAATGGTGTCTAAATGGAAATGTGTCTTCCCACTGGTAGCATGATGTGGTTTAGTTGGCACCACTTTTTCTTAGTATGACATAAGTAATGGTACCTCTTGAACTCATTGTCATCTTAGATTTGATTAAATAAACATTTTGGAATAAATGAATGAATGCATGCATGCTTTCTTCTGATGTTACTTCTTTGATTTTGTCTTAATTGGGAGCACAAAGAAATTAAAATTCCTTTAGTAAGAGTCCTGTATGTGCAGGGAATTCTTTTGAGAGCAAGGGCATTAGACTAACAGAAGTGAATGCATAATTCTTGCCCTCAAGGGCAAGACAATCAACAATGTAATACATTATTAGGTGCTACAATTTAAAATATCCAAGACCTGGAAGCAACCTAAATGTCCATCACCAGAGGAACGGATCAAGAACATGTGGTACATTTATATAATGGAATATTACTCAGCCAGAAAAAAAGAATGAAATAATGCCATTTGCAACAACATGGATGGACCCAGAAATTAACATACTAACTGAAGTCAGTCAGGCAGAGAAAGATAAATATCACATGAGATCACTAATGCATGGAATCTAATAAAAAATAATACAAAACATTCAAAAAACAGAAACAGACTCAGATTTTGAAACCAAACTTACGGTTACCAAAGGTGAAATGTTGGGGGGAGGGTTAAATTGGGAGTTCGGGACTGACATACACGCACCACTATATATGGAATGGATGAATAACAAGGACCTATGGTATAGCACAGGGAAATCTACTCATTACTCTGTAGTGACCCATATGGGAAAGGAATCTGAAAAGGAATGGGTATCTGTATAAAAGACTCACTTTGCTTTTCACCCAAAATTAACACAACACTGTAAGTCAACTATACTCCAATAAAAATTTTTTTTGTCTTTTTTTTTAGAGCCACACCTGCAGCATATGGAGGTTCCCAGGCTAGGGGTCCAATTGGAGCTGCAGCTGCTGGCCTATGCCACAGCCACAGCAACTCGGGATCTGAGCCTCATCTTCAGCCTACACCACAGCTCACGGCAATGCCGGATCCTTAACCCACTGAACAAGGCCAAGGATTGAACCTACATCCTTATGGATGCTAGTCAGATTCGTTTCCACTGAGCCATGAGGGGAACTCCCGAAGTTTTTTAAATAAACAAAAACTTAAAAAACACTGTAAGGTGCTATAGTAGAGGTATGTGTTGAAGTGGAGCTCAAAGGAGGGTCCTCTCTCAGCTGCCACAGACCCGGGAAAGCTTCCCAGAGGAGGGGATAATTGACCAGAGATTTATGACATATTTATGGGCACTTTGTGCTGCTTTCACATATGTGGTCTCTTTTGATCCTCACATTAGCTCTGTGAACTAGGAAAATCATCCCCCTCTTAGAAATGCAAAGACTAAGGCTCAGAGAAGTTAAAGTGTCCCCAGATCACGTGAATCACATGAACGGTGACTGGCAGAGTGGGGTGGGAAGAGATGGAGTTAGACTCAGGTCTTCTGACCCCAGGATCATTCTCTGTTTACCTCGTGACAGCTGAACCTCAGGTGACGAGTAACCGCTCAGCACCCTCCTCACAAAAATCCTTCATATGTGTGAAAACCTTTATCCTCTAAGCTTGCAACGACAGGTCCTTGGGCCATGCCTTTAATCTGTTTTGGGTTTTGAGCCAAGAAAGAGAAACCAGACACTCTCCCCATTTTGGGGGAGCCTCCAGCCTGCAAATGAGTTTTGGACAATAAACCCAACTTCGTGTGTACAATGACCAGTAGGAAATGTGCCATCGGTTTTGACACGGCATTTACTTGCCTTGACAGGTGCATTCTGCTTTTTAAAATATTTGCAGCATCTCAGGCTCCACCCTCAAAAGACTGATATGAGCAGAGTGATTCCATTTTGAGCTCGGGACCCCACCCAAGGGTTTTCAAGACAGTAGCCCTGAATCAAGGCAGCTTCAAGGTATTTGTGATTTTCTCCACCCAGGAGAGTTTTTCAGCTCCTGTGCTCTACCCATGAGAGAGCTGGTGTTTGATGACTCATTTAACCATCCATCAGACCTTTACTGAGGACATAAATGCCAGTTACTATCTGTGGCTCTGAGGGCACGGTGGGGAACTGTATACAAGTGCCTGCTAGAAGCTGGTGGACATTGCTGTCATGCAGGTGCAAAAGCTGTGAAATATCTTAACGTTCTACACCCTCTTTGTGAACCTTAAGGAAAAAAAGATCAGGAAGTTTTCAGCAGTGCCACTTACCATCACAATGTAACCATACGGGGCAGCAAGCAAGGTGAGTTACAGATGCATCCCTAAGCAGAGGCATTTCCTCTCACGCTGGGGCCACAGAAGACCCATTTTCCTCGGTTTAATTAGTATTCATTGCTTGTGTTTAGCTGCTTGCAGTTGACACCCCACTGAATGGAGCTGTGGTATAATGCGTTGAATACTGGATCACAGAGCTGCAAGTATTTTAAAAACAACTCACTAGTAAAGTCAACCAAATATCATAAATGTCAGGATTGATGAAAATTGGCATTAGAAAAATTTGGATGTGGTAAAATTGTTAAATTGACAAGAATGAAGATTTAATCCAAATATATATTTCACGTAGGAAAAGAGATAATGTGACAATGGGGGTGACGTCAGAGGCCAAAGCAACTATGGAAACAGTATCCATGGCAACAAAGGGCCAAAAGAGGCTCCCATACTGCCTGTATCTCCCTGATGAAAGGTCTTGATGAGCCCTCTAGTGGCAACAGCTGTAGTGGCCCTCTGAGCCATGAGCCCCTTGGAAATTGATCAGGGGAAGCTGGCTTGCATTATGTCTCACAGTGTCACACACCAGCTCCCTGTCTTGCACTTGCTGGGCACTGAGCACAGCATATGTCCACACATGTCTAGTAATTTATAAAATATGATAAGTGACTTTTGACGAGTCAACTTTTTTTTGTTGTTGTTCTTTGTAGGGCCGCACGTGCAGCATATGGAGGTTCCCAGGCTAGGGGTCGAATCTGAACTACAGCCACAGCAACACCAGATCTGAACAGCATCTGCAACCTACACCACAGCTCACAACAACGCTGTATCCTTAACCCACTGAGCGATGCCAGGGATCGAACCCGCAACCTCATGTTTCCTAGTCGGATTCATTTCCGCTGCGCCACAACGGGAACTCCATAATTTTTTGTTTGTTTGTTTGTTTTTGTTTTTTGTCTGAGTCAACATTCCTGGAGCTTTGTTTCCTCACTTATAAACAGCTACACCATTCATTCTTTCACTCATGCATTCATTCTACACAGCTAAGGCAACACCGGATCCTTAACCCACTGTGCCAGGCCAGGGAACAAACCTATGTTCCATAGCTCCCAAGATGCCACTGATCCCATTATACCACAGTGGGAACTCCATCAATTTTTTTTTTTTCTTTTTAGGGCCACACCTGCTGCATATGGAGGTTCCCAGGCTAGGGGTCAAATTGGAGCTGCAGCTGCCGGCCTACACCACAGCCACAGCAACGCGAGATCCAAGCCGCATCTGCGACCAACACCACAGCTCACGAGGCCAGATGGTTAACCCACTGAGCAAGGCCAGGGCTCAAACCCGCAACCACATGGATGCTACTCAGATTCATTTCTGCTGAGCCATGACGGGAACTCCAGGACATATTTTTTAATGTCCCTCCTCTTTCTCCTCTTTTTTTTCCTTCTCTTTCCCTCCTCCCTTTCACCTCCCCTCTGGCTCCCCTCCCCCTCCTCCTCTTCCTTCTTTTCCTTTTGAAATAACTCTAGACTCACACACAACATACGGCAGAAAGAGTAGAGATGTCCCAGGAAACCATCACCCAGCTTACCCCAATGAGAGCCTCTCAGGTACTACAGGATGGCGTCAAAACCAGAAATCAGTGCACTGTTTTCCTCAGGTAGACTTGGTACTTGAAACCCCAGAAAGCTCTTTCCATCACAACTAATAAAATAGGTTCATACTTTTCACAGTGCTGCCCTTTGACAAGGAAGTGCTTTGAGTCCAATTCAAGCCAGTGTCTGTGGCACAAGACGCTGGAGTTTTCTGGTCTAATTTGCTTGTGAAGAGCTAAGAATCACCGGAGAGTCAAGAAAAGGAAATGTCCCCGCACACTGTCACCACAGAGAGTGGAACTGATAGCTGTTAGATTATAATCCAGGGACCGGCCCTCAGCAGGCAGGGAGCTAAGGGCCAATGCAGCTGATTATTAAAGTTTATCTGGATTGTTTTTAATGAGAGATTTTTCATTTCAGTGGGTTTCCCAATGCATTTAAGTGGCAGGAAATAGCATTAAAATAGAAAAAACAGTATATTTCAGGCCCTGAGAGGAATCCACTTCTTTTTCATGGACGAAGTCCCTCGGGCAGAGATGCACTGAAGGAGATGGACACAGAAGGCACAGGAACTCAACCGTGCGGGTTCAGCCCACAAGCACGTGTCTCCCCGCTGCGTGAACTTCGAGGGAGGCTGCAGGCCCGAGCTGAGAGGAGGCCCTGTTCCGGCCTCTGTCACTGGCATCGAGGCCTCACAGCCCAGCCGCGGCGACAGGCTCTCTGAGAAGCCGCCACGAAGAAGATAAAATCCGCAGGTCCTGCAGGCGTCCAGCAGCTAAACCCTTCAGCTGCTGCGGGTGAGAGTCGAAGGACAGAAAGGAGAGTAAAGAGAGGAATGAAGAAGGAAGAGCCAGCGGCGGGGAAATAGAAGCAAGTGGCCAAGGAAGGGCGCAGGGCGGGCGGGAGAAACCCTGAGCAAAGCCCGCCCCGGGGCGGGGGGAGTAGTTCCGGAGGAGGAACAGCGCCACCCAGCGGTCCAGCTCCCCGCGCGGCGGCCCGGCCCCCCGCGTCGGAGCCCAGCTCAGCTCCCAAGGCCCTCGCTGCACGTGGCCAGAGAGCAAAAACTCCGCAGGGCGAAGCTCGGCGGCGGCTGTAGCTGCTTCTTAGGTTTGGAGACTGACGTTCGTTTGGGGAAGAAGCCTGGGAGGTGGCCTGGCCTCGGGAGGCCTGAATCGGGGAGGGAAAACAGTAGACCCGGCTCCTGGCTGGTGCACACGCTGCACCCTCTCTCCTTAATGGTAATTTTCCACAGTCTTGGTGTTGCCAGTCCTGTGGCCGGAAGACCACGGCGCCTTCCTCAAGCCGGGCCGATACCAGAAGGTTCTGCGAACCGACTGCCTCCCGCTTGGAGCGTGCGTGGGGGAAGGGCGGGGGGGCGGGGCTCCAAGCAGGGGTCCTCCCCTGGATTATCGTGGTGAGGATTAAATGAGTTCCTGGACCTAGGGCTCCGCATAAGATAAAGGTGCGTGTTCTTTGTCTCGTTGTCTGCCTGGAGGAGAAATCTGAGTGGCCCCACGGTGTGGGTTCAATATGCTGTCTCTCATTTATTAGAGCGAAAGAAATCTGAGGGTGGGAGTTCCCGTTGTGGCGCAGCGAAACGAATCCGACTAGGAGCCATGCGGTTGCATGGGTTGGATCCCTGGACTAGCTCAGTGGGTTAAGGATACAGCGTTGCCCTGAGCTGTGGTGTAGGTCGCATACGCTGCTGGGAACTGGTGTGGCTGTGGTGTAGGCCGGCAGCTACAGCTCCAGTTCGACCTAGCCTGGGAACCTCCATGTGCCGCGAGTGCGCCCCCCCCCAAAAAAAAACCCCAAAAAAAGAAAAAAAAGAAATCTGAGGGTCGAGGAGACCCAGTCCTTAAGTCTAGAGACTATGGAGAGAAAAAAGAATGATTGGGGGCGGACTTCGGTGTCACAGGGAGCTGAGTCATAGGGAAGGAAGCGAAGACAACAAGAGACCTTGAGCTGGACAGACCTCAGGAGCAGCGGGACGGGGAGAAGGAGATGGAGCCCTGGCTAGTACTTCTAGAACTCTATTCAATAAGAACGTCGATGTTTGCTTTTATTCCCCCTTGTTGCTGCCCGTTTCCAAAGCTCCTTCAGCATCCCCTGCCTGCCCCCTAGTGGAAGACTGCGGAGTGACAGGAGCCCGGGTTCCCTCATTTCCCGTCTTCAAAATGAGTGCTCTGAGCACCTTCTAGAATTGTCGTGAAGACAATTGACGGTTATAGTTTTGGCAGCAATAGAGACGGCAATGGATGGAGTTCTCGCTGTGGCTCCAGTGGGTTAATAAGCCAGCTTGTCTCTGTGGAGGCGCCCATTGGGTCCCTGGCCCTGCGCGGTGAGTTAAGAATCCTGTGCTGCTGCAGCTGTGTCATATGTAGAAACTCCAGCTCAGAGGATTGATCCCTGGCCCAGGAACTTCCATGTGCTGCGGGTGTGCCTGAAAATACCACCCCCCCCAAAAAAAAAAAAAAACCTGACAAAAAAAAGGAAAGAAAAAAGAAATAGTAGTTGCAGTAGTTGTGCTAAATGATTTACTTGAATCACCTATTTAATCCATACAAGTTGGGAGGAGATATTATCTCTATTTTATAAATAGAGAGCCTCTCTAATCTGTCCCAGATCAGCAGCTACTGCTGCCGGAATGAATGTGTTCCAAGGATAAGTTGCCCCGTACTCTCCGTCTCTTCTTAGTGCTGGTTCCTGCCCCTTGTCATCCCCTAGGAAGCATTACAGAGGGTTGACCTTATATTAAACCTAGCGAGAGAATTAGCTGCACTGTGCCTGCCCAGGAAGTTCCCTTCTGAGCTGCAGAACAGTCCCCACTCCCAGAAAAGAAACCGGGACAGACGGAAGGTAGTGCTGGATGTCTGCTTTAGAGGCCACTTAACTCCTGAGGTGGAATACCCTTGCCCACTGTCACGGGTGCCCACCTCCTAGTAGCAGGATTGCTAGAGGGGAAGGATGACCAGGAAATCAAAATCAGGAGACATAGGTATTTGGGGAACATTTCATCTGCGTCACGGTAACTGGACCCCCAGTCCTGGAACAAATATGGTATTCATTTATTCCAGCCTTGTTTAAAACACAATCTAAAATAGCTTAAACAACTTTTTAAAAAAATTAACAATTAGGAGAAATGAAAAATTTGAAAAGTTAGAAAAATCAGATAAAACCAAGAGTGAGGTTAGTATAAGCATCTTGCCAGGACAGTGCCGTGAGCTGCAGCGTCGGTCGCAGATGCAGTTTGGATCTAGCGTTACTGTGGCTGTGGCATAGGCCAGCAGCTGCAGCTCTAGCTCGACCCCTAGCCTGGGAACTTTCACATGCCCCTGGTGTGTCCCCCAAAAGAAAAAAAGCCATCCCAGGAGGAAGACCACAAATTTAGAACTGAGCTGTCTAGCAAGCAATTCAAAGAAGGAAACACAGTCATTACACAGCACCCAATGCCTGTAGAGTAAAGAGAGATCAGTTCTCAGGAGAAGCAGAGCTATTCCTTTTCTTGAAATGAGGAAAGTCCCCATGGAAGTGATGGGACCAAGTGAACCGTATCTCAGTCGCATCCATATCATAAATACAAGTTTCGTAGGATTTTTTGTTTGTTTCTTCCAGTGTCCTTGTGGCTGCTGGTGGTACCATGTTGAGGCAGAATCGCTCAGAGCAATGCAGTCCATGTGCCTATGTGTGCTATTGGTCTGACCTAACCCAGGGAGAGCTTCTAGTGTCATCGCGGAATAGGTGGCACACTTATTCTTCATCAGATTGACATAAATTCCCTCCACCCATCTTTTGATATGTAGTGTGTGACTGAGTCTAGTGTTATTATGTACTTGACATCACAGCCATTTGGTGCTGCGGATTAAAAATAGGTTACAAGAGAAAGAATACTCATGGCCTGAACAAGCCTGTCTCCTGACAGGAAGTGATTAAACAGTTTACAGTTCTCATCCTTTGGGTCCCATAGAGCTGCCGTCACCACCTTCTGCAGCTCAATTTTCTCATCAGACCGGGTCCAATACCATGAATTTGATTTTTTCTTCTTGAGTTATAGGCTCTAACCAAGCATGCTTCCCGGGTTTAACCCTTTGATTGGACTTAGTTATTCCCAAATTTCCTTAGCACATATGCAATTCCTTCCCCAGATGGTGTCTCTCATTCACTGTGTGCAAATTCACCAACTTTCACTCACGGATGATGAATTTCCATCTAACTTCCCAGGGGATCTTTACTAACTCTGTGACTTTAGGTGAGTTATTAAACTTCTCTGAGCCTTAGTTTCATCATTTACAATAATACCTACCTTGGAAGGTTGTTTGGAATTAGAAGAAATTGTAATAATAGTTTCAGCAGCAAAAGTTTAAGTTCTATTATGTCTGATGCTACAGTCAATATTTAACATGCCGTTACGTCATTGAGTCATCTCACAATTCTGTCACATGGGAACTCTGACTATCCCCCTTTTACAGATGAGGAAACTGAGGTTTGGAGAGTTTAATGCCTGGCCCAGTAGTTATAGTAGTTACAACCATAATTATTCAATGTCACGAGAAAGGCACAGGGCAGGGGAGTTCATTGAGGGGTCAGGAAAGACCTCTTGAACAAGGAGTCATTTGCAGATGGGTTGGCTTTTTTTGGTTTGGTTTCTTTGTTTTCATTGTAAACTTTGTTTTATATGTGTGTGAGTGTGCGCACTCCTATGTATATATTTTTTCCTTGAAAAAGTATATACTCCTTGAAATATATGTATACTCTATGAAAAAGTTCAAATATTGTCTATGGTTACAAAGTAAAGAGCTAAGAAGCTTTCACTGCCAGGGAGTAACCACTGAGTGACATCCTGAACAAACTTCCTTTTTGAACATACTCAGTCAGGATGTTATTCATTGGTGGCCATTGGCCACGGGGAAATGGCCTTCAGTGCAAGCTCCAAGCTCTGTAACCAGTTGATACATGAATAGGGGAGTGGCCTGACTAGAGCTGACTTTTAAAATATTGTATTTGGGAGTTCCGATTGTGGCT